>CM058045.1:48384194-48864336 GCA_030169165.1 Centaurea solstitialis
ACACTTACATTTAACACCCTCCTCTTTCTACAACTACAAGCAAGTCCCCCTACCTGAAAATACATAAATAACACCAAACCTTACTAACTTAACGGAAAAAGGTTAAAACTTAACTGAGTGGGAACGGGGTGTTACATCTCTCCCCCACTTACCAATTTGCTTGTTGCGTAGAGATTTTGTCTTTCGTTCCAAGATAGCTATTGGCCTCTCGACGTAGTTCAGTCGTTCGTCAACTTGAATATCATCAATCGGCACATGAGCTGTCTCATCAGCCAAATCATGAATCTGATTCAGTTCTGATGGTAATTCAAGTCTATAGGCCACCTTTCCAACCCTGGCTATCACCTTGAAAGGTCCAATGAATCGGGGGCCTAATTTGCCTCTCTTTCGGAACCGGATCACCCCTTTCCAAGGTGACACTTTCAGCAACACAAAATCACCCACTTGAAACTCTAAATCTGATCTCCTCCGATCCGCATAGCTTTTCTGATGACTCTGATCAGTTCGCAGCCGCTCACGTATCATATCAATGCTCTCGGTCGTCTTTTGTACTATCTCGGTACTACCCAGCTCTCGCTGTCCAACTTCTCCCCAACAGATAGGGGTTCGACACCTTCTCCCGTACAACATTTCATACAGGGGCATGCCGATACTAGTGTGGAAACTATTGTTATATGAGAATTCAGCCAATGGCAAGTAGGTGTCCCAACTGCCTCCAAAATCCAAAACACAGGCACGTAACATGTCTTCAAGAGTTTGAATGGTCCTCTCGCTTTGGCCATCTGTCTGCGGATGGAAAGCTGCACTGAACTGGAACCTCGTACCCAAATCCTCGTGAAACTTTTCCCAAAACCGTGACGTAAACCGAACATCCCGGTTAGAAATGATGGTAACCGGAACGCCGTGTCTAGCCACAATCTCCTTGACATAGATGTCCGCCAACACTTCAGAGGATGAACTCTCCCGAATGGCTATAAAGTGAGCACTCTTCGACAAACGGTCCACGATAACCCAAATTGCGTCATAACTTCGAGACGTTCGAGGCAATTTGGTAATCAGGTCCATCGTGATGTGCTCCCACTTCCATACCGGAATGTCTAACGGCTGCAACTTTCCATGCGGTCGCTGATTCTCCGCTTTAACCCTCAAACAGGTCAAGCACTTCCCGACATAACGAGCCACATCTCGTTTCATTCCTGGCCACCAATAATCAGTCTTTAAGTGTATATACATCTTTGTGGCACCTGGATGTATCGAGAACTTAGACTTGTGTGCTTCATCAAGCAAAGTCTGTCTTGCCTCGCCTGATACTGGTACCCAGACTCGCCCAAAACGAGTCAACAACCCTCGGCTATCCGTTACCAACTACGGTAACTGTCCCTTGATCCGCTCCTTCTTTTGATTCTCTTCCTTAACTGCGTCGGCTTGAGATTGCCGAATCAAATCAAAGAGAGAAGTCGTTACGGTCATCCTCATCAACGGAACTCGCAATAGCACGTGACGAGTCTTTCTACTCAGTGCATCTGCTACCACGTTCGCCTTCCCCGGATGATAAAGGATCTCACAATCGTAATCCTTCACCACATCCAACCATCTCCGCTGCCGCATATTCAGATTCGGCTGATCTAGAAAGTAACAGAGACTCTTATGATCGGTGTAAATCGTACACTTCACACCGTACAAGTAGTGTCTCCATATCTTGAGCGCAAATACGACTGCAGCTAACTCCAAGTCATGGGTCGGATAATTTACCTCATGCGTCTTTAATTGACGTGATGCATAGGAAATTACCTTACCATGCTGCATGAGAACACAGCCTAGTCCGTGATATGAAGCATCACAGTAAACTGTCATGTCCTCCACCCCTTCGGGTAGCGTCAAAACCGGTGCCTCGCACAACTTCTGCCGCAAAGTCTCAAACGCTGATTGCTGTTCTTCTCCCCATACGAAACTTACGTTCTTCCTGGTGAGTTTAGTCAATGGAACCGCTACTTTGGAGAAATCTTGAATAAACCGGCGATAGTACCCGGCCAACCCAAGAAAGCTCCTTATCTCTGATGGCGACTTGGGAGTTTCCCACTTCATAACCGCTTCGACTTTCGCTGGGTCAACCTTGATCCCTTCTCGGTTTACAAGGTGCCCCAAAAACTGAACCTCTTATAACCAGAAGTCGCACTTCGAAAACTTTGCATATAATTGCTCTTTCCGAAGAATTTCCAACACTTCTCGCAAATGCTCAACATGGTCCTCCTTCGTCTTGGAGTAAATTAGGATATCGTCGATGAACACGACAACCGACCTATCCAACAAAGGTCTACACACCCGGTTCATGAGATCCGTGAATACCGCAGGTGCGTTCGTCAACCCAAAAGGCATGACCACGAACTCGTAATGTCCGTATCTGGTCCTGAACGCTGTTTTGTGCACGTCCTCCTCTCTTACCTTTAACTGATGGTACCCCGATCGAAGATCTATCTTCGAGAACCAACTGGCTCCCTGAAGTTGATCGAAAAGATCATCAATCCTAGGCAGTGGGTATGGGTTTTTCACCGTAAGCTTGTTGAGCTCACGATAGTCAATGCACATTCTCAACGACCCGTCCTTCTTCTTGACGAACAAGATCGGAGCTCCCTACGGTGAACTGCTTGGCCGAATAAAACCTTTCGCTAACAGCTCCTCTAATTGGTTTGATAGCTCTTGCATTTCCGGTGGTGCCAAGCGATAAGGGGTTTTCGCTACGGGCGCCGCCCCCGGAACTAAGTCTATCCTGAACTCCACTTGTCTTTCTGGAGGAATCCCCGGCAAGTCTTCCGGGAAGACATCCGGGAACTCACAAACTACGGGTACATCTTTCACGGTCTTTTTCTTACTTTCTCCTTGGTCGCTGATCAAGTACACAAGATAACTAGTACCTCCATGCAACACATAGCTCCGAGCTTTAGCTATTGAGCACACCTTCGGAATGCGTTTGCTTACATCCCCTAAAATAGTTAGTTCTCCCCCACTTGGGTTTCGAACCACTACCCGACAGTTCTCACAATCGACATTAGCCCCATTCCTTCTTAGCCAATCCATCCCCACCACTACCTGAATCTCCCTCATAGGAATAGGGATAAGGTCTATACTAAACTTGACACCTTCTAGCTCTAAAACATTATTCCTATAGACATACTTACATAAACGAAACTCCTCATCCGCTATTTCTACTTCTAACGGGCTTCCTAGTTTACTTTTTACATTCATAAAATCCTTACAAAAAGACCAGGAAACAAAAGACTTGCTAGCACCCGTATCGAACAAAACTAGAGCAGGCATCGAATTAACTAGGAAGATACCTGTCACCACATCTGGCTCGGCCTTCGCCTCGTTGGCAGTTAACTGGAAAACTCTAGCTCGAGTCCTTGGGGCTTCCACTTTCTTACTCGGTCCACCCTCTATAGCCTTAACGGGTGCGGAACCAGAGATCTCAGTCGATACAGCCGCTGTGGGGCAGTCATTGGCGAAGTGACCCGGTCTGAAGCATTTGAAGCACATCTTGGGCTCCACTTTACAATCACGGCTGATATGCCCAGGTTTCCCGCATTTGTAGCAGGTCCCCGAGCCCATTCTGCACTCCCCCGGGTGATTCTTTCCACACTTTGAGCAACGAGGGTAATCTTTCCTAGCTTCTCCTTTCTGATTCGCGGTCTTGAACTTCTTGACCACCTGATGCTGCGGCTAAACCCGCTCTGCTCTCTTCTTTTTACCCTGACGCTCGAGCTCTAACTCCCTTGCTCGAGCCTTTTCCTACATCTGCTGGAAACTGTCGCACTGAGCCATCGCCACAAATTCTCGTATCTCCGGCTTCAAGATGTTTCGGTAACGGTACATCTTCATCCTTTCATTCTGAAACGTATTCGCGACAAAACAAAGCCCGCTCCAAGAATTTGTTGGTGATTTCAGTCACTGACTCCGTAGTCTGCTCCATCTCTAGAAACTCAGTGGTTAGTCTCTCCACTTTAATCTGAGGTACAAACTCCGCTCGGAACATTTCAAGGAACGCCTCCCAAGTAAGGGCTCCAATCTGTTCCTGAGTCCTGGAACTGTTCACCACACCCCACCAATCTTTCGCTGGCCCTCTCAGAAGATTCGCAGCATATCTCACCTTTACTTCAGTCGGGCAAAAGCTAGTGAGAAAGGCTCCTTCTACCTCGGAGATCCACCTCGAGGAAACAATCGGATCCTTTTCTCCTCCAAAATGGGGTGGTTGGCAGGCAGTGAAATCCTTGAACCCAACCGCCCGATTTTGCCCGGTACCCGAGCTCCCTGCTCCGCTCCCTTGGCTAGCCATGGCGGAGCTGACCTGTTGTGTGACCACCCGGGTCAACTCCCTTTTCATCAACTTAAAAAGACCGGGAAGTAGGTCATGCAAGACTTCCCCAACATCAGCAGCAATAATCCCTCGTAGATCAGGGATTTCATACTCATTGTCATCATTCGGATGCTCTCCAGATCCAGTCCTCCTTGTGGTCACCATACTGATGCAAATACGTAATTGTTTAGCTAACAGTGAAATAAGTGACCTTACTAGTGAGTGACTCTCACTACCCTTCCTGATAAGCCACAATTGCTTTCATGTTTCTACTTCCCATCCCATGACTTCAGTCAGTCCGTAACGATCCCTATAATTTAGTCAAGCCTCAACAGTACAATGTAATTTCAATGATATGGGCCCTTATATCATTATAATTACACCCTACCCGTTCAGCTTTTCCTTATCATAAGAAAGATTACTTTCTAGACTTGGTCATACACAAAACACATAATCATATGGTACCACGAGCACTCTTAGTAGTACCACCTATAACTACTATGTCTTAAGCATCTTCAAGTCATTTTACTTTTATACATACCTTGACATCTACATAATCATGTCATAGAATCCATACATTCACATACTCAACCAGATATTACCCAAGCATACACAAAATGATATAAAAGTTCCTTCTCTCATCATGGGCATCATTAATTCAACTACATGTCTGTTGCATTTCAATAATTAAACATAACATTACCATGATATTCATACGTAATTTGTCATGGCATACTTACTAACAACTCAATAGAGTTTAGGGTGCTCACTCCCGTCTTGATGCTCCGGATCTCAGTTCAGTTCCACCTCATGTTCTTAAAACAAATTTTTCTCTTTTGTTGGTTACTTTGTTTTTGAAAAAGAAAAGAACTCCAGGTTTGAGTTCAAGTATTCACTACTTGTGAACACCCGAATCCCTCAAACCTAGGCTCTGATAGCAATTGTAACAACCATTTTCAGTTTTATCGGATATTTAACAGAAATAGTAACCAAACATAGCGGAAGCTCATTAATAAATAAAAAGTGGTATGATTTTCCCAAAACGGGTCCAAAGTCATCAATGTTTAAAAATAAAACTAAGTCTCAATAAATTCAGTTGGCATCCAAAACATTTCAATAGTAAATCAACATTCATTATTTCCAAAATCCCATAAAACATGTCCTGAACTGAGTCCTCCCGAGCCTCAAGCAGGTGCCTTCCCTTTATCTTTGGATGAGGTACCTGCCACTGAACCACATAAAACCACAACGGGTTAAGCAAAAAGCTTAGTGAGCACAAACCTAGGTTCTATGCATACACTTACATAATCATAAGCATATAACGGTATAACTGGGCATGTATCATAAACCTTACTCGAGGTGTAAACACCAAGAACATCATACTGACACTGGTACCAGGCCTCATAATCACAACTTCCCTAGGGGTGAAACACCTCCGTAGGTACTATCATAACCTTACATGCCAGTTTACACATCAATATATAACCACATGATCACAAGGCATAGCAATATCGAATGCAAGTTAATATACTCACCTGATTATGAGGTCTGAACTTCACACACTTGAAGTATATAGCACACGTGAGAATTCAATCACCTAATCACATATATAGCATGCAAATAAATAACCTTTCATTTACAACTCTAAACCATACCCAAACTCACGAGCCGTAGACATAGCATAGCTATCTCAATGGCTCCCAAAATCTACCACTCATCATTATTTGACATCCCCAAGAAAAGCCATAAAAGAAAACCCCAATCCGAACCCAAAAGAAAAACTTGAGTTTCGGACTCAGTATAAATGGCGGGTAATCCCGCGGGTTGAGTCACCCGCGCCCTTACCTGCGGTTACCCGCAGGTCGCAAAACTGCAGGTCGACATCTTTTCCAGCCGTGAACCAACCCAAAAACACGAATTCCACATTGTTCAGACCAAAATAAGTGTATATGATGATTCTATAACATAAACTATCAACCCTAAATCGTTATTTCACCATATAACATTCAATTCATGATCCAAAGATCATCAATCCTCACTTTCTAACCAAACCCTAACTAAAACATGAATTAACCAATTGACTAGGATTACTCACAAATTAACAAGTGATTACCTTAGCAAACGTCACCAACGATAACAACGAACACTTGCTAAAACGATTTGCACAACCCTCCTCATGCAACTTCTTCAAGATCACCCAAAAACCATTCTTTTTTCTCCAAAAAAATGCCAAATGATCAAAGGAAAGGGTTTGGTCATCCAAACTCATATATATACACTTACATTTAACACCCTCCTCTTTCTACAATTACAAGCAAGTCCCCCTACCTGAAAATACATAAATAACACCAAACCTTACTAACTTAACGGAAAAAGGTTAAAACTTAACTGAGTGGGAACGGGGTGTTACATCTGGTCATATACATTTCTTGGGGAATAAGTTAGTTTCGTGGGCATCCAAGAAGCAACAATGTGTGTCTACCTCTACTGCTGAATCTGAATATGTAGCTGCTGCGAGTTGTTGTTCACAAGTTCTTTGGATGCAGTCACAACTTCGTGATTATGGTCTTGAATATAAGAAGACCCCATTTATTGTGATTCCAAGAGTGCTATTGCTATCTCAGCAAATCCAGTTCAGCACTCAAAAACCAAGCACATAGACATCAGGTATCATTTTTTAAAGGATAATGTGGAAAAAGAGAATATTGAGTTGTATTTTGTGAATACCGAATTTCAACTTGCAGATTTATTCACTAAGGCTTTAGATGAGAAAAGGTTCAAATTTCTCATCTCTAGACATGGAATGATTGACAGAAAGATTTAAATCACATATAATCTGTATTTCTTTATATATATAGAAATGTGATGGACTACTGATTTCAGTATGGTCATCTATTTTCTATATATATCTTGTAATACAGCTTATTTGTTATTTTTTCTTTAGTTGTTCAATTTTGTTATTTCATTTGTTTTCCTTGGTTACTAATATCTCTATTCAGAGTGTATCCATTTGTCAAGGGGGAGCGTGCTTGATACAGGTTAGTCCAGCTGATGTGGTTATGACGTTATAGGTATATTCAGGTATGCTAAGTTTGAGGGGGAGCATTTACTATGCAGGTTTGTAAGGGGAATTCAATTGCACTTAGTCTCGAAACACATGTGTTTTTGTCTTCAACTCGAGACATGTATCTCGAGCCTTCTCGAGTCTGTCATGTACATATGTACATCATGAAGTCATTACCCTACTATTTGGAGTGCATATTAATGTCTCGAGCGGTTGTTTGAGGACTACACTCGAGACATATATCTCGAGTCATCTATCTCGAGTCTTTTCATCTCTTGAGTGTATACAAATGTCTCGAGCGGTTGTTTGAAGAATACACTCGAGACATATATCTCGAGTCATCTATCTCGAGTCTTTTCATCTCTTGAGTGTATACAAATGTCACGAGTGGTGTTTTAACTATCTGTTATTTTGTCTTTATTGGCTCGAGACATATATATTTGTATGTTTTTTCAATTGATCGAGACATGTACTCGAGACATGTATCTCGATCCCATTCATATGTCTCGAGCGGGTTTATTAGTCTCACATCCTTTCATATATCTGCTCGAGACATGTGTGGTCCAATTGTGGACTGCCACGTGTCATGGCCATCATTAGCGAGAATCTGATTTTTCCTCACTCTATATATATTTCATTTCTTATTTCATTTCCAATCTTTCTGGAAATCTTCTCTGCTCGTGCGGTATCAGTTCAAGTTGCAGCCTTATTGATCAAGAATTTATCTTACTTATTGTCCTTACTATACTAGTTGTAGTTGCTTGTGTGTGTGTTTTGTATACGTTTACTGGTCTCTTCGAAGCCTATAGGTATTCACTCGATCATATATCGATTAGGCTAGTAGATTTAATTTTTTTTATAAACTCATCCTAAAACACGGGTTAACACTCTTGGGACTGTTTCATTGAGGTTTTCAAAATATTAGTGTGAATGATCCATTTTTCCGGATCATATGGACTTGAGACTTTGTACCTCATTCTCTATGATTGACCTTAAGAATGACCTCCCATATTCGTAATACATTGAAACTAAAAGGACTAAATACATATAAGCCTTGGATGATGTAATTAATTATCATTAACTTCAACTTGGAAGACATTCTATTGTGACTCGAGACATCCTCTAAACATGGTTCTTGCTCGAGACATGTACTCGAGACATATGTCTCGATGATGATGTCTTGAGCCGATGAAGTTATGTCTCAGGCCACCAACTCGAGTTTGTATCTCGAGCCTGTTAACTTGAGCTTTTACACTGATTTGACTTGCATTATATTCAAGACTTATATTTTTAGTGAATTTGGTTTCAGTGTATATCATGGTCATTTCTTACGGATTCTATTTTCTCAAGTCCCACACTGTGTGAACTTATTTTTCACACAAAACTGTTTTTCATAAATCCTACCGTTAAAACTATACTTCTAATGATTTTATGAATTAACAGCTATGGAGAACTATTATTTCCCGGACAATGACAACATGGTGGTTCCCAATGTGCTTTCGGTTCAATCCACTCAACATGATCCAAACATTGATGCAGATACACAACTTCTTCGAAGTTCTTCATTTTTCCCATCCTTCTCAAACAATGTTCCGTTCAATCCACATGCCAAGATGGGTGCTCGGTGATCACGACTATCTTACGAAATCATCCATTGTATACTGTTCTCACGAAGACGGTTCAAGTTCCTATGATATATGTGCAACAAGTCTGGCATACTCTGCAATTTCATGATGATCCGGATTATCATCATTTCACTACCAAATTGGATCATTTTACTATCAGCTTTGGAGTTAACATATTTCGTCATGTGTTGGGATTTCCTGCGGCCAACAGTTGACAAGGTACTACTCAGTTTGAACCATTTGCTTCTGATAGGTCCAAACAATCAAACAACGAGATGAAAAGAGAAGCAATCAAGTGAAGAAAAGAAATGTTCTTGTTTTATTAATGAAAGCTTTCAAAGAACACAAGAACACACACACAAACTTCACTAATCGACTCTCATGAGAATATGATTTTCACACCTTCCTTTCCAAACCCTAGACCTTATATATAGGTCCATTACACTAAGGCCCAAGCCCAAGCCCAATAAACTAATTAACTAATTAAAAGCTAATTAATCCCTCTCAAAGCTTCCTTAATAAAACTTTCTAATTAGGACAATTTAGTCCTAACAATCTCCCCCTAAAGTTTTATAAAGGAAGCATCTCTGATCTTCTCCCCCTAGCTTTCATGAGAAAACCTTAGTGGCGTTCGGCTACATCTTGATCTACAAGCTCCCCCTCGATTGTAGCTCTTCATCTCCAGTTTCAACTGAAAGACCAGATCCGATTTCCAATAACCGCGACTGATTACACAAACTACAGCTCAACCTGTAAATAACTCGACACGTCTGATAACCGCAGAATGCAACAGCTTGAGCCAGAGCATGTTGATTCATCCAACTATGTTGATCTCCCACCAAGAAAAAACAAAGGGATAGATGCATGTGTGAGTTACCGTGCAGATCAGCAAGAAAAATAAAGGATCTGTCTCTGGTCGCATGTTGAATAAGAGCTCCAAATCTGATAAGTTCACAACAAGGTAAACAGCGAAGCTTGGATCACCGAACCACCGTATGGAATGAGAAACTGGGAGTAGATACTGAACGAGACGCTCTGCTTTGATCTCTCTACTACTCAGAAAATAGTCGATTTCCTGAAATCTTCCAAAATGTCAAGCAATCAGATCCAGATCTAGTCTTCTTAGTCAGATGGATGACGACCGTCACTCAAAATTCTAGATCGCAAATGAACCTCCACAACGGTAAAATGGTTAGGAATTGAGCGCGTAACAATAGTACCATTCACCGAAGCTGGCATCCAAGGAAAAACTCAACTCCACCGCACAGGAGGAATAATTCCATCGAGGAAAAACTCTAGAATAATGGTTGCAGAGAGTCAGGCTTCTGAGTAATCTAACCAAATGCAGAATCCGATCACCATCGTTCTGAAATCGTTACAAATCTGACATGTCTTCAAAGAATCTGGAGCAGTCGGGGAAATGAGAGAAATTCAATTTTCAAGGTTGAAAACTGAATATGGGCTAAAAACGGGGCTGATGTTGATCTTTACGTACCAATTGGGAAAGAAAGGTGGCTAATTAAGCGCAGGGGTTTTGAAACATCGCAAGTATTCGAATTTGGGTGGGTCTAGATCGCAGCGGAATATGATCTTGAAGGCTTATCTGAAGATGATACTCGAGTCGGGAAATGCAGTCTCCCGAGTCGGAAATGGAGTTGGGAAAGTTTAACAAAAAATTGAACATAACCTTGACTCAAAAGCGAGTCGAGAAACCTCGAAAACCCGAAAGGGTATTTCATGATTCCCGAGTCGGAAAATAAGAACAGCAAGGTAGTTCAAGACTTAAACAAAATTTGAGCATACCCTCGTCTCAAGAGCGAGTCGGAAAACCTCGAAAACCCGAAAGGGTATTTCGTCTTTTTCCGAGTCGGAAAATGAGAACAAAAAGGCACTCAAATTTTTATTTTTATTTTTTTTTTTTTTTTACTATTCATCCGGATCGGAAAACACTATTCCGATTCGGAAAAACACTATTCATTCGGAAAAAAACACTATTCAAATTTTTTTTTTTTTTTTTTACTATTCCGATTCGGAAAACGGTGTTTTCCGATTCGGAAAAGCACTATTCACCGATTCGGAAATTTTTTTTTTTTTTTTTTTTTTTTTTTTTTTTTTTTGATTCGGAAAATATGAGTTTTCCAACTCGGAAAACTTGAATATTCAAGTTTTCCAACTCGAAAAACATGAATATTTAGCCCAAAACTTCATTCCAGATCCAAAAAATGAAGCAACTTGAAAAATAGATCATTTCAAGCTCAAAGATGCTTCAAAACACAACCCAAACACCCATTTTCATCATCTTCAACAAGATCCAAACCCCAAAAATCCCAAAAACTCAAAAATGAAACTTTTTCAAAAAAAATTTCAAAACCCAATAAAAAACATCTCAAGTTGTTTGATTCAAAAGGAACAAACAAATCTACTGATTTGTTTGGCTCTGATACCATTTGATAGGTCCAAACAATCAAACAACGAGATGAAAAGAGAAGCAATCAAGTGAAGAAAAGAAATGTTCTTGTTTTATTAATGAAAGCTTTCAAAGAACACAAGAACACACACACAAACTTCACTAATCGACTCTCATGAGAATATGATTTTCACACCTTCCTTTCCAAACCCTAGACCTTATATATAGGTCCATTACACTAAGGCCCAAGCCCAAGCCCAATAAACTAATTAACTAATTAAAAGCTAATTAATCCCTCTCAAAGCTTCCTTAATAAAACTTTCTAATTAGGACAATTTAGTCCTAACAGCTTCGTTGGAGGTTTTTATGGCAGGTGTCCAGTCGGTTGGTCATACTACTGCAATCAATGCTGCTTCTCATTTCAACAAATCCAGGCTTCCTAAGACGTACAACACACTGTTTACTATCTTGAGTCGTTGTCTTACTGGCAAAAGGACTGCTAAGGATTCCGCAACTCAATCGTTCTTAATTTTCTTTTATGGTGTTTTGTTCAACAAACACTATGATTATGCGTCTCTGATATTTTATGATCTCAAGGAGCTTCTGGCCAAGCGACAAACTCATTTGCCGTTTCCACGTTTTCTCAGCATTCTCATTGCGAGTGCAATGGAACGTAATCTGAGTATTCCGCGACGAGCACATGCGGAAATGGTCAAGATTCATGATATGCAATCCATTCGGTATCCGAAGCAACAGTTTCCTCCAGAAGTTCCTTTGTTTTCAGAACTTCTTGCGTATGCTGATCAGAATGTGGACTGTGTGCGAGAGTATAGGAATAGGTTTGCACTTATGGTCCAACCAGAACCGGCAGGACCTACCCAGGGTGTTCTCTCTTGAAGTGAGGGTTTAGCTGTTAGGGACCAACGACCACGGGATCTTGGTCAGGGTGTGATGAGGGAAATAACCGAGAGGGGTACTGGTGGGGCCCGTTCTGATCAGCTAGCTCATTCGTCTAATGTTAACGTTGCTGCTCAACTTGGTCAAATTAGTTCTGCGTTTCGGATGGATGATGTGTTTGCTGCGGTGGAAGATGATCAAGGTGCTACTTCACCTATCTTGTATACTACTGTGGAGGCTCACTTGGATAACTTTGATTTGTCCCCTTTACATGATCAGTTTGTGGGCGAATTTCCGGATATTGAGGAAGTTGCAGAGTCTTTACTTGAACTATCTCAACCAATTGTTGATATCTCAGAAGTTCAATGTTATTCTCCAAATGAGATGGCTCAACGTCTACAACGGATTATGGGACATGATTCTTCTGAAGATGTTTCCGAGTCAGATTCTCAACTTATGGATCAGGTGTTGAATGAGTCTTTTGGATCACCATCGTTTGATGTAGACCTGGATGCCCCCACTGAAGAACTTCTGGGGTCAGATAGTGATGATGATCCTATGGATGATAATCAAGGTAGCTTATTGGTTCAACATGCTGCTATAAGGATGGATGAGGGAGTTTTAGTTGAAAATGTAAATGTGAGTATGAGTGAAAGGGGTGGAGAAAAACATGGTGAGAGTGAGACAGGGGCCAGAAAAATAGTACAAACCCCTTCCCACACCGAGTCTAGCCGGGTCGCCACATCATCTGGAAATGAGCATCTGTTGCCACTTACCATTGAACAAGACATGGTTTACCCAGCCATGCAATGCACAACCCCACTCAACCACTCTACCATTTCTCAACAAATGGTAGTTTCAAGTTCACACGGGGATCACACACAACTTGTACCTATCTCTCATTTGGAGGGTGGTGGTACCGACATAGTGAGGCAGTCTCCCCAGCCCACGACTTTGATTGCATGCACATTGAGTCTAGAGCATTTTGTATCAACATCTTCTTTGACTAGGACACTTGAGGTTCTTCCTCATGCAGTTAGCTTTAGTAGCTCTGCCGGAACCACCGTAGTGAGTTCTGCATCTGTTGCGGGCTTGCGAGGATCGGAGGGAAACCCCATCAGTGTTAACAACATGCCAGCGCTGAACATGGGTCTCTTGGGTTCTACTCAAGCGATAACGAGAAGTCTGAGTGACCTCGGTGTTAGCTTACCTTCTTCATCATTTATGTAACACCCCGTTTTCAGTTAGTTAAGATTTAACTTTATTTGTCATGTTTTGAGTTAAGTGGTGCCTTTTGTGTAAATCTTGGGTTGGGGCCAAAGTGTTAATGTAGGAAGTATAAGGTTTAGTATGTTACGTATATAAGAAAGTTGGAATCCTAGACCTCTCATTTGCACAAAACGTTTTTGAGAGAGAGAGTTAGGGAAATTGGTGATTTCTTGGAGATTTCAAGGGAGGAGGCTCACTTGAAGTAATCCTTGTGTTGGTCATCAATTGTGGTTTCTAGAATCGTAAGGTAACCATCAATTTAATCTTTGTAATGTGTTTTACATGTCTTTTTGCAAGTTTAGTTCAAGAGTTAGGGTTTTGGTTGATTATGGGTGAAATTGGTGATCTTTGGATTACCAATTGAGTGTTATGATGTTAGATGATATTAGAATGATTGTGGTAGTCTTGTAGAGCCTGAAAATATGAAACCATGGCTTTTTGAATCGGTCGAATCGGACTTGGGATGTGAAGCTTATGCCAAAAAGAAGAAATTGCCTTTTTGGCTTCGTGTGCTGATTTTCAAGCCTAGCGACCGCTAAGGGAAAAGGCTAGCGACCGTTAGCCTCCCTAAAAGCCCTCTAGCGACCATTAGGTGGTAGTTAGCTCGGACAGAAAGTTGTGAAAAGGTAGCTAGCGACCGCTAGCCTGAACCTAGCGATCGCTAGCACCCTGTTTTGTGTTGAAAGCTTGTTTTTGCCATAACTTTTGCGTCCTAGCTCCGATTTTGATTCCGAAAGAACCGTTGGACTCGTAGTTGAATTTCCTACCCTTTGAGACCATTAAGTATATAATTTTAGTTACAAATCTAAGAGTGGATTGCCCCAACCTTTGAGTTGGTAGTTTAGAGAGCCATTGGCGTAGCTATGCTATACCCACGGCTTAAGGGTTTGGATACGATTTAGAATTCAAGTGTTAAGTGTTTATATGAATGTTATGTGAATGTTTAGGTGCTTAGACACCTGCGTGTGCTCTCTGTCAAGTGTGTGTGATATCAGACTCTACGATAAGGTGAGTACATTAACCTGCGTTCAAATTTGATATGCATGTGATCATGATGTGTATGTTGTTGATATGTAACTGGCATGTAATGTGACAACTGACAGTTTTGACCTTCAGGTTAGCTACTCGTTAATTCACTCTGTAGCGTTTCCGTAGGTTAAAAATTGGTCATTTAAGTTTTTAAATGAAACTGGGTTAGTTTGCGTGAAAAATTTAGGCTAAAACCTAAAAGTCCCGAAAACTGCCCGAAAAAGCCCGAACCGGCCCGAAGTCATCCGATAATCCTATAATGCCAAATTTAAAGTAATTTTTGGAAAAATTAAGTTATTTTATTTAAAATATAAGTAAACTAATTTGAATGATCCAAAATTACCCTCGAAAAATCGGTTCCTACCGAAAACGCGCCAAAAACCCGGTACTGCGTTTAAATTAACAGTATTAGAAAGACTTTTTAAAAAAAAGAAAGAAGAAGAATGAGAGGGTTGGTGGGACCCACAAGGCCGGCCACCCCCCCCCCCCCTAATTACTCTCTCCCTCTCTTTTTCCCATAAACAACATCATCACACCTTACACCTTTGTCATTTTCAAATCTCACACTCTCTCTACCCTTTTTCTCTCACTAAAACTCTCTCAATTCTCCTCATATTTCCAGCCTCTATTCAACCAAAAATCTGAGTTTTAAAGAAGATTAAATCAAGGTTTGAAGCTCTCATTGTTGTTTTATCAAAGGTAAAGATAGGTTACATGTTATAACTTCGATTTTTGCTTGTTTTGGAGCTTTTTCCTACTTTCTTTGAGGTTTAAACCCTCTTTTATGGTTTGATAACCATCTTGATGTTTGGGAATGAGATTTAACCTTAAAAATGTGTTTAAACATCCAATGAAGGTGGAAAATCCATGAATCCCCCATATGAACACAAGATTGGAAGCAAAATCCTTTTGTTTGATGTTTTTGATCATCATTTTTGGGGCTGAACTTTGTTGATAGTTCATGCATGTATGTTGATAGTATTGATACATATTTCATCTATTTATTTGGTGCATAATAAGAGTTTTTGGTTTATTAGCAAGAAACCCCCAAAAATCTTGTCATTTTATGTGTTTTGATGAATAAAAAGGGGTTTTGGTTCTGGACAGATGCTGTCCGATTTTTGCATGTGTTTTGTACGACCCAAAAAGGGTGCTCCTTACCTCATTTTTCTTTGAAATTTTTATGGAACAATATTTTATGCGTTAGGGTTCAAACCCCACTGGAATCGTGTAAAAACTCCAAGATTCGAACCCTTAGCCATGTTAAAACATTTTAGTGTGCATCAGATTCTGATCAGACATTTATATTAGCTTCATGCATGCATAACTCTTTGATGGATTGTTCAAAATACATGATTCTTGAGTCTAGAATCAAGTTTAATGAGTTAGCTTTCCAAAGACTCCGAAAACACATGATTTGGGGAAGTTCTGGACGTTCAACCAATGAAAAAGAAATCGGAGTGCAATATGACCCACCATGGCAGATTCACATACTTGAGTTCTTGAGGCCATATCTCATTCAAAAAGTATCCAAATCGTGTGAAACAAGTTTCATATGTTAGGTATCTGAGTTAACTTTCAAACCCCTTTTGAAATTCGAATTTTGTTGTTGAAATGACTTCTCCATCACCCAAACTCCATAGACTTGTCTTTTCGGAATTATTACATGCACAATGATTTCTCCTTAATTTTTAAAATATGTTAATTATCTCCTAAAATCATGAAATTTGGTGGGATTATTGTTAATACCCCTAAAATTACTGGATAAAAATTTGGTGGTTTAAATCCTTTTGGAACTAGGCAAAATGATGGTATTTTTGGAGCTCTACAAATCTGACCAAAATCAGATTTCTTAAAAAGTGATATTTTGCTTTTATCAAGAAATCCCCACATTTTTGGACATTAATTAAAGTAACAAAACTTATTTTTATATTAAAATGAACTTAATAAAATATAGTACGGGCATTATATGGATATCGGTATTGACTTATTGGTTATGGACCGTAAAAATTTAGAACTTACGACAACTACGTTTGTATTAGGGCATTTGTAGAATCCGAGCCGGGACTTTAACCACGCACTAACGGTCGCTTAGAAACGCGAAAGCTACTCCAGGTGAGTATTCACAGCCCCATTTTTACCGTTTTTACGTGTTTTGGGGTGAAAAGCATGCTTACAAATGAATGTGAATATTTGTGAAAATATTACGAAATGAAACGTATTGTGAGTTA
Organism: Centaurea solstitialis; assembly: GCA_030169165.1. Classification (NCBI taxonomy): domain Eukaryota; kingdom Viridiplantae; phylum Streptophyta; class Magnoliopsida; order Asterales; family Asteraceae; genus Centaurea; species Centaurea solstitialis. Next base: position 48,401,068 of record CM058045.1, read on the forward strand.
AATTTAAAATGTTATACGGCACTTGATATAGTGAGTCTGAAATGAAAAAGTCCCCGGTACCTACTATTAACTCATAACAATGGGCCTATGATACACGTGGATAGCGCTATTTGGATTGACATACCCACCTTGACTGACGAGAATATAGGTGCACTGTATTAAATAAAATTCTACACATGTGGGATTTAGTCCCACTGCTGAGGTAGAATAGGGGCACAACATGTCGTAACCTGGCAGGATTAGTAGTGACTCAAAGAATAAATATCATGCGATTAACATGACCCGGGAATTTACTCACAGGTTGGTAGTGAATGAACGGATTCACTCTAACTGTTTATACGTATTTAGTGAATGAACGGGTTCACTATAATTGTTTATGAAAATTTAGTGAATGAACGGATTCACTATAACTGTTTATTTAGTGAATGAACGGGTTCACTATAACTGTTTACGAAATTTTAGTGAATGAACGGGTTCACTATAACTGTTTGTAAAAATTGAGTGAATGAACGGATTCACTATAACTGGCTTATGAAAGAAACTGAGTGAACGAAAGGGTTCACTAAAAATTTGTTGCATTTAAACTGTTTTGTGCATATAAAAACCTGTGAACTCACCAACTCTCGTAGTTGACGCTTGTTTTAACATGCTTTTCAGGAAATCCGAAGGTTTGATATGGCTTTTTGTGGACTTTTGTGATCACCAATCTAGTTATGATATTTATTTTTAGTTTGTAAAAGATCTGTAAACCTTAACTTATGGTTGGATTGTACAACTTTGTAAACGTAATTTAATTTTGGTTATGAATGATTGGTGTTATTTATCTCCTATAGCCATCAAATCTAGACTGTTGCACCTCGTGTTTCCGCTTTAGCGGGGTGTTACAGATTTGGTATCAGAGCCATAGGTTATAGAGAACATCGGTTTTTCATAAAAACCAGTACTATAACCAACCTTTTTTCTAAAATAAGATTAAACTTTTAAATTATAAGATTTCAAAGTATAGGAGAATTTAAATACTTGTGTGATTAGGATAGGTGCTATTCTGATATATCATAGATATGCGGAGCCTGATCACCTACGCCTAGCCATGATATAAGTAGGATAAGACTTATGAATTAATCATACTGCTATATTTTTAAAAGTTGAAACTTTCTAAGATTTCCTGAAAACTGTATTTAGTGTGAGTTTGCATATGAAATGTATAAAATCTTTCAAAAGCGTTTACCGTGAGTTAACTTAATTCTTTTATCGCAGTTATCATGTCTCAAGAGACCGACCCTTCCGAATACCGATCCCATGGATCTCCCGAGCATCCCCGGAGTGGGAACAGTGTCCCCCGAGCCCCTACCACCGACCAGGAACGTGACCCCTACAGTGATAGCGACGCCGATTCGCACCGACCTGTTCCGGCACCACGACCCGGACTTAGGGTTCGCACTACCGCTCAGAAGAGCGTGCCCTTACCCGCCAGGATGACCTTCCGTGTCCCCGCTGGGGACGGGGCAGGGCCATCTCGGGTGAGAGGCCGAGGCGGATCCTCCTCGTCATCGTCGTCTTCGACATCGGTGTAACACCCCGCTAAAGCGGAAACGCGAGGTGCAACAGCACAGATTTCATAGCGATAGGAGATAAGTAACACCAATCATTCATAAATAAAGTTTAATAGCGTTTACGTAGTTCACAATCCAACCATGATTCATAGTGTTTTACAAACGTATCAAAATAATAATAATAAAGTCTCGATTGGTGATTTCATAACAACAAAACTAAGTTTTATCGGTCACCTTCTGATTTCCTGAAAAGCATGTTAAAAAGAGATGTCAACTACGAGAGTTGGTGAGTTCACAGGTTTTTATATGCACAAAAATTTTCACATGCAGTCTTATTATCGAAAACTTTCGAACCACTTTAAACAATCAAAACCACGTGTATACATGGACGTTCGCTCACGCCGAAATACACATTTATGCATACGATATGTAAATTCGAGCCACTACCAATCCGTTATCCCCAACGAATACCTCAGAGGTGGTAGCGGACCACATGGGCAGAGCGTTCATGCGAGCTACCTCAGCAGTGGAATTTCCTTCCACATGGGTAGATCGTCTTCCAACGAGTACCTCAGCGGTGGGGACCTGCCCCACATGGGTAGCCGTTAATTCCGAAATAGTGCACCCTTCACTCGTCAGTCCTTCGGGTGGGTCTTGGTACCAAATAGCGCTATCCACTAAGTCATAGGCTCCTAATGAGTTAATGGTAGTGTATATTCTAAGGGGCAAAATTTACTCGCACATATCATCACAATGCATAATCACTTGCTACACAGCAAAACTTGTACACAATTTACATAACATTTGCTAGAAAGCATACGTGTACACAATTTACATAACATTTGCTAGAAAGCATACGTGTACACAATTTACATCACAATTGCTAGAAAGCATACGTGTACACAATTTACATCACATTTGCTAGAAAGCATACGTGTACACAATTCACAAAATCTTTTATTATCAACACACTTTTCACCCCAAAACACGTAAAAACGGTAAAAAAAAACGGGGGCTGTGAATACTCACCATGAGTGGTTTTAGCGTTTAGACAATCGTTAGTGCGAGGTTAAGTCCCGGCTCCGATTCTACCAATGCCCTAATACAAACGCAGTTGTCGTAAGTTCTAAATTTTACGGTCCGTAAATAATAAATCAATTCCGATATCCATATAATGCCTTTACTATATTTTAATAAGTTCATTTTAATATAAAATAACTTTTTGTTACTTGAGATTATGATCCAAACACATGGGAATTAGGAATGTTTGTAAAATAACATTTTTGAAATATTCCAATTCTGGCAGATTTGTTCCAATGCAAAGGTGTCACCATTAAACCTAGTTCCAAAGGGAGTTAGGTTTCAAAATTTTTACCTACCGGAATTTGGGATATTAGCAACAATCCCACAATTTTTCATAATTTTTGGAAGTGTTTTACATATTTTAAGAAGTTTTGTAAAAACAGTGGACACCTTTTATTTTCAGAAATACATGTCAGTGATGTTTGCTTCATAAAGAATTCATCTTCCCACCAAATCACGAATTTCAAAAGGGATTTTCTAGATAACACATATACCAAGCTAATGAGACAAATTTCACATCATTTGGGTGATTTTTGAGGGAGATATGGCCTCTCAAAGTCGTGCATGTGCAATCTGCCACCATGGGACAGCCTACACCACTAACTTGTTTTCATTGGTTGAACCCTCAAAAGTCCTCCAAATCACGTGATTTTGGATTCTTTAGAAATCTATCTCAGAGAACTTGAGTTTGAAATCAAAAATCGTGCATTTTGGATTAGTTGACAAAGAGATATGCATGCATGAAGATGATACAAGTTTTCTGACCAAAAGCTGATGAATATCAAAAAGTTTTTAGATGGTTGGAGGGGTTTTACTCCGAATTGTTGAGTGATTCAAAACGGATTTTCTTCCTAACTCATCAAATTTCAATCTATAAAATTTTTGTAGAAAAATAACTCAGTTTACTATACCTTTGAGACGTCCAAACACACATGCAAAATCGGACAGATTCTGTCCAGAATCAAAACCCCATTTTCATCCATTAAAACACATAAAATCACAAGATTTCTTGGGGTTTCTTGCTATTAAACCATAAACTCATATCATTTAACAAATAAATAGGTGAAACATGTATTATCATCATCAATAAACATGCATGAACTATCAATAAAGTCCAGCCCCAAAATGATGATCAAAAACATCAACAACAAGATTTTTGAAATCAAACTTGTGTTCTTACGGGGGATTCATGGATATTCACCTTCATATAATGTTTAAACACATTTCTAAGGTTATGTCTCATCCCCAAACATCAAGAGGATTATCAAAGCATAAAGGAGGGTTTAAACCTCAAGAAAATGGAAGAAAAACTCAAGATTGAGCCAAAAATCGAAGTTAGAATGCTCATTTCCTTCATTACCTTTAAGAGATTGTTGTAAGGAACTTGGAGATCTTGTATAAAACTCTAATAATCTGAATTTTGAAGATGTAGATGGCTGGAAATTTTGGAGAAAAGATGAGGAGAAGAGAGAAAGATTTAGAGAGAGAGAGAGAGAGAGAGAGCAAAATTTTGAAATGGAAAATGATGAATGAAGTTGGGAAGTGAGATTTGATTAAAAGAAAAGAGAGAGAGAGTCTTGGGAGGGGGGTGGCCGGCCATGTGGGGCCCACCCCACCCTCCCATCTTATTTATATATATTTTTTTTACAAACAGTAGGATTTTACACTGCATTTTCAAACACAGTGTCGGGTTTTTGGCGTTTTTCAGTAGGAACCGATTTTTCGAAAGAAATTTTGGACCATTTAAATTAGTTTGCTTATTTTTAAATATAATAACTTAATTCTCTAAGAATTTCTTTAAAATTTGGCATTATAGGATTATCGGATGACTTCGGGCCGGTTCGGGCTTTTTCGGGCAAATTTTCGGGAGTTTTAGGTTTTAGCCTAAATTTTTCATCCAAACTAACCTAGTTTCATTTAGAAACTTAAATGACTAGTTTTTAACATATGGAAACGCTACTGTGTGAGTTAACGAGTAGCTAACCTGAAGGTCAAAACTGACAGTTGTCACATTTACCCCCGGTTGAAAGAAATTTCGTCCCGAAATTTAATTCTTGCTGCTACCGCAGGGTCTTCTGGGAAGAGATGCGGGTACTTGTCTTTCATGAACGCCTCCCGCTCCCAGGTAAACTCTGGTCCGTGCCTGGAGTTCCATCGCACTTTGACAATCGGTATTTTACTGCGCCGGAGTTGCTTGTTTTCTCGATCAAGAATCTCAATAGGTTCCTCCGCGGCGCGCAGTTGTTCATCGATTTGTATCTCCCCTAAGGGCAAGATCACTGTCTCTTCCGACATGCATTTCTTTAGATTGGACACATGAAACGTGTCGTGAATAGAGCTGAGCTCCGAGGGTAAATCCAATCTGTAGGCGACTGGCCCAATTCTTTCCAGGATTTTGAACGGCCCAATAAATCGGGGGCTCAACTTCCCTTTCTTTCCAAATCTTATCAATCCTTTCCAAGGTGATACCTTTAGTAGCACTCTATCGCCAACTTGGAATTCTAACGGCTTCCGTCGATTATCAGCGTAGCTTTTCTTGCGATCCCTGGCGGCTTTAAGCTTCTTCTGCAACAGTTTAATCTTATCAGTCGTCTCCTGTACGATGTCGGGTCTAAACAGTCGACTCTCTCCCACTTCCAACCAATTGAGTGGGGATCTGCACTTGCGTCCATACAGTGCTTCGTACGGAGCACACTGAATGCTTGCATGATAACTGTTGTTGTAGGAGAACTCGACTAAAGGTAGGTGATCATCCCAGCTGCCTCCGAATTCCAGTACACATGCGCGCAACATATCCTCCAACGTTTGTATGGTCCTTTCTGTCTGACCGTCGGTTTGTGGATGATACGCGGTGCTCAAATCCACGCTGGTACCTAATGCTGTTTGAAGTGACTGCCAAAATCGTGAGGTGAATCTGCTGTCTCTATCGGAGATGATCGAGATCGGCACTCCATGTCGCATAACTATCTCATCGACATATAATTGCGCGAGCCTATCAATGCTATAAGTTTCCCTTATTGGTAAGAAATGCGCAGATTTCGTGAGTCGGTCAACGATTACCCAAATCGAATCATGACCCTTTTTAGTTTTGGGCAACTTGGTCACGAAATCCATTGATATCCGCTCCCATTTCCATTCTGGGATTTCTGGTTGTTGCAACAGTCCGGATGGTTTCTGGTGTTCTGCCTTTATTCTCGCGCAGGTTAGACATTTGCTCACATAGGTGGCGATATCCTTCTTCATTCCAGGCCACCAATAGTGTTCCTTCAGTCCCTTATACATCTTGTCAGAACCTGGGTGTATCGAGTACCTCGATTGATGAGCCTCATCCATGATCATTTTCCTTAACTGATCGACTTTTGGGATCCAAATTCTATCCTTGAAGTAACGCACTCCATCCATTTTCTCCTCAAACTCTTTCTCCATCTAGTGTAGAGTCTCCTTCTTTAGATTGTCAGCCTTCAGAGCTTCTCTCTGAGCTTCTAATATCTGACTTTTCAGGCTGGTCTGCACTATCACTCCCATTGCTCTCGTCCTTGTAGGCTTCACCCTTTCTTTCCTGCTCAGCGCATCGGCTACCACATTCGCCTTTCCTGGGTGATACTTTATCTCCCAGTCATAGTCACTGAGCAGTTCGACCCATCTTCTTTGTCTCATGTTTAGCATTCTCTGGTCGAGAATGTGTTGAAGGCTCTTTTGATCTGTGAAGATGGTGCATTTGGTACCATAAAGGTAATGCCTCCAAATCTTTAGGGCAAACACCACGGCTCCAAGTTCTAAGTCATGAATAGTGTAATTTTTCTCGTGAACTTTTAACTGTCTAGATGCGTAAGCGACGCCTTTCTCGTTTTGCATTAGAACACATCCCAAGCTTTGATGCGAAGCATCACAATACACCACGAAGTTACCCGTTCCTTCGGGTAATGCCAAAATGGGTGCATTGCACAACTTATGCTTAAGTAACTGAAAAGCTTCCTCTTGTTTCTCTCACCAAATAACTTCTTGTCTTTCTGTGTTAACATCGTCAAAGGTTGCGCAATCTTGGAAAAATTTGCGATAAATCCCCGATAGTAGCCTGCCAAACCAAGAAATTGTCAAATTTCTGTTGGCGTCTTCGGTGCTTCCCATTTCTTTATGGCCTCAATCTACGCTGGATCGACATGGATTCCTTCCTTGTTCACTACATGACCCAACAAGTGCACTTCACGGATCCAAATTCACACTTAGAGAATTTTGCGTAAAGCTCCTCGGTTTTGAGCAACTCCAGTATCAATCTTAAATGCTGCTCATGCTCCTCCTTGCTTCGCGAGTAGATCAGAATGTCATCTATGAAGACAATCACCAAATTATCCAAGTACGGTCGACATACCCTGTTCATCAGATCCATGAAAACTGCTGGCGCGTTTGATAATCCGAAGGGCATGACCAGAAACTCGTAATGTCCATATCGAGTCCTGAATGCTATCTTGGCGATATCATCTTCGCAATCTCACATTTGGTGATAGCCGATAGAAGGTCGATCTTGGAAAGTAGGCAGCTCCTTGTAATTGGTCTAATAGACCTTCAATGAGAGGGAGGGATAACGATTCTTGATGGTTAGCTTATCCAATTCCCTGTAGTCTATGCACATCCGAAAAGATCCGTCCTTCTTCTTGACGAATAAAGTTGGGGTTCCCTATGGCGATGAGCTGAGGCGGATAAATCCCTTATCAAGTAGCCCTTGAAGCTAATTTGACAGTTCCTGCATCACTGAGGGCACCAGACGATACGGTGACTTTGCTACAGGGCCCGCTCCTGGGACAAGATCGATGTGGAACTCCACTTGCCCATGCAGGGGTAATCCAGGTACTCTTCCGGGAATACCTCGGGAAATTCTCGCACAATCAGGATGTCCTGAATTTGCTTTTCTTTTACCTCTTTATCTACAACATGCACCATAAACGCCACGCAATCCTTTCACAAAGAGCTTAGCATTTCCATGGAGGATACTATACTGGAACTTGATGTACCTCCTCAGTTCCATTTACGAATACCCTTCTTTGAGCCTTGCACCCTTAATTTATTTGATTGGCTTATGTAGCTTGTTCCTCCTCTTGGTGCTGCTCAAGCCTTTATTCAGCGTGTAATACCTATCCTTAGAGTGATCTGGCCTTCGAAACTCGTAGCAGACTTTCCGCCCTTCTTGACCTTTCTTTCCTTTCTTTAGTATAGAGCAAAATGCCCTGCTAGTTTACATTTGGTACCCGAAATACAAGCTCAAGGGTGGTTCCAGTTATATCTAATACGTTTTGGAGGGGAGTCCATATACTTTCCTGACTCTTGGGTCTTCACTCCAAAATTTTCGGCTACTTTCCAACCTTTGGTTGAATTAACACGAGTCGTTTCCTCCGACTAGTGCTCAAATTTTCATGTATTACCATCCTTCCATTCGATGGGTACTATGACTTCCTTATTTCTTCTACTTGCGACAAGGTCGGTAATGACTTTAGTGACTATGGTAGGTACGGCTTCCTGGACTCGTTGGGCTATCCGTTGAGCAGTGTTGATCGATTAATTCTCACGGTTCACTTTCTAGCTACGTGTGTTTCTTCGGGTAAATACGGTTCTAAATCCTTTGCAAAATGCATATTTGATTAAAAGTTGTCTCTACGAATGTTCGAAAATATTTGTATTTTATTTATGATAATTTCTTTAAAATAAGATCGCTAAGAACATCCTTGTGATTTAATAAAAATGAATTTCGTAATAGTTTAATACATATCTGAAGGGTAGAAATTTGATACTAATTCATCCTTAAAATATCTTACTTGCCCATACTGAGGTTTAAATAGAACAACCAAAAAGTGCATTTTTGAAATTCTTTCAAATTCATGAGAGTTACATTTGAAAAGATCAACTTTGCCAACAGTATCACCACAACTTGCCAGCACAAGTCAACTCTCCTAGTCGTCCTTCTTGCCGTCATAACATTCTCCACAACATTGGTGGTACCTTCCTCCAAGAGATCGCTAATTCTTTCGACTTAATTATCGTTCGATTCTATCTTGATACCCTGCTTCGACTATTTTGCAGTCCGTCGGCGAGTGCTCGGATTGTTCAAGCCTCTCCTAGTGTCATACTAGTAATATAACCGATCAATATCCCCGAAAGGATATGAAATGATCTTGCGTTATTTAGATGAGTTATCGCCAGTCCACTCCGAATGGTTGCCGCAGCTTTCTTCTGAGTTGTCTCACTTGAGGTGCTGGGAGGTTCGGGTTAGGCGTAGGAATAACTGGTGTAGGTTCAGGTAAGACACTTGTTGGGGTAATCGAAGGTGGATCGCTTAAATGTCCTCACTTGTTACCCTTGAATTGCAGGTCGTGCTGAGGGATGACGATGGGAAGGTTTCCAGTAGCAGTCATCAGGGTTGTTGCCTCAGAGGATAGCTGGGCGTCAAGTGAGGTTGAAGTAGTAGCAGCCATCCTGTTGAAAAACAAAAATAACATATGTGGATGATTAAGGATCCAAAATATGCATTTTTCTTCACTTTTTAATGAACACATAATATGTTCATAAAAGTGGTGAAATCCTTTATACTTGGAATGGATTAGATACCAAAATACACAAAAGGAATGTGTTTTGGTATTAAAAAGAACTTCTATTTTGATGAAGAAATATCAATATAGGAGTTTATGATTGTTCTTAAAAGAAATAAGAAAAATCATTTTAAACAGTTTTAACAAAAATCTTAGAAGATTTTGGGAAAGCTAAGATCAAACGAAGTGATCTTAGGGTTTTTGAAAAAAAGAACGTTTATCAAACTAAGTTGTTTTTAGGGAAGAAAGTCAACTTAGATTGTGGAAAGAACAATGAACATAAAGATACAAACGTTGATCTTGTTAAGAAAGTGGTAAGTGTGTGTTCTTGGTGTTCTTGAGAATGCAGATTCGAGAGACAATTGCTTTTCTTGCTTTGAATTCTTTGAGAGAGAATAGTGAGCGTAAAGAGTGAAATGGGTTACGAGTGAGGTTTTTATACCTCGTGGTAGGAGAGAGAAAATTGGTGAGAGAGAAAAGGGCGGCTAAATTCAAACGTAATGATGAAAAATAAGTTTTACGCGCGGTCACGCGCCTGACACACGTCGTGCGGAACAGGAAACGTCCCATTACGTGTCAGTGCAGATGAAAAGTTTGTTTTATTCGAAAACTTAAAAAACACCTTTTCAGGGGATAATTCCATTTTGATGAAAGAATTGTTTTCTTGGAATTAGAGTACTTATCAGATAAGTACTGTTTTGGGAAAATCCTCTTATCACATTTAATGCGATAAGGTTTCAGGAGCAGAGGTACTTACCTGAGAATCATCAGTATTCGGATTTTGAACAAAGATTTTGTAAGTACTGAATAGAGTTATCTTCTGATGAGAGTTTCATTCAGGAGTTGTTAAAGAAAGAGTCCCGAGAAAAGTTATTCTTTAGGATTTAACAACTGTTTGTCCTGATAAACTTCAATCATCAGGATTTAACATCCCAAGTTTACTGATGAGCATATTAAAACGCGTTACATCCAGTGGTTTGGTAAAGAGGTCAGCAAGCTGATATTCAGTAGGGACAAAATGGAGTTCAATATCACCATTCATCACATGATCCCTGATGAAGTGATATCTCACTTCAATGTGCTTTGTCTTGGAGTGTAAGACAGGATTGTTAGCGATGGCTATCGCTGAAGTGTTGTCACAGTAGATAGGAATTTGAGAAAGTTGTATGTCATAGTCCTGAAGTTGATTTCTCAGCCACAGGACTTGAGCACAACATATTCCTGCTGCAACATATTCAGCTTCAGCGGTTGATGTGGACACAGAGTTCTGTTTCTTGCTAGTCCAACTCACCAACTTGCCACCTAGCAGGTGACAACCACCAGTGGTGCTTTTCCTGTCAATCTTACATCCTGCAAAGTCACTATCAGAATAAGCTGTTAGATCGAACCCTGAGTCCTTGGAGTACCAAAGACCCAGATTAGGAGTTCCCTTCAGATATCTGAAGATCCGCTTTACAGCGGTCAGATGGGATTCTTTGGGTTCATCCTGATAACGAGCACATAAACATGTAGAATACATGATATCAGGGCGACTAGCTGTGAGATACAGCAGAGAGCCGATCATTCCTCTGTAGAGAGTCACATCGACAGGTTTCCCTTTGGAATCCTTGTCAAGTGATAGAGGAGGAGCCATTGGAGTCTTCATCGGTGTACAGGATGTGAGATCAAATTTCTTCAGCATCTCATGTACATATTTACCTTGATTGATAAAGATTCCCTTTTCAGATTGCTTGATCTGAAGTCCTAAAAAGAATGTTAGTTCACCCATCATAGACATTTTATATTCAGATTTCATGAGCAACTCAAACTTTTCGCAGAGTTTGGGATTGGTGGATCCAAAAATAATGTCATCGACATATATCTGGACAAGAAGGATATGCTTAGGATATTTCTTTAGAAATAAAGTGCTATCGATCTTACCACGAACAAAACCTTTATAGATAAGAAAGGTTGAAAGGGTATCATACCAGGCACGAGGAGCCTGTTTTAACCCATAGAGAGCCTTGTTTAACTTGAAGACGTGATCAGGGAACTTAGGATCTACAAAGCCAGGAGGCTGAGCCACATAGACTTCTTCATTAAGTTTTCCATTCAGAAACGCATTTTTGATGTCCATCTGATAAACCTTGAAGTTCATATGTGCTGCAAAGGCTAGGAAAAGTCGAATTGCTTCGAGCCTAGCAACAAGAGCAAAGGTTTCATCGTAATCGATGCCCTCTTCCTGCCTGTATCCCTGAGCCACAAGGCGAGCCTTGTTTCGAATGATCGTACCAGTCTCATCAAGTTTATTTCGAAAAATCCACTTGGAACCAATGATAGTACGTTTTCGAGGCCTAGGGACGAGAAGCCAGACATTGTTTCTGATGAACTCTGCTAGCTCTTCCTGCATGGCTGAGACCCAGGCAGGATCACGCAAGGCATCATCTATTTCTTAAGGTTCATTTTCAGAGATGAAATTAACATAAAGACAGACATTACCAGATTGACGTCGAGTCTTAACACCAGAGGAAGGGTTACCAAGAACTTGATCAATAGGATGATCCTTGGTCCATCGAAGAGCAGGTGGTTGATACACCTGTCCTGAATGTTGGGGAACCGTAGGCACTAACGGTGCGCAGCGGATAACAAAAACGATTCCCAAAACCCGGACCCATCTTAAGCCATAACAGATACAATCAAAGTGGGTTTGACGGTTTACCTTTTAGCGAATAAACTTCCGGAAAGCTGGCAGGGGGTACACCGCTACTGACACCACGCGAGAGGGTTGCTAGACCACCGTGACTGATTGGAAAAATTCCGATCGATGTGTGAGACAGGGAGAAGTCGGCGGCTTCAGAGAGAGAGAGAGAGAGCGAGAGGTTTTTCGTAAGATTGTTCAACTGATTATCAAACCCCTAACCCTTTATTTATAGGTTAGAATAAGGTAATGATCTAAGATAATTACAATTCCTTTTATAATTATCTTTTAATCAATTCCATAATTAATTAATTAATCAATTAATTAATTTACTGATTCATTAAAACTAATAAATAATTATTAACTAATAATTATTCATTTCTCTCTTCTCTTTTATCTCTTACACATAAATTCTCAATTAGGTGTGTAGCGGTGTGACCTACTAGTGTCTTATAACGTTGGACACGGTAACCCTGTTACTGTCTCGCACATAATCCTAACAGACTCCCACTTGTGTTAGACATGTAACTATGATTGTTACCATTAGCCTAAGGAGGTCCCTAGCCAGACACTTAGGTTAACCAGGTTATAAGATCTCTTACATCCAGAGATACAATACTTGGTTGAATTTGTACACAGGTTCATTCCTTTTGCATGCGATATTTCTAAAATGGTTTTAAGACATGGAGTGGAGGATTCATTTCTTAAAAACAAGTATTTCTTGACTCTGATTTCGATCGCCTGCAGTAACGGATATTACTAAATAACACCTGTTATTCTATCCGAGCGTGGCCACGCGTTTTCTGCCAATCTTAATCGTCAAGGGGCCCGGAAATATCTCTCTTTTGAAAGAGATGCAAATCCCTTCTTGACTACTTGCATTTGGATCCACGGCTTCCGCTGCATCTAGTCACGTCCCGTATGGCCGCCCTGTTACGGTGCAGCGTTAGTACGTGCTAAGAGTACAGTAGTCCTCGCGTTTCCAAACCAAGTATCTCAGGTCTAAGGATAACCTATCAAGTCAATGCTTGTGACTGAGGCTCCATGAAGCAGACTTGATAACTGGTCACTTCCAATACCCAAACACTCTGATGAGTATCTATAAATACTTGGTCACATCACTTGTGCTTTTATTCTTTTCTTTGAATAAATCATCAAGTATTTATAATAGCGTTAAACTCCCTATTGAAATTCCCATTTCAATAAGTGGCTACGGAATTTTAGATTTCATACAAGTCTTTGTAAGAATCATGGATACATTTAAATATGCGAAAAATAGCTAATTTGGAACAATCATGAAAATAAAACCTCCATTTATTTCCAACACAATGTGAAATAAAACTTTACATGATTACATTGTTTCAAAATTAAACTATAGTAATAATTAATAAACTAAAAACTAGCTACTGGCTTCCAGGTACTGCATCCCAATGGAATTCGCATGTGCCTCATGCTTCACCCTTGCTAGTGGCTTTGTCAGCGGATCTGCGACATTATCCTCTGTTGGAATCTTGCATATTCTCACATCGCCTCTTCCAATGATCTCTCGGATAAGGTGATATTTCCTGAGCACGTGTCTTGACTTGTGATGCTCTCTCGGTTCCTTTGCTTGCGCCACGGCTCCAGAGTTATCACAGAATATATCAATCGGTCTAGAGATACTGGCAACCACTCTTAGATCCGATAGAAAATTCCTTAGCCAGACAGCTTCCTTTGCCGCATCAGATGCTGCAATGTACTCTGCTTCTGTAGTTGAATCTGCAATCGTGTCCTGCTTCGAGCTCTTCCATGAGATCGCACCTCCGTTTAGGGTAAAGACGTACCCTGACTGTGACTTGAAGTCATCTCTGTCGGTCTGGAAACTAGCGTCAGAGTATCCGGTGACACTAATTTCATCCTCAGATCCTCCAAAGACCAAGAACATTTCTTTCGTTCTTCTCAGATATTTAAGAATGTTCTTGACAGCCACCCAATGAGGTTCACCCGGATTTTGTTGGTATCTGCTCGTAACACTTACTGAGTAAGCAACATCGGGCCTAGTACACAGCATGGCATACATAATCGATCCAATTGCAGAAGCATATGGGACCGATTTCATCTTGTCCTGATCTTGACTAGAAACAGGACACTGTGTTTTACTTAACACTATGCCATGTTGCATCGGGATAAATCCTTTCTTGGATTCATCCATCCTGAATTTCTTTAGGATTTTATCGATATACGTACTTTGACTAAGTCCGATAAGCCGCTTGGACCTATTCCTATAGATCTTTATACCGAGTATATAAGCGGCTTCTCCAAGGTCCTTCATCTGGAAACATTTGCTTAACCAACCTTTTACACTCTGTAAAGTTGGTACATCGTTTCCTATGAGCAGAATGTCATCTACATACAAGACCAAGAAGGTTACTATGCTCCCACTGAACTTAGTGTAGACACACGGCTCGAACTTACTTTTGGTAAAACCAAACTCTTTGATTCGCTCATCAAAGTGTAAGTTCCAGCTTCGAGATGCTTGCTTTAATCCATAAATGGATTTTAGCAGTTTACACACTTTATTAGGATTCTTAGGATCTTCAAACCCCTCTGGTTGTTCCATATAGACGTCTTCTGTTAACTTTCCATTCAGAAAGGCTGTCTTGACGTCCATTTGCCAAATCTCGTAGTTAAAGTACGCTGAGATGGCCATTAGAATCCTAATTGACTTTAACATGGCCACTGGTGAAAAGGTTTCATCATAGTCGATACCATGAGTTTGCGTGAACCCTTTTGCGACCAGTCTGGCCTTGAAAGTGTGTACATTCCCATCCATGTCGGTTTTCTTCTTGAAAACCCATTTGCGCCCAACAGCTCTACAGTGTTGTGGCAAATCAGTCAACTCCCAAACTTGGTTGTCGTACATGGATTGCATCTCGGCCTTCATGGCTTCCTGCCATTGTTCAGACTCACTGCCTGACACAGCTTCTCCATAGAATGTTGGTTCATTCAAGTCTCCACTGTCCTGAGAGACTAGAAACCTAAGATACCTATCTGGTTCTTGTCTTACCCTACTGGATCTGCGAAGGTCCTGTGTTTGCACTTCCTCAATCGGCTCTGATTGAGGTTCAACATTGCTATGTTGAATTTCTGGCTCAACAATCGGTGCAGTGTTTTCTTCGTCTACTACCTGTAGATCTACATCCTTTCTGGTGTTCTCTAAACTGAGAAACTTTTCTTCCAGAAATTTTCCATTTCGAGCAACAAAAACTTTGTTCTCTTCAGGGTTGTAGAAGTAATATCCCACGGTGGTCTTGGGATATCCAACGAAGAAACACTTGTCGGATTTGGGCCTGAGTTTTTCTGAGGTGGGTCGTTTGACGTAAACCTCACAACCCCAAATTTTTAGAAAAGATATGTTGGGTTTCTTACCCTTCCATAGTTCATATGGAGTCTTTTCTACCGACTTTGTTGGCGCTCTGTTCAGTATGTGTGCTGCTGTTTCGAGTGCATGTCCCCAGAATGATATTGGTAGCGTAGAATGACACATCATCGTTCGTACCATGTCAAGCAAAGTACGATTTCTCCTTTCTGATACACCGTTCATCTGAGGTGTATACGGAGGTGTAAGTTGGGATACAATCCCACACTCCATCAGATGATTGTCAAACTCATCACTAAGATATTCGCCACCACGATCCGACCGCAAGAACTTGATCCTCTTGTCAAGTTGATTCTGTACTTCATTCTGAAATTCCTTGAATCTTTCAAAGCTTTCAGATTTATGTCTCATAAGGTAGACATAACCATACCTACTGAAATCGTCAGTAAAGGTAATGAAGTACCAGTATCCTCCTCTTGCCACATGACTGAAAGGTCCACATACATCTGTGTGGATTATTTCAAGCAAGTCAGAAGCCCTTTCATTTTCATTGTTGAAAGGTTGCTTTGTCATTTTGCCAGATAAACAAGACTCGCAATTATCAAAAGGTTTATAATCGAAATTGCCAAGAAAACCTCCTTTTAGGAGTAGGTCAACGCGTTTCTTGTTTATGTGGCCCAAACGACAATGCCAGAGGTAAGTCTGATCCTCAATGTCTTTGGATCGTTTACTTATATGATAGATTTCACTACTATTATCTTGTAGATTTACTGTATATAGACCATTTACAGGTGTTGCTTTATAATAGAAGATATTATTTTTAAAGACATAAATCATTTTATAATCATATTTGTAATGAAAACCTTGGTCTACTAACAAATCAAAAGACAATACATTCTTAATCATATTTGGAATATAATAACAATTATCCAGTTCCAAAACTAGACACGAAGGTAAACTAAGACTATAAGATCCCACGGCTTCAGCAATCAACGGAGTGCCTTCGCCAACTCGTAGGTTCGAACGGTCCTTCCTCAAAGTCTTTCTTCTAGTGAATCCCTGTAAATGATTACAAATGTGGTTACCACTGCCTGTATCAATTACCCATGATTCATAAGAAGTGATTAAGCAATCTATCATAAAGATACCTGGAGCATCGGGTAAACCGATCTCTATCTGGTCGATATTCATCAAGTGCTCGCAAAAATCCTTGCTACCGCATTCTGGGCAACTCAGATCTCCCAGCTCATTAATTAAGTCAGTATCCATGAGATCAGCAGGTGCAGGTACAGGCTCTAAACTGGCCAGAATATCTTCATGAACTTTATCCACGTCGTTCTTTGGTTCCTTCATGTAGACACTAGCTGTGTCCTGAACTTCTTTTGTGAGGGAAAACCACATGAGATACACTAACTCTTCCTGAGTCATCTTGTACCCCAAACGTGGTAAACATTTAAAGAGCCTTCTTATTTCAATGAGATGGTCTTTAACTGACTGACCCTTTTTCAGCTTCAGGGAGAATATCTCTTGCATGATCAAAAGCTTACCCGTATGCTTGTAGAGACCTAACTGGTTCTCCACATTTTTCACAACCTCGTGACAGAATTTGTCTCTTAAATCTCCCGTGAACTCGGGTGACATAGAGAAAATTAGAATGGACATTACATCCGAGTCATCTGCCATGAATCTAAAATACTCAGCAAATTCCTCTTCAGGGGCATTGCTCTTAGGTCGTGACATCGGCTTATTCATCACATAAAGCTTACCCTGGGCACTCAAAACATTCTGTAAATGTAACTTCCAAACTGGAAAGTTCTGGCCCGTAAGCTTCCACTTGCCCATAATAAGGCGAAGTGATTCCTCAGGTGAATAAAACGGAAAGCTAATTGGAGACATCTACAGAAGAATATAAATTCCAATTTAGTTTATAATTATAAAAATTCTAATAAATTATTACCCTTAAAGTAAATTTATTAGACTAGAATCCATATTTCACATGTGTTGAGAAGCATGTGATCATGTCAAACCAACTCATGCGATTTATGGTAGGTAAAACTATACCAATCGTATTTTAATTCGAAAATACGACTTCTAGATCGTCGGGACATCGGATATATAATCCGTGCATATTTAGTCCTTGTAGTGCATTTTGGCCCGGTACCACCCGGTGAAAAAATAATTACCAAAATGGATTGCACCACCCGGGACCTGGACAAACTCTGGCCGGTACCACCCGGTGATAATTCGCAGAGTTTTATCACCCTCCAGTTTCGGTTCGAAAACGGGCGTTCATAGTGTGTGCACTTACAACGCCCTATGTACCTTACACCGGAGGTGCCCCTAAAGTGGGTTGCACTTACTAATCTATGATTTTACATGGGTCATAAATGCCAATTTTCAAAACTTTGGATCCAAACACAAACTGTATTTGTTTTCCAATTTTACCTTTAAAAAGAATATTTAGTTTTAAAAGCAAATGTTTATATTTAAAAAATTACGTAACTTAAACAACCACGCAATTTATATAATTGATAAATATAAACAACCACGCAGTTTAAAACTTGTTATAGTCAAAAACCCTTAGCTATTGTCGTTTCGTGAGCCAACACAAAACGACGGTCTCATTCCTAAGGGACAAATCTTCTCGGCGCTCCCACTGGCTCCAAGCTCCATGATTGTCTCCTTTGGGCTCCGTCTTCAGTTCTTGGTTTATTTTATAAAAAATACATACAATCGGGTTGTAAATGGCACGCAGGCCTCCCGTAACCAGTAATGAAAAAGAAGTAAACAAAACCGCAATGATGGGTCAAAAGGGTTTGACTTATGACAATAAAACCTTAACTAGATTTTATTTAATTAAAACAGAATTAATTAAACAATTAAATCTAATTTAATAATTAAATAATTAATTTAGCAATTAACAAAAAAATAATCCCTAGGGTTTTAAACCTTATCTGGTTTAGGATAAACCATTATCAGCTATCGATTAACCGTACTGGTTTTGATCGAAAAACAACCATGCGACTACCAGGTTGGAGAAATGTCATTACCACCGCTCAGCCGGTGGTTGTGATTTCAATCGCCGCCGACTCCTACCACTGATCTGCCTGACGGTCGTTGATCGGTGGTAGGGAGTTTCCGGCGACAGCAGCATTATGTACACCGCCACCATCGCCGTCCGGCGATCAGAGAAACAAAAACAGCCACCGCCACCGCTTGCGATTGCGGTGCGGTGGCGATTTAAACAAACCAACACCACCACCGTCTCGAACAAAGACGCCACCACCACCTTCGCCGTGTAATGATCGGCTTGGTGGTTCGGCCTTCGCCGACTGTTCGGTTTCGATCACCACTCGCGGCGAGGCCGTAAGGCAGCCCAGTGGTTTGATCGATCACCACCGCCACTATTAACACACCGGCGACAGCGGCAGCGTAACACCACCACCGCCGCCGTCCGGCTTTTCGATTGATCATAACACAATCGCCGCCACCATCACAAACGGTGGTGTGGCAGTGGATCTGGAGTACGACAGCAGTAATGACAATCGCCACCACCACCGCCACCTCCGGTGGACTTATCGAAAAACGCTATCGCCGCCACCACCACAATCGGTGGTATGGCGGTCGACATGGAGAACGACGACAGCAGTAGTAGCTCCCACCACCACCGCCGCCTCCTGCGTCATCAACGAACATCACCACCGTTGCCATCTCCGGCTTCGGTGGTTCGGACCACAACCCCGTCGCCACCACACGGCTGTGTGGTGGTTGATTAATTTAACAGCCACTACAGCCACCAATCGGTGGTGCAGTGGGCCTCGGTGTTACGGCCGGCGCCACCACCAACTGTGGTGCGACCGTCGGTATCCTCTGGTGGTCCGAAAGCGGTGATTGACCTGGTGGTTTGGCCGGCTAACTGCCGCCGTTCCACCGTCGCTTACCGATTCGTTAGGTTTTTTTTAGAAAAATTCAATTTTTACACAACTTCGATAAATATAAAAATCAAATTTTTAAACCTAATTATCAAATAGTAAAACCTGATCTGTAGGTTTAAGAAGTGGCTCTGATACCACTGTTGGGGAACCGTAGGCACTAACGGTGCGCAGCGGATAACAAAAACGATTCCCAAACCCGGACCCATCTTAAGCCATAACAGATACAATCAAAGTGGGTTTGACGGTTTACCTTTTAGCGAATAAACTTCTGAAACGCTGGCAGGGGGTACACCGCTACTGACACCACGCGAGAGGGTTGCTAGACCACCGTGACGGATCGGAAAAATTCCGATCGATGTGTGAGAGAGGGAGAAGTCGGCGGCTTCAGAGAGAGAGAGAGAGCGAGAGGTTTTTCGTAAGATTGTTCAACTGATTATCAAACCCCTAACCCTTTATTTATAGGTTAGAATAAGGTAATGATCTAAGATAATTACAATTCCTTTTATAATTATCTTTTAATCAATTCCATAATTAATTAATTAATCAATTAATTAATTTACTGATTGATTAAAACTAATAAATAATTATTAACTAATAATTATTCATTTCTCTGTTCTCTTTTATCTCTTACACACAAATTCTCAATTAGGTGTGCAGCGGTGTGACCTACTAGTGTCTTATAACGTTGGACACGGTAACCCTGTTACTGTCTCGCACATAATCCTAACACTGAAGTGGAAGCTTCATTTACTGATGGATCAGGAAGAAGATTAGTAGGAGTAGACTCACTAACAGTGGTTTGAGAAAAATCTTCACTGTTAGTGGGTTGATCAGGTTCAGGTGGTGTGACTTGGGTAATGGGGGTGGCATTTATTATAGGAGATATGGATATTTGAGTGGGTGGAGTAGGAGGATCTTCTTCAAAACCATCAGGAAGGTCTTGAGGAGTTGGATCAGCAATGGGAATATCAGGGACTTGAAAGAAGGAGTCAGCCCACTGATTTATTTCAGAGTTATCATTAGGGTGAGGAAAGGTAGGACCCGATTCATCAAATCTAACATGAATCGTTTCCTCTATGGTTTGTCTTCGTTTATTGAACACACGGTAAGTTTTGGAAATAGAGGAGAATCCAAGGAAGATTCCATCATCAGACTTGGAATCGAACTTTCCAAGGTTATCTTTGTTGTTCAGGATGTAGCAGACACAACCAAAGATATGGAGATGTTCGATAGAGGGTCTCCTGTTACGAAAGAGTTCGTAAGGAGTCCTTCTGAAGCGTTTGACTATCAGAGATCTATTCTGGGTGTAGCAAGCAGTGTTAACAGCTTCAGCCTAGAATTGAGTGGCAAGGTTGGCTTCACTCAACATAGATCTTGCAGCTTCAATCAGGGTTCTGTTACGACGTTCAGCAACACCGTTTTGCTGAGGCGTTCTAACAGAGGAGAAGTTCTGGGAGATACCTTTCATATCAAAGAAGGTTTCCAGAGTACTGTTTTTGAACTCAGTACCATGGTCACTTCTGATAGAACGAACGGAAAGGTTGTTGAGCTTTTCCATCTTCCTGACGAACAGGATGATTTCTTCAGGAGCATCACTCTTGGATCGTAGGAAGAATACCCAAGTATATCTGGAATATTCGTCAACAATCACTAGAGTGTATTTCTTTCCAGCGATGGATTGGACGTTGACAGGTCCAAAGAGATCCATGTGGAGAAGTTGTAGAGGAGAGCTAATGGAGGATATCTGCTTGGACTTGAAACTTGCCCTGGTCTGTTTTCCCTTTTCGCATGCAGAACAAAGAGACACCTTTGTATAGCGAAAGTCAGGAAGACCAACAACTAGATAGTTGATGCAGAGTTGATTCAGCGTCTTGAAGTTGAGATGAGAAAGACGCTTGTGCCAAAGCCAATTTGTATCAGTAGAAGCACGTGATACGAAACAGAAGTTGTCAGTGGAAGTATTCATGTTGATGATGTAGATATCAGCACGTCTCACTCCAGTGAGAATAACTTCCTTACGTCTGTTTTTGACTTTGCACTTTTTCTTTGAGAATGAGACTTTGTGATTCTTATCACACAGTTGACTGATGCTAAGAAGATTGTGCATCAGGCCTTCAACATAAGCAACTCTTTTGAAGGTAGTTACTCCGTTGGTCAGGGTGCCATAACCTCGGGTTTGGCCTTTACCGTTTCCACCAAAGGTCACTGCAGGACCTCTTTCTTCACGGTAGTTAGAGAGAACAGATTTAGAACCAGTCATATGTCGAGAGCATCCACTGTCCAGATACCAGATGCCCTTATCCTGTAAAATTTAGAGTTTAAGTTTTTCTTGGTACCCATAGAACTATGGATCCAGAAGTATCAGTAGGACTGGTGGAGTTAGTGGCAGCCTTTACTGAAATATCAGTACCAGAGGCTGGAGTCTTGACTGAGGGGACAGTCTTGACAACCTTCTTTCCTTTGACTGAATTATCAGTCTTAGGAATTTTCTTTACCTTAGCTGATTTTTCAACTTGGGTAGCATCAGGACACTTACTCGCAATATGGTCATTTAATCCACAGTGATAACATTTGCGATATTGAAAGCGTTTAGTGGAGTCCTTGAAGTCTTTGAACTTCAGATGAGCAGGACCAGTACCAAGTATGCCTTTAGCATTGGACAGAGGAGGAATTGGTTTCTTCTCCAGGGTCCTTTGCTTTAGGTCAATCTTCAGTCTAGGAGCAGGACTCTGAGAAAGGATTTTGATCCTGAGACTGAAGGACCACCACCCAGAACTTTGTTCTTGGGTTTAGGACTCTTGGTCTTTGAAGGTGTAACATTCTTGGCTTTTTCTTTGCCTGTTTTCTTTTTGCTCTTAGGAGCACCTTCAGTGTGTGTGTTGGAAGAAGAAGGGATGTTTTCAGGGGCATTAGGATCAGGGATAGAAGAAACAAACATTCCAAACTTAAGCATGGAACGATCAGGTCGAGTACATCCACTAGTGAATCCAAGACCCTTCTTGTTTTTAACATTTCTCCCTGAGGCTAATATTTCATCAACCTTCTCAGAGGCGTCACTCCATCCCTTGATGGTGACTTTTTCAGCATTAAGCTCAGCCAAGGCTCTTTCTTTGGCAACAAGAGCCTTTTCTCTCTCGATACAGAGAGTCTGATTAACAGTGACCTGATCCTTATAACTTTCTTCCAGAATGGTAAGTTGTTTTATCTTTTCTTGACACTCTCTGAGTTGATCACGAAGATCAATGTTCATTTTCTCAGCAGAGGTTTTACCATTCAGGGCTTTATAGAGATCAAGGGTTACAAGGTCAAGCTGAGTTAAGCTTTCAATAGGGACAATAGGAACTTTTACCTGACTGGAAGAATCAGTCGCAGAGGTGGAAGCTTCAGGAACTTCAGTAGGAACCTCTTCAGGTACCTCTTCTATCTTAGCCATAAGAGCTAAGGTAGGTTCTTCAACAATGGCCATCAGTGCCACTGGAGTAGAGTCTTCCTCATCAGATGACTCATCAGAGGAGACGTCATCCCAATCGCAGTCTTCTGCGATAAGACCTTTACCTTTGCGCTGAATTTTCATCTTTTTGTATTTTTCTTTCAGGCGCTGGTATTTGGGATTTTTGGAAGAAGATTTGGCAGAAGAGGGAGCAAACTGACTTTTCCTGTACCTGCAATCATTAGCAAAGTGTGCTTTGCCCTGACAGTTGTAGCAGATGGTAGTAGCCTTATCAACAGTATCTGATTTAGGCTTGTCAGTTATAGAGAGAGGTTTCTTTTTATGGAAGTTTCCCTTTTTGGCAAACTTTTTAAAAGATTTAGTTAATAAAGCAAGAGATTCATTGAATTCAGGATCTTCTGACATGTCCGAGTCAGATGATTCTAATTCAGTAATAGTTACAGAAGAAGTGGCAACAGGAGTAACTGAATCAGAGACCAGTGCAACAGTGTTACTTTTGGGCTCTTTAGTATCTCTTATGAGATTCTTTTTTAGTTTCTTCTGTTGTTCGCGGTTTAGAAGAATACCGTACAGCTCACTTAAAGTGAGTGTCTTTATGTCCTTGGACATAGTTAAGCAGGAGGTGTAAATTTCCCAATGTTCAGGAAGAGCTTCCATGAACTTGGTAACCACCTCAGAGTTGGGATAGACAGTACCGATAGTCTTCAGGTCAATCAGGAGACAGTTGAATCTCTGATGTAGCTGGGAGAGAGTTTCATCCTTCTGATGAATAAAGCTTTCATATTGGCGAACCAAGAAAATCTTTCTTGATTCCATGAGAACAGCAGTACCTTCGTATTGGACACAGAGAGTGTCCCAAATCTCTTTGGCAGAGCGAAGGTGACAGACAGAGTGGAAGACGTCATCAGGGAGTGACATGGCAATGAGAGATCTAGCCTTAGTGTCAATGTTGACAAGGCGTCTATCTTCCTCATTCCAGTCAGTCACTGGCTTCACCAGTTCCCTGGCGAGTATAGCAGGTTGACCGTCAGCAGCAGGAATAGCATGGATAGGCTGTGTAGGCACATGTTGTCCATTTTCCAGAAAGAATGGAATCTGGGGATCAGAACCAGATAGAAAGAGTTCCATCCTGGTTTTCCAAAGAGCAAAGTTGTCTTTGTTAAACCTATGAGGTTTTCCAGAAGAGCCGGTATCAAAGTAGTTATCCTTAGCTTGAAGAGCCATGGATTAAGAGAAGAGAGGATCACAAGATTTTTCTTATAGAAGAAAATGAGAGCTTGTATCTGCTCTGATACCACTTGTTGGTCCCAATGAGGTGACCTTCAAGCAAGGATAGTGTTTGGGATTATAGAAGGGGGGGGGGGTTGAATATAATCACACAAAAATTCACTTTTAAATTCTTGTTGTATTAACAATATGAATTTACAGATTGTTGCGGAAATAGAAAAGACAATAAGTCTAAACTAAACAATCTAAGCTTTCTTTCACTATGCACTAAAGTGAGAAGATGAAGAAAAGAAAGACGATAGAGGAATAAAGAAAGAAAGGATTAGGGTATTTTTAGGTTGAAGAAGAAGTATGGAGAACATCTCTTCAAGTCCTATTTATACCCAATGCATTAAATGCACGCAGACTCACTTTTGTGTACGTGTCACAATGTAAGTGGTCCTTTGTACTATTTACTATAAACAAATACTCTTTGCATGGTGTGCAAAAGAGGAAGTGTGTAAACAGTTGCCTTGAGGTCTGATAAGTACGGAGGGAACAATAAAGTGACTGTCCTTATGTACTTTTGTGTCAGTAAATGCGGATAATCCTTTTGTGCATTAGACTAAGACATTACACTAATCCTTCAGGATCAGGATACTGATCAGTGAGTAGAGTCCTGAAAATGATGTTGTTCAGGGTCACCTGTATCCTGATGAATCTTCAGGATGTCATACGATATTGAGCAGCCTGCTATCACTGAGTTCCGTCTTCAGATCACGAGCATGCTGTTCCTGTCATCAGCTAAATCTTCGACGTCGCTGATGGTTCTTTGAGTATGATCTTGATGTCTTCAGGAGGTCTTCACTTCAGTGGACAGGATCAGTAGACTGCAGAACAGACTCGTTCGTCTCCTGATCCTGATCATTATAAAAATAAGTTACAGCATAAGTAACATGGAATAACACTGAACAGATTCAGTGATAATTCCTCAAGCTATAACAGAAGTAAAACCTATTCACTAAGTAAAGATTCAGGATCATTATCATTTCATCAGGTCTTAGGAGAGCTGGATCAACAAATAGTGTTCGACATAGTGATTGTAGTGTCCGCATAACTTACTAACGCGCATTCAAATACTAGTGACATCCTAAGCGCTAACGCAGGAGTGATCAACAAAGGCGTTACTTTTCTTAAACGCGTAAGTGTCATAGTAAATATCAACATCATGATGTGCTTATGCAAACTCACGCAGTTTATGTTTTTCAGGAAATTTTTTTTTCGAAGGTTCCAACTTTTATTCTCTAGCCGTATGATTGGTTCATAAGTCTTATCCTTCTTATATCATGGCTAGGCGTAGGTGATCAGGCTCCGCCTATCTATGATATATCAGAATAGCACCTATCCTAATCATACTAGTATTTAAATTCTCCTATCTTCGAAATCTTATAATTAAAAGTTTTAACTTATTTTAGAAAAAGGTTGGTTATAGTACTTGGTTTTTATGAAAAACCGATGTTCTCTATAACCTATGGCTCTGATACCAAATCTGTAACACCCCGCTAAAGCGGAAACGCGAGGTGCAACAACACAGATTTCATAGCGATAGGAGATAAATAACGCCAATCATTCATAAATAAAGTTTAACAGCGTTTACGAAGTTCACAATCCAACCATGATTCATAGTGTTTTACAAACATATCAAAATAATAATAATAAAGTCTCGATTGGTGATTTCATAACAACAAAACTAAGCTTTATCGGTCACCTTCTGATTTCCTGAATAGCATGTTAAAAAGAGACGTCAACTACGAGAGTTGGTGAGTTCACAGGTTTTTATATGCACAAAAAGTTTCACATGCAGTCTTATTATCGAAAACTTTCGAACCACTTTAAACAATCAAAACCACGTGTATACATGGACGTTCGCTCACGCCGAAATACACATTTATGCATACGATATGTAAATTCGAGCCACTACCAATCCGTTAACCCCAACGAATACCTCAGAGGTGGTAGCGGACCACATGGGCAGAGCGTTCATGCGAGCTACCTCAGCGGTGGAATTTCCTTCCACATGGGTAGATCGTCTTCCAACGAGTACCTCAGCGGTGGGGACCTGCCCCACATGGGTGGCCGTTAATTCCGAAATAGTGCTGAAAGGATTATGTGCAAGACAGTAACAGGTTTACCGTGTCCAATGTTATAAGGCACTAGTGGGTCACACTGCTACACACCCGAATAGAGATCAATTGGATTTACCAGTTGTGTGGAATTAATTAATTAGTATAATTAATTAATTAAGAGAGAAAAATAAATAATAGATAAAGTCTATTTATTTATGGATATATATTAATAGTAAATTAATATATGGAAAGGATTAATTAAAGCCAATCGGGCTTAATAATTAATCGGGCTTTTCTATTAGGACATTACCATATTTACTAATATAAATATATGGTAAACCTAATAGGTTTTCTCATTGCAATCTCATTAGTAACTTAGAGAAAAAGAAAAAGCCAAACCTCTCTCTTTCTCTCTCCCAAATCGATACACACACACATTCAACCGGGTTTTCGGTTTTTCGAGTTTTTGGTAATCCTAAGGCGGTCTAGCAGTGGTTCTCGTGGTGGTGCAGTAGCGGTGTATTCCCCGTTAGCTTTCCGGAAACCGTTTTATAATCCCATAAGGTATTATTCTAAACCTCCTTATAATTGTATCTAAACTTGTTTGGGTTGGATCTTCTGGTTTGGGAATTCAGTTTTATTCCGCTGTGCATATTTAGTTTTTGTCTGCAATTCCCAACAGTGGTATCAGAGCCACTTCCTAAACGTTTAGATCAGGATTGTTTATTTGTGATAAACTGTTTATCGTTATTATGCTTTGTTAAAAATTCGATTTTTATCTGTTTGTTTTTAAAAAATTGGATTTTATCGTTATCACACGAAACCACGATCGTCGATGGTGGAATCACGGCCGTTTGCCGATCGAAACCACCATCCGAACGCCGGCCACCACGAACGGTGGCAGCGGCGTTGGACCGATCGAGAGCGGGCATCGGTTGCGGTGGCGCTAGCCATCGTGGCCGATCGCCGGGCTGTAGGCGGTGGTGGCGGCGGCTGTCGCCATCGTCGCCAGACGAACCGCGCACCACCAACCGCCGGCTGCCTTGTGGCCTCGCCGGGCGGTGGCGGTGGTTGTTTTGTTTATCGCCGCACCACCGAGGATGGTGGTGGTGGCGTTGCTGTTGTTTAACGGCGGCGACCGAGGGAAGGGGTGGCGACGGCTATGGCCGTCGTCGCCGGACCAGCCGTGAACCACCAGGCCACCCGCCGGCTGCCCTAAGGCCAAGCCGTGGCGGGGGCGGTGGCCGTTTGTTAATTCCACGATCGCGGGCCACACCACCGAGTGGTGGTGGTGGCGTTTGTTGTTGTTGCCGAGACCGCCGATCACGGCGGCAATGGCAGCCGTTGCTGTTGTTGTCGTCGGATGGTCTAACGGCGGCGGCGGTGGTGACCTTGGTTGCCGCTGTCGTCGCCGGTGGTGTTTTCGGGTAAGGTTTCGTGTGAATAGGGTTGTTTTAACCAGATAGGCTAAAACTTCGGATAAGATTAATTTTACGTTTTAAAATTAATTTTAGATAATTATAAAACCAGTTGAGTTTTGTAATTTGGTTAAATCATGTTTATCGTAACTGCTTTATTTCAAGTTTGTTTTATTTGAACTGTTAGTTACGAGTGTCATAGCCAAGCCCCAGACCTATGGTTGTGTTTTATTTTATTTTATCTCTGTTTTGGTAAGGGAGGCCTGCGTGCCATTTGCAACCCTTTTATTGTAATTTTTTATTTTATGTATTTTAAATTACACCGAAGACGGAGAAAAACATAGAGACGGACTTTTGGAGACGGGACCGAGGATGTCGGAGCCAGTGGGAGCTTTCAACCTTCATGCCTTGTGAGATGTCTGTCACTTAGGTTAAACACCGTCAGTTTAGTGTTGGCTCACTTAACTGACAATAGTTTAGGGGCAAAAGCTATGACACATTGTTTTACGTTTTTATTTAATTGCGTGGTTGTGATAAAACGTAATTTCTAAAATCTAATGAGATGTTTTATAAAAACCAGGAGGTTCGATTACAGAGTGTTTTTCGAATCAGTTTTAAAATTGAGGTTTTTTGAAAAACTGGCTAAAAAACCCCTTAGGTTTAAAAATCTTAGATCACGTGAGTGCGACCCATTTTGAGACCCTTTTGGCGTAAGGTACGCGGGTGTTGGAAGTGAACAAGCCTTGGACATCCGCGTTCAAACCCCAAGTTGAAAGGGGTGTGACAAGTACACCCAGTCTCAAGTGGTGCGATCTATTTTGCTTTTTGTAACAATTCACCGTGTCGTATCGGGCCAAAGCGCACTAGAGGGACTAAATATGCACGAATGTAATATTCGATGTCCCGACGTTTTAGAAGTCGTATTTTCGTTTAAAATGCGATTGGTATAAGTGGTTACCTACTAGAAATAGCATGGGTCGGTTTGTGTGAAATATGGGTTCTAGTCTAATAAACTTATTTTTCTAAGGGTAAATAAATTTATTAGAAGTTTTATAATCAATAAACTAAATCGGAATTTATTCTTTATGTAGATGTCTTATACTACCGTTCCGTTTTATTCACCTGAGGAATCACTTCGCCTAATTATGGGCAAGTGGAAGCTTACGGGCCAAAACTATCCAGTTTGGAAGTTGCATTTTGATAATGTCTTGCGCGGCCAGGATAAGCTTTATGTGATCAATAAACCACTATCACGACCTAAGAGCAATGCCCCTGAAGAGGAATTTGCTGAGTACTTTAGATTTATGGCTGATGAATCTGACGTGATGTCTATTCTGTCTTTCTCTGCTTCGCCCGAGTTCATGGTCGATCTCAGAGTTAAGTTCTGCCATGAGGTCGTGAAGGGTATAGAAAACCAGATTGGCTTCTATAAGAATTGTGGCAAGTATTTGATCATGAAAGAAATCTTTTCACTGAAGCTGAAAAGAGGCCAATCAGTTAAAGATCATCTCCTGGAGATAAGGAGACTCTTTAAGTGTTTGTCACGACTTGGATACAAAATGACTCAGGAGGAGCTTGTGTATCTGATGTGGTTCTCACTCCCGAAGGAGATTCGTGTCACAGCTAGTGGATACATGGGAGAACCTAGGATGGACGTGGCAAAGGTTCATGTGGATACTTTGGACAGTTTGGAGCCAAAGGAAGCAAGTGCTGATCTCATGGACAGTACTGATTGGATTGATGAGCTGGGAGATCTGAGTTGCCTAGAATGTGGTAGCCAAGATATCTGTGTCCACTCATTCAATGTTGACCAGATGGACATCGGTCTATCCGATGCGCCAGGTATCTTTATGATAGATTGTTTGATCACTTCTTATGAATCATGGGTACTTGATACAGGAAGTGGTAACCACATTTGTAATCATTTACAGGGATTCACTAGAAGGGAGACCTTGAGGAAGGATCGTTCGAACCTACGAGTCGGTGAAGGCACGATGCTTGTAGCTGAAGCCGTAGGATCCTACAGTCTTAGTTTGCCCTCGGGTCTAGTTTTGGAACTCGATACTTGTTATTATGTTCCTAAGATGATCAAGAATGTTCTTTCTTTTGATTTATTGGTAGACCAAGGATTTTATTATAAATACGATTATAAAATGATTTCTTGCTTTAAAAATGACATGTTTTATTTCAAAGCAACTCCTTCGAATGGTCTATACATATTGAATCTCCAAGAAAGTAACAACGAAATCTATCATATAAGTAAAAGATCCAAAGACATTGAGGATCAAACTTACCTCTGGCATTGTCGGCTCGGACATATAAACAAGAAACGCGTAGAACTACTCCAGAAAGGAGGACTTCTAGGGACTTTCGATTTTAAGCCCTTTAGTAATTGCGAATCTTGTTTGTCGTGCAAGATGACAAAGCATCCTTTCAACAAAGACAATGAAAGGGCCAATGACTTGTTGGAGATCATACACACTGATGTGTGTGGACCTTTTAGTCATGAGGCGAGAGGAGGATACCGGTACTTCATTACCTTTACTGACGATTTCAGTAGGTATGGGTATGTCTACTTGATACGACATAAGTCTGAAGCTTTTGAGAAATTCAAAGAGTTTCAGAGTGAAGTACAGAATCAACTTGACAGGAAGATCAAGTTCTTAAGGTCAGACCGTGGTGGAGAATATCTTAGCCTGGAATTTGACAGTCATTTAAGAGAGTGTGGGATTGTTTCACAACTCACCCCTCCGTATACACCACAGATGAATGGTGTGTCAGAAAGGAGGAATCGTACCCTGCTTGACATGGTACGATCAATGATGTGTCGTTCCACGTTACCAGTATCATTCTGGGGACACGCGCTCGTAACAACAGCAAACATACTGAACAAAGTGCCAACTAAATCGGTAGAAAAGACTCCATATGAACTATGGACAGGCAAGAAGCCTAAGTTGTCTTTTCTGAAGATTTGGGGTTGTGAGGTATACGTTAAGCGTACAACCTCGGAGAAACTCAAACCCAAATCAGACAAGTGTTTCTTCGTAGGTTATCCCAAGAACACACTGGGATACTACTTCTATAATCCTAGCGAGAACAAAGTATTTGTGGCTCGCAATGGAGAGTTTCTGGAAGAAAAGTTTCTCAGTCAAGAGAACACCAGAAATGATATAGACCTACAGATAGTAGAGGAAGAAACACCTGAACCGATTGTTGAGCCAGTCACTCAACAAGGTAATGTTGAGACTCAACCGGAAACGGTTGAGGAAGTGCAAACACAGGACCTTCGCAGATCCACTAGGATAAGGCAAGAACCAGATAGGTATCTTGGATTTCTAGTCTCCCAGGACGGTGGAGACCTGAATGAGCCTACATCCTATGGAGAAGCTGTATCAGGCGATGAGTCTGAGCAGTGGCAGGAAGCCATGAAGGCGGAGATGCAGTCCATGTATGACAACCAAGTTTGGGAGTTGACAGATTTACCCCAGCACTGTAGGGCTGTTGGGCGTAAATGGGTTTTCAAGAAGAAAACTGACATGGACGGAAATGTGCACACTTTTAAGGCTAGACTGGTCGCGAAAGGTTTCACGCAGACTCATGGCATCGACTATGATGAAACCTTCTCGCCAGTAGCTATGTTAAAGTCCATTAGGATTCTGATGGCCATCTCAAGAATAACTCGACCACCTGAGTTATCTCCCCCACTCTTTGATGGAGACCCCTCACTCATTTCTCAAGGATAACTTCTTGGGTAGGATTGCCGGTTCTGGAAATCCATAGAAGTTCTGTTAAACTCACACATCCCATGAAATAAGTTTCCTAAACATGAAAGTACAATGATTCATCGGGTGAATCAATGAGCCAATATGAAGCATGCTCGAACAAATATATATGTAGAATATAGGAGCATAAAAAATGT
The DNA here is from genome assembly GCA_030169165.1 of Centaurea solstitialis. NCBI lineage: Eukaryota > Viridiplantae > Streptophyta > Magnoliopsida > Asterales > Asteraceae > Centaurea > Centaurea solstitialis. The sequence continues at coordinate 48,432,372 of CM058045.1, forward strand.
CATCAAACAAGTGTATGAAATAAAGAACATGAATGATTTAGACTTGTTTGAGAAAACTGATTCATCATATAATGTGAGATATATTCGTGAAAAACTGTGGTTCACAACAAAAATAATATTATCTATACGAACGAGATATAGATATAACAGTGAAGAACGTATCCAATCAAAGAAACAATCAAGTACAATGAGGAAATATCAAGCGAGTGTATTACCACCGAATAATATGAGCATATAGAGACGTGGTAATAACGAAGTCAAAAGAAGCTAAACCGGTGTGTATGAATACTTGAAAAGTATAGAAAAAGATCATACGCAAGTATTAATCTTTGGAAACACACGGTTAGAAAATATCCGTCAACTCATCATGATATGAAAACATGGAAAATCACACTTCTAATTCGAAAAAAAATCATTTGAGAATCGAGAAGTGAGTTTGAACATTTAAAAACGTTTTTCATACCTGAAAGTTGTTCATCTTTCAAATATGTAAGCATGAAAGCTTATTTGAACTCTCCCCCTAAAAATGAATATCACTTTTAAGAACTCCCCCTCAAATGGATAATCTGCAAAACAAAGTAGAAATTGGTACTCATTGAAAATGAATCCTTAGATGTTACTTAGATAGTATCCAATCCAGAATAATTAAGCAACTCCCCTTAAATTAAGATACGTAACAGATTTAAGTTGGACTAAGCATGCCAAGCTTGCTAACCAAAAAGTTAAAACGCTTTTCATCTAAAGGTTTAGTGAAAAGGTCAGCAAGTTGGTAATCTGTTTGAACAAAGAACATTTCGATATTACCTTTCTCCACATTATCTTTGATAAAATGATAACGAATGTCAATGTGTTTGGTCTTGGATGTTAGTAATTATGTGCAGAAGTTGGCAAACCAGTGATTACACATCCAACGTTACTAGACACTCGAGGGTCACACCTGTGAGGACCTGTAAACCGAATAAATAAGATAGTCCCAGTTTGGAGAGATTAAGGTTTATAATAGTTAATTATAAATCAGTTGGGCATTTTCCGTACTAAATCCCAAAGTTAAAGGTTTGTTAGTAATTATATATTTATTAGATAAATAAATATATAAGTTTATTAATTATTGAATTATATATTTATTAGGTAAATAAATATATAATAGGATAATAATTAATAATACAAATAATTATCTAGTTATTTTTCTTTAAGGAAAAGAAAAGAATATTTGCCAAAGATAATTATGAAACTAATTATGGAAACTGAGTTGTATGGAAATTCCTCCATATAAAATAAGCCTATGGCTTATCAGTTTTCATAATTCATTCCACCAAGAAAAACAAACCAGAAAATTCTCTCCTCCCTCCTCCTTTGAAACCGGCGCCGATCCAAGAGCAAAACCAGTTCGGTTTTTGGTTCTTTGATTAATCCTTAGCTGTTTTTCATCGTATCGGGGACTCATTCCTGCTAGAGGGATCTTCGTTTGGTCGATCACGGGTGGATCTAACTCGAGCATTCCAGGTAACACTCTAACAAATCTATTACTATTATAATTGAAACGAAAAGATCTGTGGATATTTGGGTTTTATATCCAAATCGCTTCCGCACGTATCAAACCAGTTAGGTTTGATTCGATAAACTTATTGATCAGTTTGATCACAAAGTTTTGTCGTGTATCTCATCCAGTTAGGATTGAAATCCACAGTTTTCTTCGTGTCAGTTTGATACGAGGAACGCATAAAAACCCAACAGTGGTATCAGAGCCACAGGTTTATTCGTTTTATTCTTTTTAACTGTTTAAAGATCCGTTAAAAATTGTTTCTTGCGAATAAAGTTTTATTGATAATCGTTTCGTATAAAAATTCAATTTTAATCAGTTTGGGAAAAAAATTGATTTTTATCAGTTTAAAATCTTTTTCAGTTCCGTATAAAGATTTAATGATTATCTATTATAACATTCCAGTTTTATCATTTTATGTTTATCGTCGAAAAAGCTATCACGGAAAAACCCCACAGGGTAGTGGGAATCGGTGGCGGAACTGCGGCAGATAGCCGACCGAACCACCCACCGATCGCCGACCGAGGCTAGAGGCGGCGGTACGGCGGCAACAGCCGACCGGACCGCCAGATGGTGGCCGAACCACCACCAGGCCGTGGCCTAGATTGCACTCGGCCGTGGCCTGACTCGCCACTCGGCCGTGGCCTGACTCGCCACTCGGCCGTGGCCTGACTTGCCATCAGACCATGGCTTGATCAGCCATCAGACCTTGGCCTGATCAGAATTCAAGCCATGGCTTGAGTCGACACTAGGTCGTGGCCTGATCAGAGTTGAAGGCATGGTCCACCAGCTTGGTTGGCCATGGTCTATACCCAAATCAAGCCATGGCCCGATCCCTTAATGCACCAAGGCGGCGCTCGGCCGAACCATCAATTAGTGGTGGGCCGAGAGGAGTGCGACCACCAGCGGCCGCCACGACGACGATGGTCAGTGATGGCACCGGCGGTCAATCGCCACCAGGCGGTGGTGATCGACGGCGATGTGAGCGGCGATAATATCCCGGTTGATCGTAGGTAGCGGTTGGTTTCAAGCGTTTCTCAAATTTTTTTATCTTTCGGGGCCCAGACTTATCAATTTGGTAATGGGCCGAAACCATGGTATTTTGGACCAAGTTTATGGCCCAAAAGGGTTTATTGGGTTTTAAGCTTTTTGACCCAAATTAGTTTTATTTAGATAATATATTTTTATATATATAAATCAGTTATATTATATTATAAAATTATGTTTAAGGGATTTTTAGTTAATAATTATCCCGAGTAAAATTGTGTTTTATCAAACCTGTTATTTGACCCGTTTGGTCAAATAAGTCTAGTGTCATGTTTTGACCAGTTGGTCAAACCACGACACAGTTTACGGTCCAATGTTTATTTTTCCGACCAGTTTGTTCGAGGACCGGGTTTTGATATAACTTTTAGATAAAAAGCAAATATTTTAGAAAATCGGTTTTGCTTTATAAATAGATTTATTGATTATAAATCTTAGTATTTTTATAATTCAAGTAAAAACCGTTTTCAGTTTAAAATATTAGTTTCGGTTTATAAACAGTTTGTTTTATAAACCAAGTTTTGCGATAAACGGAACAAGATAATTTTTAACGGATCTAGGATTTCTTTATCGCTTTATTATATTGTTTAATATATATAAATGCGTGGTTGCTTGAGTATATATATGCTTTCGTATATATCTATTATAGGGCTTGCCAACTTAGACCTTTTGGATTAAATTTGGGGAGGCCTGCGTGCCATTTACAACCCCTTTGTAATAATGACCATAGGATAGTTATTTTTCCTTTTTTTTTTTGGGAGTTCCATCGAGAATGCCGAAGGCCAGTGGGAGCTACGCAAGATAAACCCAAATTTTCTTTTCTGGAGTACTAACGAAGATACCAGGGAGCCAGTGGGAGCTACGTGAGGTGTTAGAAATCCTTTAGAAAAATAGGTCATTATTGGTCCTTAGGAATAAAAGTTGGCAAACCTATAATTAGTTAGCTCTAACTGCGTGGTTGTTGACATATTAACTGCGTGGTTGTGATTTTATAATTATATCAAAATGTTTTAAAATAAGAGAATTTTTAAAACTAGATAAAATCACAAGAGCGGACAGGTTTTTATAATTAAAGTTACCAGTTTTATAAACCTTTTTGAAACGGTAGATTTTATTTAAAACCTCAATAATAAGACTGTTTTGTATGAAAAGGCAAGTTGATAAAACAGTTAGTTTTGGTCAACAAATATGCTATCAAGACAGGTAGTTTTGATTAGCAAGTGTGCTTATTAAAACAGTTAGTTTTTAATTAGCAAGTGCTCTTTAAAACAGTTAGTTTTAAAATAGCAAGCATGTTTAAACAGTTAGTTTAAACATCAGTTACCTTCTAAACAATCAGTTTTTCAAAATTATAGATTTTCAAAAATACTGGAACTAAAAGGTTTTTCAAAATTAATTAAAAACCCCGAAAATCATAGATCAGAGTGCAACCCATCTAGGGGCACCTCCGGCGTAAGGTACGCGGCCGTTGTAAGTGAACACACCTTGAACGACCGCGTTCAAACCGAAGCTGGAGGGGATTAACAAGACTCTGCGAATTATCTCCGGGTGGTACCGGCCAGAGTAAAGTGTCCAAGTCCCAAAATGGTGAGATCTGTTTTGGTTCTGTTAAGTTTACCGGGTGGTACCGGGCCAAAAAGCACTTAGAGGGACTGAAACATGTACGGATAATTACCGTTGTCCCGAAAAGATCTAGGAGTCGTGTCAGTTAGATATGATTGGTAAAAGTCCTTACCTACCTAGTTAGTACGTGGTCCTGGTGAGACGTGAACACACCGGTCATCAGGGCGTATGTAATTAGGATCCTAGTCCAATAATTGATCATTTAAGGGTTTATTGATATTTATTGGAAATAGTCTTTCACAGTTACTAAAACCAAAGTTTTTAAAATGTGTAGATAGCAAACACTATTACCAACACTGATAAACTCCCTCTTCGCTCCATTCTCGAAAAGGACAAACTTACTAGGTATAATTTTTCGTATGGGAGCGCAGTCTGATGATTGTGCTCAGACACGAGAGAAAGTAGTATGTCCTAGAAAAGCCTCTAGGTGAAGGCCCTTCCAGCAAAAGCTACTGTCACTGTCAGGAACGCTTATAGAAAGCATTCCGATTATTTGCTGGACGTAGGCTATCTTATGCTTGCGACTATGAGCCCAGTTTTTCGTACGAGGCTCATAAACACAAATGCCTATAACATGATCCGCCAGTTGAGGGACATGTTTCAGACGCAAGCACGCACATAGCGTTATGATGCCAGTAGAGCACTGAACGCGTGCAAGATGGCAAAAGGGGACCTCAGTTAGTGATCATGAAAATAAAGAGGCACATTAATCACCTAGAGAGGCTCAGTCGCCCAGTTTTGTTGCAGTTAGCAACAAATACGATACTCAACTCACTGTCTGAAGATTATAAGTAATTGAGTTGAGGATGGAGACCAAGACCAAAGATGTGCTTATGGTCAAGAATGGTGAAGTAAAGAAGAAGCGTGGGCATGGGAACACCAGTAAGGGAAAGGGCCAAGTTCTGGCTACCCTGAGTGTACCCAATGTTTATGATATAGGCAAAGGCAAGGGTAAAAAGGTTAAGCCTAACAGAATAATAACCGAGAATCAATACTTCAAGTGCCATGAAGTCGGTCATTGAAGGCATAACTGCCCGAAGCGTTACGAAGCAGATATAAACACCTCAGGTATTCGTGACTGCTTCAGATTATCACTTTCGCTTGTTAGTTTACAAGTGTGTTGACACCTAGAAGCAAATGTTTATTTGCAGGTGGTCATTAAAAGTGAAGTGCCCAGATTGCAAGGATCAGCATGCAAGATTACTTTTAGATATTATCAAGACAATTTTAAATTTTTAAAACAATCTTGTCTTTCCAAAATTTGAATTTTTGTTTTTTGAATTCTTATCGGTTTTAAAATTTAAAACTATTGTCTTGATATCTTTATGCATGATATTTTGAATCTGTATAAGTCAAATTAGACTTGATTCAAAATTAGATCCGAGATGTTGCCTATTACACTAACAGTATTGCTTCAATCAAAATAATTTGAAGTAATGTATATGAAAACTGTCAAAAACACACGAAGTACTATAATTATAGGAATGTGTTTTTAAATAAAACATTTATGAGTAAAAGATTATGAAAGTATTTTATGATCAAAATTTATTACTCATATGTTTTAAGAAGAATTTAGGATATTATTTCAAATATCATTGATAATATCAGTATTTATAAAACTAGAAAAAATTCCAAGTTTCGGAATTAGGATTTAATATAATCCAGTTAAGTTTTATAAATGTTAAAATTCTCGTGTTTATTACTTGAAATAGAATTGACTAAGTAATCAAGTTTTGACTAAGTCAATAGTTAATTTTAAGTAATAGTTGGTTTTCATATAGGTTAGTGGGAGCCCAGGTTATTCTCTATCTAGTGCATGATAAAGAATAAAAGATAAAATTATTGATTTAGTATATATCTCAGAATTCATGATCCAGAAAGGATGTAAATTCATAAGATATACGAATCTATTTTTTAGTCAAAAGGGTAGAACGAAAGTTTCAAAGTCTTTGAAACTAAATAAGGTCATAATTGACTTCGAGAGAAATCAATAATGTGTTGGAATAATTATTAAAGATATTAATTATCTTTCTAAAAGTGTCGTAAACACTAGAATAAATTTCCTGAAATTTGCCAGCTTGGTAAATGGAAATTTTATCTGATTTCAGGTAGAAATCATTCATCTACACAGCAACTAAGGGAAGTTGCAGTTTAAACTTTACATATTCAGGAAAACTAGGAGTTATTCCAGTGTCTCCAAGTTCATGGAATATGGTAAAGAAAAGTCTAATCTTTGTTTAAAAGTGTTTGCAAAACAAAGATTAGTAGAATCAAGTAGATTGTATCAGATGATACAAAACTTGTATTATTTTGGTTGTTACTTTGATTAATACGGTAAACATTAATCAAAGGGTTTAAACTGAAGTTAGGTGATACTTCATTTAAATCAGTATTTTAGTAAAACATTGAATAGACACCGTAAAAGTAATTAAGAAATGCTATTAATTTTGTTATTATTACATAGTGTAATATGGACTATACAAAATTATTTTCTTTATCACTTTTATATTTTGCATGTTTTATGATCCAGGAATGAGACTAGTTTCCAGTCTTTCATTCGAAATTTGTCCGTGACAACTTATCGTGGTGGGAACCCGTTAGGGCGTTAAAGTCATTGTGAGCCTCTGGGTAGTTATGATCAGTGGTTGAATAACAGCTACAAGCGTTGTAGACCAGGAGTTGCACAGATATTTGATAGAGTAGCGAATATCGGACGTGATCCGCGGTTGAGACTACTTCTTGGATTTTGTCATAAGTAGAATCTCACAGTGGTTGTCCCTATCACCTGAGGTATCCGGTTTGATATCATGAGGACTGCTGGATACTTAGTGCGTTCAACCGCTACGCCGTAACAGGGTGGCTATAAAGGGCGTGACTAGATTCAGCGGAAGCCGTGGTGTTAAATGCAGATATGCAAGATGGGATTTGCACCTCTTCTCCGAAGAGAGATATTTCTGGGCCCCTTGACTGACTGAATATACTGATGAAGTGCATGGCCATGCCCAAACGAACTGATTAGTTCTTTGTCGTTTACCTATCAGTAGAGGTCGGATAGTCGAGAAACAGAATCATGAGTATTTAGAGTTGACTTAATCCATGCTCATACTCATAGATGAAATATCGTGTTGCAAAGGGAAAAGCCAAGATATACCCAATTTATGAACAGTTGTTTCATTAATGTCATTTTCATATGGAAATTTTAAATCACCTATCTGGGTATAAGAGTTCTTGTAACCTGGTTAGCCTAAGCGCCTGTCTAGGGGCCTCCTTAGGTCCGTGTGATCAAGACGGTATTGCCAACTTGCACAAGTGGGAGTCTGTTAGTAATTATGTGCAGAAGTTGGCAAACCAGTGATTACACATCCAACGTTACTAGACACTCGAGGGTCACACCTGTGAGGACCTGTAAACCGAATAAATAAGATAGTCCCAGTTTGGAGAGATTAAGGTTTATAATAGTTAATTATAAATCAGTTGGGCATTTTCCGTACTAAATCCCAAAGTTAAAGGTTTGTTAGTAATTATATATTTATTAGATAAATAAATATATAAGTTTATTAATTATTGAATTATATATTTATTAGGTAAATAAATATATAATAGGATAATAATTAATAATACAAATAATTATCTAGTTATTTTTCTTTAAGGAAAAGAAAAGAATATTTGCCAAAGATAATTATGAAACTAATTATGGAAACTGAGTTGTATGGAAATTCCTCCATATAAAATAAGCCTATGGCTTATCAGTTTTCATAATTCATTCCACCAAGAAAAACAAACCAGAAAATTCTCTCCTCCCTCCTCCTTTGAAACCGGCGCCGATCCAAGAGCAAAACCAGTTCGGTTTTTGGTTCTTTGATTAATCCTTAGCTGTTTTTCATCGTATCGGGGACTCATTCCTGCTAGAGGGATCTTCGTTTGGTCGATCACGGGTGGATCTAACTCGAGCATTCCAGGTAACACTCTAACAAATCTATTACTATTATAATTGAAACGAAAAGATCTGTGGATATTTGGGTTTTATATCCAAATCGCTTCCGCACGTATCAAACCAGTTAGGTTTGATTCGATAAACTTATTGATCAGTTTGATCACAAAGTTTTGTCGTGTATCTCATCCAGTTAGGATTGAAATCCACAGTTTTCTTCGTGTCAGTTTGATACGAGGAACGCATAAAAACCCAACATTGGAATGTTGAACCGGATTTGACGTTATCGCAATGGCGCTTTCCGAATCACAGTAGATAGGGACTCTCTTCAACTTGTAGCCATAGTCTAGTAGTTGTGTCTTCATTCAAAGCACTTGCGAACAACAACTTGCGGCAGCCACATATTCTGCTTCGGCCGTAGAAGTTGAGACGCAGTTTTGCTTTTTCGAAGTCCAACTAACAAGTTTATCACCTAAAAACTGACACGATCCAGAAGTGCTTTTCCTATCCAGTTTACAACCACCATAATCTGAATCTGTAAAAGATATTAGCTCAAAACTAGAATCTTTCGGATACCAAAGACCCAAATCGGGTGTGCCTTTGAGATACCGTAAGATCCTTTTGACTGCCGCAAGGTGTGACTCTTTAGGATTAACTTGAAAACGAGCACAAAAACATGTGGCGAACATAATGTCCTGTCTAGTCGCAGTGAGGTACAAAAGAGAACCAATCATGCTTCTGTAAATCTTTTGATCAACAGGTTTACCGGCTAAATCAGGACCCAAAAGATTTCCAGTTGGCATTGGTGTTTTAATTGGAGAACAATCAGTCATGTTAAACTTTTTCAACATATCTTTAATATATTTTGACTGATTTATAAAGATGCCATCCGGGTTTTGTTTGACTTGAATTCCTAAAAAGAAATTCAATTCACCCATCATGCTCATTTTAAATTCGGTCTCCATGATTTGAGAAAACTTTGTACACAACTCTGGATTAGTAGAACCGAAAATAATGTCGTCAACATAAATTTGAACTAAAAGCAAGTCATCACCTTCTTTCTTCAGAAAAAGAGTAGTATCGATCGTCCCTCTTTTGAATCCTTTGGATAAGAGATGATTAGTCAGAGTTTCATACCATGCTCTCGGAGCTTGTTTTAAGCCATACAATGCTTTGTCCAAGATGCAGACATGATCGGGAAAATCTGGATCGACGAACCCTTCAGGTTGCTCTATATAGACCTCTTCATGCAAAACTCCATTCAAGAACACAGATTTGACATCCATTTGAAATACCTTGATGTTCTTGTGAGCTGCATAGGCCAGAAAGATTCGAATTGCCTCGATCCTCGCTACTGGTGCAAAAGTCTCATCGTAGTCAATACCTTCTTGTTGAGAGTAACCTTTAGCAACCAAGCGCGCCTTGTTTCTTACAATCAGTCCGGATTCATCCTTCTTATTTCTGAAGATCCACTTGGTTTTAATGATTGATTTATCTTGCGGTCTCGGAACCAAGCGATACACTTTGTTTCTTTTGAACTGTAGAAGCTCTTCTTGCATTGCTAAAAGCCAATCAGAATCGTCTAAGGCTTGAGAGACATTCTTTGGTTCAATTTTGCTCAAGAAACTTTTGTATAGGCAGTAATTTGCAGATGCAGATCGCGTTTTAACACCATCATTGACATCACCAATCACATTGTAGAGTGGATGTGCTCTAGTCCATTTCAACTGAGCAGGAAGAATTGCAAGATCATCTAGATTGTTCTGACTATCATTTTCATCAATGATTGCAGGAATCTCTGATTGATCATCGAGGGTTAACTCTGATTGCTCAACACTTGGAACTGGTATAGCCTGATGAGAGTTAGAAGTGGAACAAATATTCTCCGATGGTCCGGAATCATTTACGCTTGAAGGTTCTGGGTCATCGTCAATATCAACTCTTGGATTTCTGGAAAGAACGAGATATTCATTATCTGCACAAATATCCAGAAAAGCATCCATAAACAATAAATCGAGTTCTAAACTATTTGGATCAGTAATAGAATCAGAAGTCGTAGTAGAAGCTTGACTATGAATTCCGAGTTCTGAACTGCTATGTTCAGAAGTCATTGACACGGTTTCAACAAAGGTCACATAAACGGTTTCCATAACCATCTTGGTTCTTATGTTGTAGACCCGGAAAGTCTTCTACGTTAGCGAATAACCAAGAAAATATCCCTCGTCGGCTTTCTTGTCAAACTTACCAAGATTGTCACGGTTGTTAAGAATGTAACACCTACAACCAAAAACATGAAAAAATTTGACATTAGGAACTCTACGGTTGATTATATGATAAGGAGTTTTCTTGAAGCGCTTATTGATGATGGTTCGATTTTGTGTAAAACAAGCCGTTGAAACAGCTTCGGCCCAAAAGCTTAGAGGTAATCCGGAGTAAGCTAGCATCGTTCGTGCCGCTTCCACTAAGGTTCGGTTTCGTCTTTCTACAACTCCATTTTGTTGTGGAGTATAAGCACCTGAAAAATTATGAGAAATACCAACAGATGTTAGATAAGCATCTAAAGTAGCATTTTTAAATTCAGTGCCATTATCACTCCTAATCTTTCGAACTGGAAGTTGCAAAAGAACTTGGATCCTCTTGATAAACTTTATGATCAACTCGGGAGCTTCAGATTTCATTCTCAGAAATTCTACCCACGTGTACCGTGAGTATTCATCAACCATAACTAGAATGTACTTCTTTCCACTAATTGATTGAATTCTCATCGGTCCGCATAAGTCCATGTGGAGCATTTAAAGTGGTGATTGACATGAAGATTCTGTCTTTGACTTGTGAGAACTTCTCTTCATCTTTCCCATTTGACAAGCCGGACATAAAGAATCTCTATCAAATATCAACTTTGGAAGACCTTTCACCAATCCACCATTAGCTAGTTTGCTAATATCTGAGAAATTTTGATGAGAAAATCTTCTATGCCATAGCCAACTTTCGCCTTTTGTTGCCTTTGAAAACAAACAAACTGGTTTCGACGAATCTATCACCGGAAAGTCAACCACATAGAGATTGTAAAAACGTCTCCCTTCAAAAATCTCAACACCATCACTATTAATGATAAGACAGTTAATGATGGAAAATAGAACAATGTTATAACCATCACAAAACTGACTTGCACTAAAAAGATTATGACTTAACCCCTCAACATAAAGTACCTTCTTTATGGATACCTTACCATTTGTAAGAATGCCGTAACCTTTGATAACCCCAGTCGTCTTATTCCCAAAACTAACTGTTCCTCCTGGTCGTTCCACATAATTGTGAAACAACTCCTTGTAGCCAGTCATATGTCTTGAACAACCGGAATCGACATACCACATATGCATGGCCTGTAGAAACATGTTAGTTCATCTTGGGAACCCATATCCAAATGGGTCCTTTCTTGTTAGTCTCATACATCTTTAACAAATCAGAAGATGAACCTAAAATCTTACAGTTTATACCAGACTTTGAAATTTGTGCATTCAATAAATCTTTAGGAATCCATTTGCACACAAATTTCACATCAACTGATTTATCTTTTGCTTTTGAAAGATTTTTCTTTTTAGCACTAAACACTTTAGCACGATGATCAAACGAGTAAGCACGAGATTTATCATGAGAAACACCACTAGATCTCTTCTTTTTAACATCCCTAGAGTTCAAAGAAAAAGAATTATCACCACAATGAGTACAATGCAAACGTTGCATAGCAAAAAACATCAAGGCAGACTCAAAAGAGTTTTGACACTTATTGAATCTAACATTCATATTACATTTATTTGCATCATCAAAAGACAACTTTTTAACAAAACTCTCATTTGTAGCAAAATGCTTTTTCTTCTTTGACTCTTTCTTCTTTCACCCTAGGCCATGGCGTTTAAAAACTTTTTAAATCTGTAGAATCAAAAGAACTTGAGTTAATAGGTGTCTTAGGAACTGAACATACATCAGATGAATCTTTTGAAGATATTTCAAGTGTAGCACAAGAAGTAATTCCTACCTCAAAAGTACTTGCATCAAAATTAATTGTACAAGTTTCAGACTTTGACAAAGTACATGAGGATTTCTCATCTTTTGAAATTCCACTATCACTTGAAACATTGACTACATGTGGTTTATTTTGTGTACCAGACTTTAATTTTTCAAAAACAGGACCAAATTCCACATCTGGTAGTTTGAGTTCTGATTTAAGGATATCACCTTCAACCATACTATCTAAACTTTTGTACACAAGATAACCATCTTTGTCAATAACAGCATATGTAATTAAATCAATCACTTCAGGCTTACTGCTTTGATCAAAACAAGGTGGTGTATCTTGAGACTCAATGTAACACCCCGTTCCCACTCATTTAAGTTTTAACCTTTTTCCGTTAAGTTTGTAAGGTTTGGTGTTATTTATGTATTTTCAGGTAGGGGGACTTGCTTGTAGTTGTAGAAAGAGGAGGGTCTTAAATGTAAGTGTATATATATGAGTTTGGATGACCAAACCCTTTCCTTTGATCATTTGGCATTTTTTTGGAGAAAAAGAAGGGTTTTGGGTGATCTTGAAGAAGTTGCAAGAGGAGGCTTGTGCAAATCGTTTTAGCAAGTGTTCGTTGTTATCGTTGGTGACGTTTGCTAAGGTAATCACTTGTTAATTTGTGAGTAATCCTAGTCAATTGGTTAATTCATGTTTTAGTTAGGGTTTGGTTAGAAAGTGAGGATTGATGATCTTTGGATCATCAATTGAGGGTTATATGGTGAAATAACGATTTAGGGTTGATAGTTTATGTTATAGAATCATCATATACACTTATTTTGGTCTGAACAATGTGGAATTCGTGTTTTTGGGTTGGTTCACGGCTGGAAAAGACATCGACCTGCAGTTTTGCGACCTGCGGGTAACCGCGGGTAAGGGCGCGGGTGACTCAACCCGCGGGATTACCCGCCGTTTATACTGAGTCCGAAACTCAAGTTTTTCTTTTGGGTTCGGATTGGGGTTTTCTTTTATGGCTTTTCTTGGGGATGTCATATAATGATGAGTGGTAGATTTTGGTAGCCATTGAGATAGCTACGCTATGTCTACGGCTTGTGAGTTTGAGTATGGTTTAGAGTTGTAAATGAAAGGTTATTTATTTGCATGCTATATATGTGATTAGGTGATTGAATTCTCACGTATGCTATATACTTCAAGTGTGTGAAGTTCAGACCTCATAATCAGGTGAGTACATTAACTTGCGTTCGATATTGCTATGCCTTGTGATCATGTGGTTATATGTTGATGTGTAAACTGGCATGTAAGGTTATGATAGTACCTACGGAGGTGTTTCACCCCTAGGGAAGTTGTGATTATGAGGCCTGGTACCAGTGTCAGTATGATGTTCTTGGTGTTTACACCTCGAGTAAGGTTTATGATACATGCCCAGTTATACCTTTATATGCTTATGAGTATGTAAGTGTATGCATAGAACCTAGGTTTGTGCTCACTAAGCTTTATGCTTAACCCGTTGTGGTTTTATGTGGTTCAGTGGCATGTACTTTATCCAAAGATAAAGGGAAGGCACCTGCTTGAGGCTCGGGGGGACTCAGTTCAGGACATGTTTTATGGGATTTTGGAAATAATGAATGTTGATTTACTATTGAAATGTTTTGGATGCCAACTGAATTTATTGAGAAAATCATACCACTTTTTATTTATTAACGAGCTTCCGCTATGTTTGGTTACTATTTCTGTTAAATATCGGATAAAACTGAAAATGGTTGTTATAATTGGTATGAGAGCCTAGGTTTGAGGGATTCGGGTGTTCATAAGTAGTGAATACTTGAACTCAAACCTGGAGTTCGTTTCTTTTTCAAAAACAAAGTAACCAACAAAAGAGAAAAATTTGTTTTAAGAACATGAGGTGGAACTGAACTCAGATCCGGAGCATCAAGACGAGAGTGAGCACCCTAAACTCTATTGAGTTGTAAGTAAGTATGCCATGACAAATTACGTATGAATATCATGGTAATGTTATGTTTAATTATTGAAATGCAACAGACATGTAGTTGAATTAATGATGCCCATGATGAGAGAAGGAACTTTTATATCATTTTGTGTATGCTTGAGTAATATCTGGTTGAGTATGTGAATGTATGGATTCTATGACATGATTATGTAGACGTCTAGGTATGTATAAAAGTAAAATGACTTAAAGATGCTTAAGACATAGTAGTTATGGGTGGTACTACTAAGAGTGCTCGTGGTACCATATGATTATGTGTTTTGTGTATGACTAAGTCTAGAAAGTAATCTTTCTTATGATAAGGAAAAGCTGAACGGGTAGGGTGTAATTATAATGATATAAGGGCCCATATCATTGCAATTACATTGTACTGTTGAGGCTTGACTAAATTATAGGGATCGTTACGAACTGACTGAAGTCATGGGATGGGAAGTAGAAATATGAAAGCAATTGTGGCTTATCAGGAAGGGTAGTGAGAGTCACTCACTAGTAAGGTCACTTATTTCACTGTTAGCTAAACAATTACGTATTTGCATCAGTATGGTGACCACAAGGAGGACTGGATCTGGAGAGCATCCGAATGATGACAATGAGTATGAAATCCCTGATCTACGAGGGATTATTGCTGCTGAGGTTGGGGAAGTCTTGCATGACCTACTTCCCGGTCTTTTTGAGCAGATGAAAAGGGCGTTGACCCAGGTGGTCACACAACAGGTCATCTCCGCCATGGCTAGCCAAGGGAGCGGAGCAGGGAGCTCGGGTACCGGGCAAAATTGGGCGGTTGGGTTCAAGGATTTCACTGCCTGCCAACCACCCCATTTTGGAGGAGAAAGGGATCCGATTGTTGCCTCGAGGTGGATCTCCGAGGTAGAAGGAGCCTTTCTCACTAGCTTTTGCCTGGCTGAAGTAAAGGTGAGATATGCTGCGAATCTTCTGAGAGGGCCAGCGAAAGATTGGTGGGGTGTGGTGAACAGTTCCAGGACTCAGGAATATATTGGAGCCCTTACTTGGGAGGCGTTCCTTGAAATGTTCCGAGCGGAGTTTGTACCTCAGATTGAAGTGGAGAGACTCACCACTGAGTTTCTAGAGATGTAGCAGACTACAGAGTCGGTGACTGAAATCACCAACAAATTCTTGGAGCGGGCTTTGTTTTGTCGCGAATATGTTTAGAATGAAAGGATGAAGATGTACCGTTACCGAAACATCTTGAAGCCGGAGATACGAGAATTTGTGGCGATGGCTCAGTGCGACAGTTTCCAGCAGATGCAGGAAAAGGCTCGAGCAAGGGAGTTAGAGCTCGAGCGTCAGGGTAAAAAGAAGAGAGTAGACCGGGTTCAGCCGCAGCATCAGGTGGTCAAGAAGTTCAAGACCGCGAATTAGAAAGGAGAAGCTAGGAAAGATTACCCTCGTTGCTCAAAGTGTGGAAAGAATCACCCGGGGGAGTGCAGAATGGGCTCGGGGACCTGCTACAAATGCAGGAAACCTGGGCATATCAGCCGTGATTGTAAAGTGGAGCCCAAGATGTGCTTCAAATGCTTCAGACCGGGTCACTTCGCCAATGAGTGCCCCACAGCGGCTGTATCGACTAAGATCTCTGGTTCCGCACCCGTTAAGGCTATAGAGGGTGGACCGAGTAAGAAAGTGGAAGCCCCAAGGACTCGAGCTAGAGTTTTCCAGTTAGCTGCCAACGAGGTGAAGGCCGAGCCAGATGTGGTGACAGGTATCTTCCTAGTTAATTCGATGCCTGCTCTAGTTTTGTTCGATACAAGTGCTAGCAAGTCTTTTGTTTCCTGGTCTTTTTGTAAGGATTTTATGAATGTAAAAAGTAAACTAGGAAGCCCGTTAGAAGTAGAAATAGCGGATGAGGAGTTTCGTTAATGTAAGTATGTCTATAGGAATAATGTTTTAGAGCTAGAAGGTGTCAAGTTTAGTATAGACCTTATCCCTATTCCTATGAGGGAGATTCAGGTAGTGGCGGGGATGGATTGGCTAAGAAGGAATGGGGCTAATGTCGATTGTGAGAACTGTCGGGTAGTGGTTCGAAACCCAAGTGGGGGAGAACTAACTATTTTGGGGGATGTAAGCAAACGCATTCCGAAAGGTGTGCTCAATAGCTAAAGCTCGGAGCTATGTGTTGCATGGAGGTACTAGTTATCTTGTGTACTTGATCAGCGACCAAGGAGAAAGTAAGAAAAAGACCGTGAAAGATGTACCCGTAGTTTGTGAGTTCCCGGATGTCTTCCGGCCGGGGATTCCTCCAGAAAGACAATTGGAGTTCAGGATAGACTTAGTTCCGGGGGCGGCGCCCGTAGCGAAAACCCCTTATCGCTTGGCACCTCCGGAAATGCAAGAGCTATCAAACCAATTAGAGGAGCTGTTAGCGAAAGGTTTTATTCGGCCAAGCAGTTCACCGTGGGGATCTCCGATCTTGTTCATCAAGAAGAAGGACGGGTCGTTGAGAATGTGCATTGACTATCGTGAGCTCAACAAGCTTACGGTGAAAAACCGATACCCACCACCGAGGATTGATGATCTTTTCGATCAAATTCAGGGAGCCGATTGGTTCTCGAAGATAGATCTTCGATCGGGGTACCATCAGTTAAAGGTAAGAGAGGAGGACGTGCACAAAACAGCGTTCAGGACCAAATACGGACACTACGAGTTCGTGGTCATGCCTTTTGGGATGACTAACGCACCTGCGGCATTCATGGATCTCATGAACCGGGTGTGTAGACCTTTGTTGGATAGGTCGGTTATCGTGTTCATCGACGATATCCTGATTTACTCCAAGACGAAGGAGGACCATGTTGAGCATTTGCGAGAAGTGTTGGAAATTCTTCGGAAAGAGCAATTATATGCAAATTTTTCGAAGTGCGACTTCTGGTTACAAGAGGTTCAGTTTTTGGGGCACCTTGTAAACCGAGAAGGGATCAAGGTTGACCCATCGAAAGTCGAAGCGGTTATGAAGTGGGAAACTCCCAAGTCGCCATCAGAGATAAGGAGCTTTCTTGGGTTGGCCGGGTACTATTGCCGGTTCATTCAAGATTTCTCCAAAGTAGCGGTTCCATTGACTAAACTCACCAGGAAGAACGTAAGTTTCGTATGGGGAGAAGAACAGCAATCAGCGTTTAAGACTTTGCGGCAGAAGTTGTGCGAGGCACCGGTTTTGATGCTACCCGAAGGGGTGGAGGACATGACAGTTTACTGTGATGCTTCATATCATGGACTAGGCTGTGTTCTCATGCAGCGTGGTAAGGTAATTTCCTATGCATCACGTCAATTAAAGACGCATGAGGTAAATTATCCGACCCATGACTTGGAGTTAGCTGCAGTCGTATTTGCGCTCAAGATATGGAGACACTACTTGTACGGTGTGAAGTGTACGATTTACACCGATCATAAGAGTCTCCGTTACTTTCTAGATCAGCCGAATCTGAATATGCGGCAGCGGAGATGGTTGGATGTGGTGAAGGATTACGATTGTGAGATCCTTTATCATCCGGGGAAGGCGAACGTGGTAGTAGATGCACTGAGTAGAAAGACTCGTCACATGCTATTGCGAGTTCCGTTGATGAGGATGACCGTGACGACTTCTCTCTTTGATTTGATTCGGCAATCTCAAGCCGACGCAATTAAAGAAGAGAATCAAAAGATGGAGCGGATCAAGGGCCAGTTACCGCAGTTGGTAACGGATAGCCGAGGGTTGTTTACTCGTTTTGGGCGAGTCTGGGTACCAGTATCAAGCGAGGCAAGACAGACTTTGCTTGATGAAGCACACAAGTCTAAGTTCTCGATACATCCAGGTGCTACAAAGATGTATAGAGACTTAAAGACTGATTATTGGTGGCCAGAAATGAAACGAGATGTGGCTCGTTATGTCTGGAAGTGCTTGACCTGTTGGAGGGTTAAAGCGGAGCATCAGCGACCGCATGGAAAGTTGCAGCCGTTAGACATTCCAGTATGGAAGTGGGAGCACATCACGATGGACCTGATTACCAAATTGCCTCGAACGTCTCGAAGTTATGACGCAATTTGGGTTATCGTGGACCGTTTGACGAAGAGTGCTCACTTTATAGCCATTCGGGAGAGTTCATCCTCTGATGTTTTGGCGGACATCTATGTCAAGGAGATTGTGGCTAGACACGGCGTTCCGGTTACCATCATTTCTGACCGGGATGTTCGGTTTACGTCACGGTTTTGGGAAAAGTTTCATGAGGATTTGGGCACGAGGTTGCAGTTCAGTACAGCTTTCCATCCGCAGACAGATGGCCAAAGCGAGAGGACCATTCAAACTCTTGAAGACATGTTACGTGCCTGTGTTTTGGATTTTGGAGGCAGTTGGGACACCTACTTGCCATTGGCTGAATTCTCATATAACAATAGTTTCCACAATAGTATCGGCATACCCCCGTATGAAATGTTGTACGGGAGAAGGTGTCGAACCCCTATCTGTTGGGGAGAAGTTGGACAGCGAGAGCTGGGTAGTACCGAGATAGTACAGAAGACGACCGAGAGCATTGATATGATACGTGAGCGGCTGCGAACTGCTCAGAGTCGTCAGAAAAGCTATGCGGATCGGAGGAGATCAGATTTAGAGTTTCGAGTGGGTGATTTTGTGTTGCTGAAAGTGTCACCTTGGAAAGGGGTGATCCGGTTCCGAAAGAGAGGCAAATTAGGCCCCCGATTCATTGGACCTTTCAAGGTGATAGCCAGGGTTGGAAAGGTGGCCTATAGACTTGAATTACCATCAGAACTGAATCAGATTCATGATACGTTCCATGTCTCCCAGTTGAGGAAATGTTTGGCTGATGAGACAGCTCATGTGCCGATTGATGATATTCAAGTTGACGAACGACTGAACTACGTCGAGAGGCCAATAGCTATCTTGGAACGAAAGACAAAATCTCTACGCAACAAGGAAATTGGTCTGGTAAAAGTTCAGTGGGAGCATCGAAAGGGATCGGAGTGGACGTGGGAGCCGGAAGCGGAGATGAGATCCAATTATCCGGAGCTGTTCCACGACTAAGCGATTTCGGGGACGAAATCTTGGTAAGTGGGGGAGAGTTGTAACACCCCGTTCCCACTCAGTTAATTTTTAACCTTTTTCCGTTATGTTAGTAAGGTTTGGTGTTATTTATGTATTTTCAGGTAGGGGGACTTGCTTGTAGTTGTAGAAAGAGGAGGGTGTTAAATGTAAGTGTATATATATGAGTTTGGATGACCAAACCCTTTCCTTTGATTATTTGGCATTTTTTTGGGGAAAAAAGAAGGGTTTTGGGTGATCTTGAAGAAGTTGCAAGAGGAGGCTTGTGCAAATCGTTTTAGCAAGTGTTCGTTGTTATCGTTGGTAACGTTTGCTAAGGTAATCACTTGTTAATTTGTGAGTAATCCTAGTCAATTGGTTAATTCATGTTTTAGTTAGGGTTTGGTTAGAAAGTGAGGATTGATGATCTTTGGATCATCAATTGAGGGTTATATGGTGAAATAACGATTTAGAGTTGATAGTTTATGTTATAGAATCATCATATACACTTATTTTGGTCTGAACAATGTGGAATTCGTGTTTTTGGGTTGGTTCACGGCTGGAAAAGACGTCGACCTGCAGTTTTGCGACCTGCGGGTAACCGCGGGTAAGGGCGCGGGTGATTCAACCCGCGGGATTACCCGCCGTTTATACTGAGTCCGAAACTCAAGTTTTTCTTTTGGGTTCGGATTGGGGTTTTCTTTTATGTCTTTTCTTGGGGATGTCAAATAATGATGAGTGGTAGATTTTGGGAGCCATTGAGATAGCTACGCTATGTCTACGGCTCGTGAGTTTGGGTATGGTTTAGAGTTGTAAATGAAAGGTTATTTATTTGCATGCTATATATGTGATTAGGTGATTGAATTCTCACGTGTGCTATATACTTCAAGTGTGTGATGTTCAGACCTCATAATCAGGTGAGTACATTAACTTGCGTTCGATATTGCTATGCCTTGTGATCATGTGGTTATATGTTGATGTGTAAACTGGCATGTAAGGTTATGATAGTACCTACGGAGGTGTTTCACCCCTAGGGAAGTTGTGATTATGAGGCCTGGTACCAGTGTCAGTATGATGTTCTTGGTGTTTACACCTCGAGTAAGGTTTATGATACATGCCCAGTTATACCGTTATATGCTTATGATTATGTAAGTGTATGCATAGAACCTAGGTTTGTGCTCACTAAACATTATGCTTAACCCGTTGTGGTTTTATGTGGTTCAGTGGCAGGTACCTCATCCAAAGATAAAGGGAAGGCACCTGCTTGAGGCTCGGGGAGACTCAGTTCAGGACATGTTTTATGGGATTTTGGAAATAATGAATGTTGATTTACTATTGAAATGTTTTGGATGCCAACTGAATTTATTGAGACTTAGTTTTATTTTTAAACATTGATGACTTTGGACCCGTTTTGGGAAAATCATACCACTTTTTATTTATTAACGAGCTTCCGCTATGTTTGGTTACTATTTCTGTTAAATATCCGATAAAACTGAAAATGGTTGTTACACTCAAACATGGGGTTAGAAATAAAATTTATCTTTTCTTCCTCAACACCCGCTTCGATGTCATCATAATTATCAGAATCAAAACATGGTTTGGTCTCATCAAAATCAGAATCAGACTCATAATCAGAAACGCTTTTATTTTCTGAAAGAGTATTAACTTGTATAAACTCAGAAAGATTTGCACAATCCATTTCTTTTTCAAGTTCACTTGTCTTATCTTTAGATTTAGGAGTAGATTCAGTAGTCTTTGACTCATTTTCAACATCTTTACTAAGCTTTTCAGATTCAGTTGAAAAAGACTTTACATCTTGAGAATACAAAGAAACACACTGAGTATGAGAAAACTCGGGTTTTCTTGTTTGTTAACTTTGATTTAAATCATCATATTGAAAATTACATGTGAAATCAAAGTTATTCTTTCTCTTTGGCTTTGAATCTGAAAAACTATCACTTGAGTCATCAACAACTTTTTCTTTACCTTTATCCGAAGAATCAGATAATGAACTACCAGATTTAACAAAGGTCTCATTTAATTTTGGAAAACTTAAGTTATCAAACTGATAAAGACCTTTAGGGGCTTTCTTTAAAACAACAATTTCAGGTAAACCTAACCCCATTTTCGGATTGTAAAATCTAGTATCCTTTAGATTATTTGTCAAAAGTTTAAGTGTCTGTTGAGTCTGACCTCTTTTGATATTAAGATCCTCCAGTTGTTTTATCTTAGCATGATCTATCTTGAAAAGAAACTTCATATTTGATCATATATTCAGCTTTTTCAGACTCCAAATTTACTAAAGCACACTTCATCTCAGAAATTTGAGATTCTAGTTTGGCTTTCTCTTTCCTAATCTCAGCCTTTTCAAACTCACGATCATCAGCTAAACATTTATATAACTCACATTCATTACTGAATTCAATGGCTCGAGCTCTTTTGAACTTAATCTTTTCCTTCAAGTCATCAAATTCAGTTTTTAAAATTAAAAACTGTTCTTCTAAAGAGCATTCATCATTATCAGACAAATCCGAGTCAGAAGGAGTTTGACTTACTTCATTCGATGCTTCGGTCTCTTTGTGAAGGTTGATGGTTTCTTCCACACTCGCCATGAGATTGTAGTGAACTTGTGTAAAATGAGCGGAGTCCTCATCATCAGAAGTATCATCATACCAACATTCCTCTTCCGCCATCAAGACTTTACCTTCACTCTTGCATTTAGCAAGTTGAGCCTTCTTAGAGTAGTAGTCAAAATCCCTAACTTTCGGCGCTCTACAATCTTTGACAAAATGGCCTGGTTTGCCACAATTGAAACATACATTTCCTTTCTCATCTGTCATGCCTTTCTCATAAGTCTTCCTCTCCGGCCTTTTCTCATATTCTTTTGGCTTGTACTTGTCTCTTTTGTAGTTCTCGAACTTGGGTTTAGAATAGAACTTCTTCTTCCCATACCTCTTGTGGATGGAACTAGACAAAAGAGAAAGTTTATCCGCAACTCTCTTCAAATCAACATCAGATTCTGAGCTATCATCCTCAACAGTTTCTGAATCAGAATCAGACAACTCGGTGACTAAGGCCTTTGAATGACATTTCTTCTTTGAACTAGCACTAGAGAAAACACTCTTGTTCTTTTCAGTTAGAAGAGCCAAAGAATCAGTAATGCTCTTCTGTTTTGTCACAATGGCTTTGACCTTCACTTCATATTGACTAAGAATGGAATATAGATCATGTAAGTCTTCTTCCGCCAAGTTCTTGTTCATTTGAAGATTAACGGAGTAGTGATCCCATTCTGGATTGAGATTTTTCAAGAACTTGAAGTTAATCTCGGAAGTAGACTTTTGCATTCCATTTCTCCTCAGATCATTCAAAATAATGTTGAACCGACTGTAAGAATCAGCAAGTGTTTCTCCCTCTAAAGCCTCAAAGCCTTCGTAAGCTCCGATTGCTTGGTTTAATTTCGCTTGTATTGATCTTTCCGTTCCTTGAAACTGTTTTTCCAACTCATCCCACAACTCTTTTGCCGTATTTCTACTATCAACACGATTAAACAAATCGTTCGGAATCGCCATCGTGAGTAAAGTAAGAGCTTTTTCATCAAGTTTAGCTCTAATCTTTGCATCCTCATTGAAATGCCGAAAGAGTTTGAACACACGTCTTGGTTCAATTGCGGGAGTAGTGGCAGTCTCGGGTGTACCCGGAACATCAACGTATGGCCTAATCGGACCTTCTTGGATGCTCAACATGAGTGTCTTATCGATATTGTTGAGAAACTGAATCATCCTCACATGCCATTGAGGATACTCGCCAATCTGAAGTACCGGAGGCTTTGACTTTGAACCCATACTCAATAGATCTCTAGACATCTTTGTAGAACTTGAAAATGATCGAAAATTCACTGAAACTGGTAGATTTCTTTTGAACTTCTGGAGGTATGCAAATCTGAGGATCTGTAACTAATCTGAACACTTCTTTTGATCAAGGAAAAAGGTTAGCGACAAAAGTCAAAAAGTCAACCGAAAAGTCAACCGGTGAATAGTGAAATCCCGAGAAAAAATATTTTTCAAAAATTTGAAAGTTGATTTTGACCGCGAAATTGAAATCTTAGTCCAAAAATGCAACCTCTCAGAAATCATCAAAATCTCGGAAAAACCGGCATTTTTCGGGAAAAAATGACCTTAAAAATGACTGAAGTTTTTCACCGTAGAATCAGATAAGAAGTCTAAAAAAGTTTACGTGAAAAAACGCCCAAAAAATGACCTTTTTTTTAAACTAATCCGATTCGGAAAACAATTTATTCCGATTCGGATTTTTCAATTTTCCGAATCGGAAAATGTGATTTTCCGAATCAGAAAAACAAATTTGACAAAGTTCCGAGTTAAATTTCAAGTTGGTATTTGGTCAAATTCCGAATCGGGAAATGAGGTTTTCCGAATTGGAATTTGATTAATACCAAGTCGGAAAATAAGTAAAACTACCTTCGAACACAATTTCCGAATCCAAAAATTTTTCCGATTCGGAAAATATTCAAAAATCCGATTCGGAATTTTTGAGTATTCCAATTCGGAATTTATGAATATTCCGATTCGGAATATATGAACACCAATTCGGAAAACGAGAGAAAAACCGAGCAGAAGGTAAAAAACTCAAAAATTACTGCTCAAAACACCAAAATTTGACTCTAAATCACCTCCAAACACAGTAAAAACATCATTTTAACCACAAACAATCAAATTTACATGCAAACAATGATCAAAAGAAGAACATCAAACCTCAAAACCTTATTTTTGAAAAAATACAAAAAGCTCAAGAAATCATACCAATTTCAACAAATTTCCATCTCTGATACCACTTGTAGTTCCAGATTCAAGTTCTAATCAACATGCAACAAGTAGAGAATGAATTGGATAGCCATATATCATTAATTCTTGATGAATTGGTTGCACACACTAGTTACACCAAGAACACACACACTTAAGCTCTCAACTAACTCAATTCAATCTCATTTACAATAAAGCACGTTTATGCATGTCACCCTTTCTAAATGACATCACATGGGTATTTATACCCAAACATCTAAACCCTCACACTTTACAAGAATTACACAAACTACCCTAAGAATTACAAACTATTACAAAGTAACTAATAAAGCAAGTAAACAAACAAAGCAAGCTTTGACTTCTTTGACCACTTTGACTTTGCCTTTGTCTTCACTTTGAGCACCAACTTGTGATCTCTTGTTAGATCCTCTTTGTTGTAAAGAAGTCCAGGGGCCTCTTTTGATATTTCCTAATAGTTACATTAGTGTAGTTTACTTTTGAGTACTTTATGTAAAGAGTCATAGACTCTGAGGACTGTTCTTGTAATTTGTGACGTTATATAAACGAGTCACTAGTTACGTTTGTATGTAATCAAGCAACTATCTTCTATCAATACATGCAATCTTACGTAAAAAGCTTATCATCTTTTCTTTGCGTGTTTAGCTTGTTTCTCGTTGTTTGAGCGTTATTATCGTCTATAATCGCTTGTAGTGATCGATGCATCGATTACTCACAAAGTCACGGACTCACAACTGGTAGATTTGATCAAAAATAGAGGCTGTTTTTAGGATTTTCTCAAGAATCCCGAATTGGTTTATTTAAGCAGTTCATCTGCTTTCATTTCCCGAATCGGGACTCTCTCTCATTCCCGAATCAGACTTCTTGTTTCCTGAATTTGATATTCGTATCCCGAATCGGTAAACCTGAATCCCGAGTCGGAATGTTTAACATCCTTCGATTTGTTTTATTAGTTTCCCGAATCGGTCAACATTGTTTCTCGAATCGGAAAACCTATTCTCCGAATCAGGACTTTGAAATTTTTTTCATCAGCCTTTAGTTTTTCCCGAATCAGGATATATCTTCTCCCGAATCGGATTTTGAACACTCCCGAATCGGGACTTATCAATTTCCAAATCGGGATTGAGGCTTTAAGTGTTGAAGTGGTGTTCAAAGAAAAACTCTATCTACTCAAAGCATATCCTTATCTCGTGAGGATAAGATGTCTAAAAAAATTATCAGTATTGGTTCCGAAACTGTAAGTGCAAGATGAATCAATCTAGCATGAGAAATGATAGATCTAGTAGAGAGAGAAAGTAGAGAGAGAAAATGTGAAACTCATATGTCATTGATTGTAAAAGACTTAAGGTACAATACAAGGCAATGAGGTATTTATACCTCACTCCTAGAAAAGATAAAATGTTCACAAATGGTCCCTCAACTTCTATTATAAATCTAACACTAACAATCTCCCCCTTTTATAAAAGAAGGAGGGACATACAAAAGAAATAATCAACTGCTTGACTAAGATTGCTTCACGGAAGGCTTTCTCAACTTGAACTTGATTTCTGCAAATCTAATATCATTTCTCAGCTTCAATCTTCTATCTATCTCCTTTACAAAATGTTTGATCAACACCTTGTTTGCAGCTGAGATATCATGTACTTTATGCCTATCCATTTGCAATCTTGTATTCAACCCATCCATCACCATCTTTAATGTGTCATCACAAAATAACATCACTTCATGAGAGTACATCGTCTTCTTATTGCCTAGAGAATCCGGATATACACATGAGATCTTGGATTCATCTGCATCATAGAACACCGTGTACAAGACAAAGTCCTTTTCTTCACCAACCAGACTTCTTTGAGGTTTGTGACAAAATAACTTTGATGACCAATTCTCCAGTCCCAGTTGAAAGTCATACAGATGAGCCAATGATATCAAAGCCTTGACATGTCTAACTATAGCAGTTAGAGCAATTATCTCCTCTTCTGATCTAAAAGCTTTTCCTTTGAGATCATATAAAATCCCAAATATCACATCAAAGCTCACATCTTGAAAATCAGCTTCAGTAATCACATATTCCTTCCCATCATCTCTGGTGAAAGTAATTACTGGGTACCAATATGTACTCAATCTGTTGGTCTTGTAACTCTTTACTGCAACAAACCTGTAGTCTGACACTAAAGCTTCTCTTCTTTGCTTGTTCACCTTCCTCATGTAGATGTACTCTCTTCTTAGTTCTTCTTTCAGATTCTCAATCCCATACAACTTCACATAGCTCAGCTTTCGCTCATGATAACAGAAACGACTCTTGTACTTTTCTTCCAGATACCTCCCAGTGGCTCTAGTAAATCGATTCCATTATGTTCTCTTTAGAAATTTCCCCGAGCTTGCTTTCATCTTTTCCCAAAATTCAACTTTCTTTGGATCTACAGGCATCAAGTCATTATGTGGCAATACTTCTTCCAATAGAGAACCTTCCACATCATCCACAGCTTCTTCTTTCTCAAAATCAAATTGTACATCCTCAAACATATCTTTCAATCTGTTATCTTCTGCACACCTTGCATCCTGAATCTCTTCGTTCGGCACTTGGTAATCTCTGATTTCAGAAGCTACATTCTCAAGCAACGCTAGAACTCTATCTATTTCAGATGTAGAACTAGACGCCCCTGAAAACTTCACTCCTCTTTCTTCAGCTCTTTCTTCTGGCATCTCTTCTTGCACCGAACCCAAAAAGTCTAGAGTGGACTGTAAGACTGGTTCTGATTCCATCTCTTCACCTCCCGTTAGAACAATTGCATCTCTGTGTCTTGCAGGTTGTTTCTCTCTCGGATGCCTTTCCTCAAGCCTGTCAACAATCCGTACATTCGACGTGGTTGGTACCCTAGACGGCTCACTTTCAAGTCTCCTTCTTTTCCTTTCCCCCTCATGACGATCATGATCATCATGCCGTCTAGTGGGCCGTCTAGCAGTAGTTTGACATGTCTCTTCAATTCCCCGAATCCGATCAGATAGCTGTGATAAGCCATCAGTGAACATCTGGTTGATCTCGGTGAATGTCTTGGTGAGAGATGCATCAAGAGTGGCCTGAAACTGCTGAAATTCCGTATGAGTAACCAAGTGAGCCTGAGACCGTTGTTCTTGAATAGCACGTTGTTGTAAAGCAGTCTGTTGTTGTAGAATGCCCACAAGGTCACTATCTTCAGCTGTACCCGACTCCAAGAGTTTAGAGAACAACAACCCCTTCAACTCTGGAATAGTAAGTGAATCAGCCGCTGACTGAGAAGGCTGTGAAGGAGGATCAGACATTGGAGCTTTACCCTTAGCTAACAGAGCTACTTGCTTCTCCAAAGCAGAAATTCGAGCAGTCTGCTGCTGAATAACCGTTGCCATCTGTTCATTGTTAGCTCGAAATAAAGAACGGGTAATAAGCTGACTAGCTGTAACAACAACCGGAAGACGCGAGAGATCAACATCCGGTGATGATGCCATGCCAGTCGGAGGAGGTACGGAGATAGATGGTGCAGACGATGTAGAAGAAGCCGAAAGTGTGGAAGATGTGGAAACTGGGACTGAATCTGACAATAAACTACCAATGGGTGTTGAGGAAGAACCCAAGATAGTAGATTGTTGCCTTAACTCCGTGACAACAGTGGATGTGGGTAAACTAACTCCGAGGTCACTCAGACTTCTCGTTGATCCAAGAGTAGAACTCAAGGAACCCATGTTCAGTGTTGGCATGATGTTAGCGCTGATGGGATTTCCCTCCGATCCTGGCAAGCCCGCAACAAATGCAGAACTCACTACGGTGGTTCCGGCAGGGCTACTAAAGCCTCCTGCAAAGGTGGTTTGCACCTGTGTCCTAGCCAAAGGAAGATTTACATCTGAAGCAAGTGGTTCTAGACTCGATGAGTGAACAAGTGAAGTCGTGGGCGGGGGCAGCTGCCTCACTGTGTCGGTACCACCAACCTCCAAGTGAGGAATGGGTACAAGTTGTGGTAAAACCCCGTGAGAAGTTGAAACTACCGTTTGTTGAGAAACGGTAGAGTGGGTGAGTTGGGTTGTGCATTGCATGAGTGGGAATCTCATGTCTTTTTCAATAGGCGGTGGCAACATATGCTCACCGCTAGATGATGTGGCTACCCAGCTAGACTCGGTTTGGAAAGGGGTTTGTACTTCTTTTCTAGCCCCTATCTCACTCTCATCAATTCTTTTATCTCCCCCAACACTCAACCTCACATCCGATTTTTCAACTAAATCTCCCTCAGCCATCCTTATGTCACCCTGAGTCAGCAAAGGACTCGAGCCTCGATCAGGCATATCATCATCATGATCATCAGTATCATGATCATCATCATCATGGTCATCATCATCATTTTCTTCTATACTATCTTCAGATGAGGAGTCATATCCCATAAGTCGTTGAAGACGTTGTGCCAACTCATTCGGAGAGTAGCACTGTGCATCTGAGATATCCACCAACGGTTGAGACAACTCAAGTAACGACTCTGCAACCTCCTCTATGTCAGGAAAGTCACCCACAAATTGCTCATTGACCGGAGATAGAGCAAAATCATCCATCGCAGCCTCCACATTCGTGTGCAAAATCGGAGACGTAGCTCCGTGCTCATCTTCAAGAGTAGCAAACACATCATCCATCTGAACCGCTGAACTTATTTGACCAAGTTGAACTGCTACATTGAGAGTGGATGAGTGAGCTAACTGATCAGAATGGACCCCACCGGTACCCCTCTCGCTATTTTCCCTCAACACACCCTGACCAAGATCCCGTGATCGTTGGTCTCTAGGAACTATACCCTCACCACTAGGAACTATAACACCTTGGGTAGGTCCCTCCGGCTCTGGTTGGACCATAGGTGGAAACCTAGCCCTATACGCTCTCACACACGCCACATTCTGATCAGCATACTCTAAAAGTTCAGAAAATAACGGAACCTCCGGAGGAAACGCCTTCTTCGGATATCGAATAGACTGCATGTCATGGATCTTGACCTTTTCCGCATCTGACCGTCGCGGAATATCTTGATTCTGACGCATTGCACTTGCAATAATAGTACTGAGAAACCTCGGGTATGGCAGGTGCTTTTGCTTCTTCGCTAGAAGCTCCTTCAGATCGTAAAAAATCAACGAAGCATAATCATAATGCTTGTTGAATAAGACTCCATAAAATAGAACCAAAAAGGATTGCGTCGCCGTGTCTTGAGCCGTCCGCTTGCCAGTCAAATATCTACTGAGAATTGTGAACAAAGTGTTGTATGTCGGAGGTAAGTGGGATTTGTTGAATTGAGATGGGGCATTGATCGCCTGCAGGTGACCAACGGATTCAACACCAGCCATTGCAACGTCCAATGATGCAAATGGTTCAAACTGATTTGCATTTGGACGACTATTCGCTTCCGGAAAGCCTAGTACACGGCGAAATTTGTTGACTCCAAAACTGATGTTGTAGTGATCTAACTTAGCAGTAAAATGATGATTCCCCGGATCCGCATGAAATTGCAGCGTGTGCCATACTTGTTGCACATATATCAAAGGAACCTCAACTGTCTGTGTCAGTACAGTGTACAGTGGATGATTTCGTAAAATGGCAGTAATCACCGGAGCCTTCAGAGATGCATTTGGGTTGAAAGGAACATTGTTCGATATCGAGGGTTGATATAGCGACGGACGAAGCAGTTGTCTATCCGGATCAGCATTCGGATTACGTGGAGAGGATTGTACTGAAATAATATCTGAAATCGCCATATCATCTGAGTCCGGAAAAGTATAGTCCTCCATGTCTGTAATTCATAAAAACATTAGATTTATCTTTTAAGTTTAAATTTTTATGAAAAACATGTTTGAGTGTGAAAAAGAAATTCACACAGTGTGGGACTTGAGAAAAAAATGTACCAATAGAAAGACCATTGATCAAGATAATGAACTTTTATTGTTTTAAATATATATAAGCCTTCTATTTGTTTAAAATTTCAAACTTCAATTAGCCATGTTTTTAACCAATATGTTCCATGAGCTTAATAATGAAGGACTTATACATATTATGTTTACTAAGTTCAATATATTGTAGAGTTGACGGTCAATCGTAAGGTCAAAAATATGAAGTCCAATGTCTCAAGTCCTTATGATCCGGAACAACGGGTCATTCACACGTTTAGGTTTAAAATATCAAGAATACAATCCCGAGATGTTAACCCGTGTTTTAAGATAAGTTGATACAAACATTTTTAACCTAGTAGCCTAATCGGTATATGACCGAGTGAATACCTATAGGCTTCATAGAACCCTGGATACGTATACAAAACACACACGACACAAAAATACAGGGCAGGTTCTTGAACTTGGCAGCAGCAACTTGAATAGATCCGCACGAGTTTGAAATTCCAGAAAGATTGGAATTGTGAATCGCAACAACAGTTTTATAGGAGAGAATGGAAACAGATATCTTAGTCATGATGACAAGGACACGTGGCAGTCCACAATTGGACCTACCATGTCTCGAGCGGTATATCAGGTTTTCAAAAATCCGCTCGAGACAGGTGAACCGGCTCGAGATACATATCTCGAGTGTATGTCTCGAGTCCCACTCGAGTTACTCTCAACAGAATACAAACAAATGAAAAATCAAAGTCTGTATGGCTCGAGTTGGATGACTCGAGTTATGTAACTCGAGTTGCTCAATAAGAATGGCTCGAGTAGTGTGACTCGAGCTATATGGCTCTAGTAGTGCGACTCGAGTTATATGGCTCGAGTAGTGTGACTCGAGTTATATGACTCGAGACAAATGGCTCGAGGTGCACGACTCGAGTTGGTTGAGTCAAGTTGAATGACGCAAGTGATATTACTCGAGTGGCTTGACTCGAAATAGATGGCTCGAGTTACATGAGTCTAGTCGTGTGTGCTCAAGTTGTTGTACTCGAGTTACATGACTCGACTAGCAAGACTCGAGTTTTATGTGCTCATGATGAATGACTCGAGATGACTCGAGTTGAATGTGCTCGTGACTGACTTGAGGTGTTTGTCTCGAGTAGTGTGACTCGAGTTATATGGCTCGAGACAAATGGTTCGTGTTACATGAGTCGAGGTGTGTGTGCTCAAGATTAATGACTCGAGATGTATGTACTTGACTTGAGTCAAATGGCTCGAGTAGCACGACTCGAGTTGAATGTGCTTGTGATTGACTCGAGTCAAATGACTCGAGTAGCATGACTCGAGTTAAATGTGCTCAATTTGTGTGACTCGAGTGAGATGGCTCGAATTGGTTTATTCGAGTTGTTTGACTCGAGATGGATGGCTCGAGTAGTGTAACTCGAGTTGTGTGTGCTCGAGTTGTGTGACTCGAGTGAGATGGCTCGAATTGGTTTATTCGAGTTGCTTGACTCGAGATGGATGGTTCGAGTAATGTAACTCGAGTTGTGTGTGCTCGAGTTGTGTGACTCGAGTTATATGACTCGAGTTGTGTGCTCGAGTTGTGAGACTCGAGTTGTATGATGCTAGTTGTGTGAGCTCGAGTTAATGTCTCGAGTTGAATGACTCGAGTTGAATGACTCGAGTTGTTTGGCTCGAGATGTGTGGCTCGAGATGTGTGTCTCGAGTTGTGTGACTCAAAAAACACTACTGAAGCACAAGGCTCGAGTAACTTGTAACGTTCACATCTCGAGTCAATTACTCCCCCTACGATGAAACATCGGTAATACTCCCCCTAAAACTGTGTATACCTGAATTTACCTGTTCGAAGCAAAAACCACAGCAACTGTACTCACCTGTATCAGATAAGCTCCCCCTTGACAAAACCATATACTCAGAAACAAACACATTAGGAATCATAAGGAAAGAGAATAAGAAAAATACCAAAAAGAATCAACTTGAAACAAAAAACAACAAAAGAAACAAATAAACTACATTTCAAAATATACATAGAAGTTCAATGACCATACTGAATTCAGTATTCCATTATACTGCTATATATAAGAAGAAATACAGATTATACGATCTTTTTGTCAATCATACCAAGTCTGGAGATGAGAAATTTAAAACGTTTCTCATCTAGAGCCTTAGTAAACAGATCAGCAAGTTGATATTCAGTATTGACAAAATACAGCTCTATATTTTCTTTTTCCACGTTGTCCTTTAAGAAATGATACCTGATATCAATGTGTTTGGTTTTCGAGTGTTGAACCGGATTAGCAGAGATGGCAATTGCACTCTTAGAATCACAATAGATGGGAATCTTTTTGTATTCAAGACCATAATCACGAAGTTGCGACTGCATCCAAAGTACTTGCGAACAGCAACTCGCAGCAGCAACATATTCAGATTCCGCAGTAGAGGTAGAGACACACTGTTGCTTTTTAGAAGCCCATGAAACCAACTTATTTCCCAGGAATTGCAAATGACCTGATGTACTCTTCCTGTCCATATTGCAGCCTCCATAATCAGCATTAGTATACGCTTGTAGCTCAAATCCAAGACCTTTTGGATACCAAATGCCATAATAGGGAGTCCCCTTTAAGTATCGAAAAATATGCTTAACTGCAGCTAAGTGAGACTCCTTTGGTTTGGCTTGATATCTAGCACACACACATGTTGCAAACATGATATCAGGTCTGCTGGCAGTGAGATACATTAAAGAACCAACCATACTTCGATAATTCCTCAAATCTACATCCTTTCCTTCATGATCGGGGCCAATTGAATTACCCGTAGCCATTGGAGTTCCTATCGAATGACATCCAGACATATCATACTTCTTCAGTAAATCAAAGATATACTTGGATTGATTTATGAAGATGCCATCTGAAAACTGTCGCACTTGAAGACCAAGAAAGAAATTAATCTCTCCCATCATACTCATTTTAAATTCTTCAGTCATGACATTCTCAAACTTTTTACACAACTCCCGACTAGTTGATCCAAAAATAATGTCATCAACATAGATCTGAATAACCACAATATGTTCGCCTTCCTTCATCAAGAACAATGTTGAATCCACCGAACCTTTCTTGAAACCCTTGGAAAGTAGATGTTTAGACAACTCCTCATACCAAGCACGTGGTGCCTGCTTTAATCCATATAAAGCCTTGTCTAGAACATAGACATAATCTGGATGTTCTTTATTTACAAATCCTTCTGGTTGAGCTACATAGACTTCTTCTTTCAAATGACCATATAAAAATGCTGTTTTGACATCCATTTGAAAAACAGTGAAATCTTTGTAAGCAGCATATGCCAGAAACATGCGAATAGCTTCAAGTCGAGCAACAGGTGCAAAAGTTTCATCGTAATCAATGCCCTCTTGTTGACGATAACCTTTGGCCACAAGTCGAGCTTTGTTACGAACAATTATGTTATTCGCATCTTTCTTATTTTTGAATATCCACTTCGTATCAATAACTGATTTAGACTCAGGTAACTTGACCAACCGCCATACTTTTAAAGCCTCAAACTGATTGAGTTCCTCTTGCATAGCAGTAACCCAATCAGAATCTTGTAAAGCATCAGATACACGTGTTGGTTCAATGTTACTCAAAAATACAGAAAAGTTGCACTCATTTGCAGAAGCAGCTCGAGTTTGAACACCAGAAGTAGGATCACCAATGATCAGATCAATAGGATGATCCTTTGTCCATTTGGCAGTATGTGGTAAAGGTGTTTAATTATTTACAGAAGATGGTTCCAAGATATTGTCAGTTGATGTAGGATGCATAGTAAGTGGTTCATGCCCTTCAGGAATAGAATCATTATGAACAACTTCATGAGAAGACGACTGATCATGAGAATCTATGATAATATCTGGATGAGAAGTATCCATAACTATGGGAGATGATGAAGGTCAGGAGACAATACTAGGAAGATCTGAACATGGTATAGATGATGTGGGAGAAACTTCAGATGAGGGAGTAGTCGAACTCGAAGGAGTAGATGAGATACCTACATTAGACGAAGATATTTAATTAGTACCGTACAAGTCATCATAAAAATACTCAAACAAACTGTCTAACTCAGTGGATGTAGCAGGAGGATCAATGGAGCTAGTTGTGGATGAAGACGCATCTGTAAACACAACATTGTTAGACACAGTATCTGTATTAGAAGATACAGTTGAAGACAATTCAACAAACGGATCAAATCTAACATTTACACTTTCATACACAACTCTTGACTTTTTATTAAAAACGCGATAAGCAACTGAACAATCTGAATATCCCACAAAAATCATCTCATCAGACTTAGGTCCAAACTTTCCCCGATTCTCGGTTTCATTAAGAACAAAACAAGGACACCCAAACACTTTAAAATAATCAATATTTGGAATTCTTCCAAACAAAACATGATAGGGTGTTTTTCCAAATCTCCGATGAATAATAGACCGATTTTGTGTGTAACACGCAGTATTCACAGCTTCAGCCCATAGGTACTGAGGTAATTGACTTTGAGCCAACATAGACCGAGCTGCTTCAACTAACGTACGATTACGACGCTCAACTACACCATTTTGTTCAGGAGTTCGTGCGGCAGAAAAAGTTTGAGTAATTCCTAATGAATTGTAAAAACCTTTTAATACTTGATTTTTGAACTCCGTTCCATTATCTGATCTGACAGTCTGAACAGGTAGTTTAAGTTGTACTTGAACAGCTTTGATGAAATTTATTATTAAATTCGA
Organism: Centaurea solstitialis; assembly: GCA_030169165.1. Taxonomy (NCBI): domain Eukaryota; kingdom Viridiplantae; phylum Streptophyta; class Magnoliopsida; order Asterales; family Asteraceae; genus Centaurea; species Centaurea solstitialis. The sequence goes on from CM058045.1 coordinate 48,467,063, forward strand.
AGTTTCATCTTTTGTTTTCAAAAACCGTGTCCAAGTATATCGTGAATAATCATCAACGATGACTAAAACATATTTTCTACCCGCTAGACTGACAGTTTTCATCGGGCCACACAGATCCATATGGATTAAACTCAACGGAGATTTGGACCCTTGTTCAGGTTTTGGGGGATGAGATGCTCTTTTCATTTTTCCTTGAGCACAACCTGAGCACAGTTGATCGGGTTCAAACTTGATCATTGGAATGCCAGATACTAACCTTTCTTTGACCAGTCTGTCAAGATATCTGTAATTCAAATGAGACAATCGACGATGCCAAAGTAAAGATTGATGAGATGACTTCTGAGTGATGAGACACTGAGATTTCTTTGCAAGCATATGTCGAAGTTTGATCGTATACAGATTAGTTTTCCGAGTGCCAACTAATAATTCTCTGCCCCATTCAGTTCTAACAGCACATCGACATTTATTAAAATTTACCTCTAAATCTTTATCACAAAATTTGCCAATACTGAACAGGTTATGATTCAAACCTTCGACATGTGCTACATTATTTATTGTAATATCCTTACACACAATATCTCCATGACCCACAACTGGTGACAGTTCATTATTACCAAATTTGACTGAGCCTCCATATTCTTCTCTGTAATTAGACAGAAGCTCTTTCCTCCCAGTCATATGTTTGGAACACCCAGAATCGAGGTACCATTTATGACTGGCCTGCAATGAGGAAATCAGATGGATTTAGGAACCCATTTTAAAATGGGTCCACTCCGTGCATTACTCTTAAAAGTACAGGCTATTGAATCCCAGTAATACTTTGTTCCTCTAAGCATATTAAAAACATGAAATGGAACATATGTAGGAACAGAAGAACGAAGAGTCGTAGAGAAATTAGATTTAGTATGATGTAAATTCTGTGAAGAACGTGAAGCATGAGAAACTGAAGAAACAGATGTAGACCTTTTATTCATATAATTGAATTTGGAAGGTACATTATTTTTAGAATTCAGTTTGTTTCCCACACTAAACTTGCTATTTGCATATTTCATACTAAAATCTAATTTCTTAACATTTCTCTTCGTTGACCTCTTCTTTCTTGACTTCTCAAGGCTCACACTGTTGGAACTTCCTGTAGAAGGATTAGTACCGATATCAAAAGGTTTCAACTTAGGTTGAACAGTTGGAATGACTTGTTCAGTTTCCTCAGGAATCACCATGTTCGGATTTTGCTTTTTCAAATCAATGTGATGCTGGAATTTCCGTAACATAGCTTTTACTCCCTGAGAGAACTGAACATTGTTGATGTATGCACGAGTGACTGGAGTATGAATAATCTTTTGGTTTTTCCCAGCATAGTGATGACCTTCTTCATATATAGACAGTCTTTCAACTAGTCTATCATAGTTTTTGGTTAAGGTTACACATTTGCTGTTCCAAAATATTGTATCACACTTTTGACGAGAAAGTTATGTCTTTAACTGTTTAATTGTGTTTTGAAAACTGTGCTTTTCCTTGTCATGTTTCTTTTCTAAATAAGAGATTTCATCATGAAAATGACAAACTTTTGATCTTGTTGCCGAGTACACAGGTTCAGAATTTTCAAGAGATAGCTTTTTTGATTCCTTTGAAGATTCACCCAATTCACTATCACTTTTTGACAAATCAGTTGAAGATAACCCATTTGTCGGTGTTGTTGAAGATGACGGAGCAGTAGATATTTCATCAATTATGGGTTGTTTTGAATTAACAGAATTAAAATCATAAGGAACCTCAACATCATCAGTTGACATTGCTGAGGGTTCTTTGTATTCAAAATAACCTTTATTATTAACAACACGAACAACTTTTTCCTGCTCATCATCAACACCCTCTTTCAGATTTTGGTTTAACCCAGAATTATCTTGAGAAGAATTTCTGGTTTCTACTGATGTTGACACATTACAAATTAAATCATTTAGAATTTCTGACACCAGTGAAATTGGTTCAGAATCAACATCAGTAGTATTCCAATGAAGAAAATTCTTTGACTTATTTAAAAGATTTGAGTTCTGAATTTTCAAATCTTCAATTTGCTTCTCAAGCTCTGAAACTTTACATTCCAACTCCTTGGTTGATATGTATGGTTTCACAATATTGTTTGATGATTCTGGGTATACAAAATATACTGGATCATCCTTAATTGAATTGGATTTAATCTTCAGAGTATCATCATTATACACAAACTTGACCCTATGATATTTAGAATCATGGTACAGAGGATCATGTAGTTTCATATGTGGCATCTCTGAAAATTCTTCCTTCATATTTGCTTGATTATCATTGTTTGAGCATTACTTAGTCTTGTAATAGCTTGCATTGATCCATTACATTGCATCCTTGTTAATTATCGGACTCACAATTGGTATCAGAGCTCGTGTTTTGGTAGTTTTGGACAGAAATTTGAAGCAGTTTTTGCTGTTTTTGGTATTTCCCGAATCGGATCTTCAGTCCCGAATTGGACACTCGTGTCCCAACTCGGAACACTGAACTCCCGCATCGGGACTTCCAACTCCCGTATCGGGACTCCACAAACACCCGAATCGGATCTTTTTGCCTCTCCCGACTTGGAAATTTGATCTCCCGCATCGGACTCTCATTTCCGAATCGGGACTTGCAACTCTCCCGAATCGGGACTTTCTGTTTTTCCCGCCTTGGCCTTTCTTTTTGAAATTCTCGAATTTCTATAAAAGGAACGCTTTAAGCGCGGAAGCTCTGTCCAATCAGAAAACACCAACTACTCAAAACAGATCCTATTTCCGAGGACGCAATGTCAAAAGAAATAATCAGTATCGGTTCTGAAACACGACCTCCAGTATTAGTCGTCGGCGAATACCAGCAATGGAAACGCCGAATGATTAACTTCCTCGACTTACTGGATGACAAACTGATGGTCTCTATCACTGAGGGACCAATCAGACCAACGGTTACTGTAGCTGAAGTAGCCAGAACCGAGGTCACTCCCTATCTACCTGCATATGAGGTTGAAAAACCTTACGACATGTTCTCTCATGAACAACGAGCCAGGGCAGCCATTGATAAACGTGCTCTCACGTTACTCACTATGGCTCTACCTAATGACATGTTCGCGAGGGTTGACAGCTGTAAAGATGCCAGAGCAATGTGGCTGGGCATTGAACAGCAAATGCAGGGTGGTGACAAGGCACTAGAAGGCCAAAAGGAGAACGCTATGAACGCGTACGAAAGCTTCTGTGCTCGCGAGGGAGAGACGCTGACTGAAACCTACAATCGTTTAAATATCTGTGTAAACGATCTGCGAAGACTTGGCTTAGAGAAGAACAAGTACGAGGTGAATGTAAAATTCCTCAAAAGACTGAACAAACTCTGGCAATCTGTCACAATCAGCATCCAAGTGAGCCAGAATCTTGGCCAGCTTGGACTTCATGATCTGTATAGCATGATGCTACCTCATGAAGAAACCTTGCTCGGTAAAACTGAAAAGAAAATCGATCCTCCTACCTTGGCCTTACTGTCAAATAGAGGATCGTCCTCTCATGAAAACTACACCGTTGAAGAACCGGTAGTTCTTGATGATGGACTTACCGAAGAGGAGATGTTTCAGCTGGAGAACTCATTCGCCTTGATGGCTAAATTCCGGGGAAATCCCCAACGCTTCAACAGATTCAGACAAGGACCTCAGTTTGTGGGAGGTCAGTCTAGCCAAGGAGGGTACCAGTCAAGAGAAAGCTTCCAAAGAAACGATCAAGGAAGAACAAACAACTATTAATAGCGTGATAGGTCTGGGTACAACAATCAAGGATCTTATCAAGATCAAAGACAAAGCTACAACAACAACAACCAGCAACAGCAAAGGGATCAGGAGTACAACTCCAACAACTACCACGGTAACAGAGGTTATCAGGGAGGTGGTTATAATCAAAGGTGGAACGACCAATCTGGTTCTAACTACAACAACCAGAACCAGAAAACAAATGACGATGGTCGTCAGCACAACAACACCGGTGGAACTGAACCTCCACAACAGAACAAACTCCCAGCTCTAGAAGCTCCACCCGCAGCCAATCAGAACAGAAACCCCGCTCGGGTTCCCACCTGCTACAACTGTGGTGACCCGGGTCACTATGCATCAGAATGCAAGAAGAAGCTCAAAGATTCTGCTTACTTTGAGAAGAAGGCTGCCGTGATGAAGAAGAAAGAGCAAGGCAAGGTACTGTTAGCTGATGAGGAAGACTGGATCATGGAACCAGAAGACTCGGATGATGAAGGCCCATCAGCCGTACAAGGACACTGCCTCATGGCTGACTTTGAGGAACCATGTATATCTGGTTCCCCAAACGACTCTACTGATGAAGAATCTGAGGTACATTCTTGTTCGCTATTGTCAAGACCTGATGAACTGTCTATGTCTGAAACTCTAAGACTTGAGAGCCAACTCCAAATGGAAAGAGCTCTCGTCGCGAGATTCAGAATAGAGAGTGCTGTGTATAAAAGTAGTTTAGAGGACCTCGCCGAGAACTTTAACAGAATGGAACTTGAGTCTGGGATTAGAGAATCTATCCTCGAAAACAAGCTCCTTGATCTTCAAAGATCTCACGACGAAATTGAAAGTAGTCGTGAAGAACTCAAGCTCAAGTTTCACCTTCTTTCCTTGGAAAGAACAAAATTATTTGTAAAAATCGAAGAGCTTGAGGAAAATAATTTAAAGAGAGGACAATCTGAACATACCTTGAGTCTGCTTACCAAGCAAACCACTCAACATCCTTTTTATCAAGCCAAACCTGGGTTGGGACATTCAGAGAAAAGCATTCTTGAGAAAGCACTTGCACATCTATACAACTTTGACAGTATGAGTGCTTCCAAACCTGAACCTAGGTCAGTCAAAGGACAAGACAATGACAACTATGTGATGCAGACTGTGACCTTTACTGAGATAATAGATGGAAAAGCCGTATCTTTTACCACCAGTCCTGCCAATAGTTCAACCAGTAGTCCACCTTCCAGTCCTGTTGCTAAAGGTCCCATCTTTACCCCTGCTAGTAACCCAGAGAATACTTTCACTAGCTGGGAAGGCATCAAAGCTAGGACACCTAAGGTAGCAATGCCACCCATCAACTATGAGGACTTAAACTTCAGCTATGACACTAGGGAGATAGATACATCCGAGGACGCTGATGTTATCCAACCATTGGATGTTTCCGCAACGCAGCCTCCTGCCCTAGTGTGTGTAGAAAAGGAATTGTTCCATCTTAGGTCCAAAGCCATTGAACTTGATGCCTGTCGCCATAAGTTAAAGAACTTTGAGTCAATTCTTTCTGAAAAAGACAGCCATATCAAATCATTGGAACATAGTTATCATGAGGCAAATGCCGAAAGGATTAATATGTCAATCCAATGTGAGATCGCGGAGTTTTCTTGCTCATGTTTTAAAAACAAATATGCGGATCTCCAAACACAACTAGTCGTCCAATTTATTAATAACACAATGGAAAAGGACTTCTTTTATGAAAAGGAACTGATGTTTGGTCAAACTTTCGAAAATCAATGTTGTCAAATCAATCAGTTGAAAAGACGGGTGACCTTCTTAGAAGAATCTGACTCTTGGGATTCTTGTACCTGCAACTCTCCAATCACAACAGACTTTAGGTCAACCAAACCTAAACTAGTATTAGATCCTAATGTTGTGTATGATGTGAAGGTGTTTTTGGACTCTGATGATCCTCCTTCAGGTTATATTCCAAGAAAACCTGTTTTGCCAAAGGCACCTGCTATAAAGCAAATCAGTTCTCCTGAGCCACTTGCATCAGTGTCTGTGATAAACACTGAAGGTGCAAAATGTGTTGGTACTGACAAAGGGAAGTCAGTTAAGCCACACACACCCACAGTAACACAGACACAGAATTCAAAATCTGCTGACACAAGTAGCTCGGTAAAACCCATTACGGGACTAGACTTTCATTCTAGTTCATTTGATGTGGGTGAGAACTCCAAACCTAAACAACCTTTGAAAATGTTAAAATCAGTTTGTCAAACCACCGCTAACTTCAAAGGTGGTCAATCCATTCTAGTTAAGCCGTCACCCAACTCACAACTTGCTTTTCATGCAGATGCGAGGACAGGTGATGGAACTGCGAATGTGAAGCCACGAAGAAGGAGATATCGGAAGAAGAAGAACTCTTTTAATGCATTCCCTAAATGGGGTGGTCATGATCATACTGGTCTTGGCTACAACCCACCTAGTTGTAATTCAAACATGAAATCAAAGTCTGTACACTTTAATCGCTCAGCGAATTCTGATAATCTTACAGCTTTCAAAAATCATATATGTTCTTTGTTTGATAATTACATGCGTGTTGATATGCCTGGTTATGCAAATGCTTATAGTAAGTCAGGTAGTCCTCACCGGGAAAGAAAAGAGAAAACGACAAAGCAAAGTGCTTTGCCTCCAGTGAAGTCTCCTAAGCCTAAGGAGAAATCTGAAAAGGATACTTCACCGGTTGCTTTATCTGTTTCTACCGGTGGGACACCCATGTGGCAATGGGTTCCTAAACAAATTTGATCTTGCGCTTTGCAGGGCAGTCACAAGTGGTACTTTGATTCTGGAGCCTTCAGGCATGTGACTGGGCAGCGCAACATCCTCTTCGACTACGTCGTTAGAGCTGAAGGCTTTGTTAAGGTTGTAGACAAGAGACGTCTACCGATCATAGGATATGGAAGCATGACGAATGGAGAACACGTCATCAAGAATGTGCGCTATGTTGAAGGACTGCCTTTTAACCTACTCAGTTCAAGCCAATTCTGTGATGGAGGATATCTTGTGAAGACATTCATTCTCGGGAGCAACATTGAAGACGAGGATGGGAAAGTGATTCTACGCGCTCGAAGGAATGGTAACCTATATACCACAATGTTTTATGCTGTTCCTCAACAATTGGAAACAGTGGTATTTCTCGCAAAAGCAACGAAGGAAGAAAGCTGGCTGTGGCATCAGCGTCTGTCTCATCAGAACTTCAGGGATATGAACAAGCTCGTATCTAAACACCTTGTCAATGGTCTACCGGAGACGCGACTATCTAAAGACACCCTATGCTCAGCTTGTGAGAAAGGGAAAATGAAGAAGAGTTCGCATCCTCCAAGGATGGAGACAAACTGTCACCATCCCCTTGACATGCTACATATGGATCTCTGTGGACCGATGAGAGTCGAAAGTCTTGCACGCAAGAAATATATGCTTGTACTTGTCGATGAATACTCTCGGTACACATGGCTCGAATTCCTTAGAGCCAAATCTGACGCTGCAGATCTAATCATCGCCTTCATCAAACGAATCCAAGTCCTCTTGGGTCGTCAGGTGAAGAAACTGAGAAGCGACAACGGTACAGAGTTTCGGAACGCGAAACTCCAGTCTTTCCTTGAAGAAGTGGGCATCTCTCACAACTTCTCTGCTGTACGTACTCCCCAGCAAAACGGAGTCGTAGAAAGGAAGAACCGTACGTTGGTCGAAGCTGCTAGATCCATGATAGCACATTCTGGTGTACCTCTATCCCTGTGGGCTGAAGCTGTATCAACTGCCTGTTACACTCAGAACAGGACTCTGATCGTTAAGCGGACTGGTAAAACCGCGTACGAAATGGTCAACAAGCGTAAGCCGAATATTAGATTCTTTAGAGTTTTCGGTTGTGTATGCTATCTTCTGAACAACAGAGATGATCTGGGAAAGTTTGACGCTAAGTCGGATGAGTCTATCTTTATTGGATACTCACATAACTCAGCGACTTACCGTGTATACAACAAACGGACCCGATCCATCTTTGAGAGTCGGTATGTTGACTTCTCTGAGACTGAGATGTATTCGAGTGCCAGCCCTAGTTCAGATAGTTCCGTCTTCCCTGAATTGCACACTGTTTCACCACCGAGCACAACTGTTCCTACTGACTCGCTTGGATTTGATTTTGTTGACTTAGCAGAATTTGATCTAACGACCCTCGTTGGTCCAATCATTGTTCCTGCTCCTGCTGATCATTCCATTCCTTCATCAACAACCATATCCGCAGATGCATTCGTGAATGAGAGCACATCCTGTTCTACCGCTGTAGGAGAAACCTCTTCTGACTCTGTAGAACCGATGTCTGTACTTAACCCGATCACTGAAACAAAATCCTCTTCTAACACTCTGATTGAGGAAACTGTTCTCTCCCCCTCTCAGCTCTCTTCAACACAACCCTCTCCTGAAACTGCAGTCGAAGCGGTCCGAGAACAGACAGTGTCCACTGTTCTTGCACCAATTCCTGAAGTTGTTCCGACACCTTCTCCATCCAGAACTTATGCTGAAGTAGTTCGTAAACCCCGTCCGGAGACTGTGTTGAATACTGATCCGGATGCTAGTCTTCTCTCCTCCGCCATTCGGGATGAGAATGACTCACGAAACAACATGGAATACGATCCTATTCCCCATTCCAGAAAATGGACCAGAAGCCATTCCACTACCAACATCATCGGTAGTCCATCTGCTCCAGTGACAACTCGCTCTTCAAAGAATGATGAAAACCTGATCCTCTTCGGCGGCTTCCTGAGTAAATTTGACCCAACCAATACCCAGGACGCTCTTTCTGATCCTGACTGGGTAAGGGCCATGCAGGATGAGCTTGCCGAATTTCAGAGAAACAGAGTCTGGCGCCTTGTAGAAAGACCAAGAAAAATCAGAATCATTGACTTGCGGTGGATCTTCCGCAACAAGAAAGATGAAAACGATCTTATTATCCGTAATAAGGCTCGTCTGGTCGCCAAGGGATACCGTCAACAGGAAGGCATCGACTACGACGAGACATTCGCTCCGGTGGCTAGAATCGAGGCCATCAGGATTTTTCTCGCGTATGCAGCTCACAAGAACATGAAGGTCTTCCAGATGGACGTCAAGTGCGCGTTCCTGAATGGAGAACTTCAAGAAGTAGTATATGTTGAGCAACCTGAGGTATTTGTTGATCCCAAGTACCCGGAACACGTTTACGTGCTCGACAAAGCACTTTACGGATTGAAGCAAGCACCTCGTGCCTGGTATGAAACTCTTACCATTTACTTGCTTGAGTCCGGATACAAAAAGGGTACTGTCGATCCTACCCTATTTCTTCGAAGGTCAGGTAATCATTTGACTGTAGTACAGATATACGTGGATGATATCATCTTTGCATCTACAAACCCTGAGTCTTGCACCGAGTTTGAGCAGATAATGAAGTCCAGATTTCAAATGAGTATGATGGGCGAACTTACGTTCTTCTTGGGACTACAAGTCCGTCAAACCCCGCAAGGGATTTTTATAAACCAGTCCAAATATACTCTTGACATTTTAAAACGCTTTGTCTTTACTGGACCTAAGTCTGCTTCAACTCCAATGTCCACGTCATTCCAACTGGATGCAGATACGTCTGGTAATCCGGTTGACCAAAAGGTGTATCGTGCGATCATTGGTTCTTTGTTTTATCACACGGCAAGTAGACCCGACATTATGTTTGCCACGTGTGTATGTGCTCGTTTTCAGTGCGACCCTCGAGAATCTCATCTCGGGGCTGTCAAGAGAATCCTTAAGTACCTGAAAGGCACACCTAATTTTGCCCTTTGGTACCCTAAGGATTCTGGTTTTGAACTAACAGCTTTTACAGATTCAGATCATGCAGGCTGTAAGTTAAACAAGAAGAGCACGTCAGGAGCCTGCCAGTTTCTAGGGGACAAGTTAGTGAGTTGGTCCTCGAGAAAACAGAACTGTGTATCCCTTTCAACAGCTGAGGCAGAATATGTCGCTGCAGCGTGTTGCTGTTCACAGGTTCTTTGGATGAATATTCAACTGGCGGACTATGGCTATACCATGCATCGGATTCCTATTTACTGTGATTCTAGCAGTGCCATACAGATTGCAGCTAACCCAGTTCAACACTCTCGGACGAAACATATCGATATCTGATATCACTTCATCAATGATCACGTCGAGAAAGGTAACGTTGAACTGTTTTTCGTCGAAAGTGAACGTCAGATAGCTGACCTGTTCACTAAAGCTTTCGACGAAAAGCGCCATTACTATTTACTTAGTAAACTGGGCATGCTAGATCCCCTGGCAGATTTCTAGGGGGAGCCAGTCACTTGAGCTTATGCATGTGTGTAGGGGGAGCTCCTCCTGTCGCATATATCTAGGGGAGCTTTTTATATTAATGTTGTTTAAATCTAACTCTGTCGGATCCAATCTGCACTGGATACCATTCCTAAATTTCTTGCAGGTTGAAGAACCGACGTACGGTTTCTGAATACTTCAGTTCAGAACCCGGTATTCAAAATAAGACTTCTGACCAGTCGTGTCAGAACCAGTGATAAATCCGATCTCAAAACTTTCCAGGTTAGTCGTTTCAATAAACGTCAAGGGGCTGAACTTGTAAATTCTAACAACTTGTTAAGTTAAGGGACCTGTTCTGCCAGTCTCCAAAACTTCAATGTTCAGGGACCGTTTTTGCAAACTTTTGAAAACCACAAGTTCAGGGGAAGTTTTGAAATTCTTTCAAAACTTAAGTTCGGGGTTCATTCGGTCATTTCGTGATAGTCGTGATCTGTGAGAGCAGTTATCAGATAAAATTTTCAAAAAACCTGATAAGTTATCAAAATTATAAAAGCGGGAATTGATAACTGAATTCAGTTATCACTTTCAAATTTCAAAACCACTTATCAGTTTTCTCTGACGATCAAGAACACGAAGAACACCCCGATCGACCCATCGACTTCCCGGCTTCCCCGAGCGTTCGTTATCGATCCGTTCGACGATCCGACTACATCTTTACGATCCTGGTAAGATTTCTAACGACTTAATGTATTCAGATTCATCTAAACTACGTCGTTTATAGATCGGATTGAAGCCTAAAAGTTTTCGGGTAAACCCGAAACTCCAAGATCCTTGGATTCGAGTTTCGGGACGTTAGATTGACCCATTCTTGTTCCTAAACTTGTTTAAATCGATAATGTACTTAATAGAACTAGTTTAGGACTGATTAGAATCGTTTTTGGATCGATGTGGTGTCCGGAATACCAACAGTCCCCGTCTGGTTCGACGGAGTCCCGAATCGGGACTCCATATGTTCTTGATGCGGGACTTCAGTTCTTGATGCGGGACTCATCCAATTACATATATCGGGACTTTGAAATCCCCCATTCGGGGATTTAGATTTCTCGATTCGGGACTTCGTACTCGGGTCTCTTAGTTTTAATTGCTAATATGTTGTATAGGTTTGTATAACCTCCCGATACGGGACTTATTAGAATATATCATATGTCCCGATTCGGGACTCTCCATTGTATATCATAGGTCCCGATTCGGGACTTCTGTATTACATGTATATATGTTGTTGACAACCCCCGATTCGGGACTTGTACCCCCGATTCGGGACTCGACTTTCACGCGAATTGTTCTTAACAAATCTCCTTACGGGATTTGTCCATAGACCGATTCGCGTTTTAAGTCAGTCCTGGATCTGTGGTTTCAAATCCAGTTTCGGGTCGTTTTAAAATATCTCGACATGAGTTTCGCGGGAATCCGTTTTACAAGTTCGACTCAGTTTTAAAAGATTCCCTCGGGAATCTTCGATAAACTGACTCGCGACTAGTCGAAACTCTGCCGAATTTTCGTCAACACACATATGAAAGTTAAGAAGGGTCTAACTGTTTAAATCTTACCTTTTCTGTCAGAAATGGCAAACCAGAGAGAACGACCCTCTTCTCCGATCGATCCAGAAGCTGACCGAGCTCTAATCGCTCCCGAGGACATCGTTTGCATACTTCAGAACAACGAGTATGTGAACCTATCCTCAGTCCGGGTGCAACATACCATTGTTAGGGAGATCCTTCGAGCTCATCCACTGTCATACGCCGTGACGGCCACTGCTGAGGTACCGGCTATATACCTGCAGCAGTTCTGGAAGACAGCTATTCTCGACACCCGGTTCGGTGTCTTCTCGATCATTGGTCGAGTGGATCACACCGAACTGGTCATTACTATGGAGGACGTCTGCCGGATCCTTCGCCTCCCTGCCGCTACTGATGGCGGCCACCAGGAGTTCGACGAACTCGTCTCGGGCCCCATTCTGTTGAGCGAAATACTAGCTCTTGGGGTCACCGAAGACGTGAACGGCGTGTCTCAGATCACCACGAGCCACTTACCGCCAATCTGGACTCAACTGTTCAACATCATGAACAGATGTCTCTCCTCCAAGACGAAAGGAGTAGACAGGGCGACGACCTCATTCTGGCATATCTATCATTCTGTCGCCTACGGACGCCGCATCGACATCGCGTCCTAGCTGTGGCTTGACATCACCAAGGACTTGACGACTCGGGAACGCAGCCGACACAACTCAATCCCTTGGTTGCGATTCTATGGTCTCATCATCCGAGACCATATGAACCGTAATCCAGAGATCCCTCGCCGTTCCGGTCATCCAGTCATCAAGCCAAAGATCATCAGCTGGATTGCCAAGAGAGACTACACTGACGGCCAGTACGAGATGCCGATACCGACGCACGTCCTGGACGCACTAAACCAGCGGGCTCCCAGTGTGGTAAGATATAGGATACGCCTAGGTCTAGGAGACGCACCTATGGACCCTCCAGAACCGGAAGGTCCTGCCCAGGGTGCGCAACCCGTCCCTTCTAGTCCTCGGGCCTTACGTCCGAGGCGCCGGGGTCCCACTGGGGGGGCCTCTGGCTCGGGAAATGTGATGAGCGTAGACGTAAGGGAAAACATGGGTAGCATAGTCCGAAGATCCGCCACCGCTCACGATGCTTCAGCTTCTACATCTTCCGACCTACCGCAGACTCGAGAAGAACGGTTGAGACGTCTTCGCCAAAGAATGCACGAAGATCCTCTGTTGCCAACTCCGCGGGTGAAGGAATACGTTCCACAACGTAGGTCCACGACTCGGCTTCCGGGACTCCCTACTGTCCCCGAGTCCCCGGAAATTCAGGAACCTTCGACTCCGAAGGACGCCTCGGGATCTACTCCATCTGGCTCAGCAAAAGATGTCACTGCTGCATCGCCAGAAGAAGAACTAGCCCATACTTCACCGCCTCCTCAGGCCACCACATCTAGACTCCCGACGGATCCATCTGGTGATCCTGATCGTAGCTCGTCGGACACGACGCCACCAGATTCCGATCCAGAGGAAGGCCCGGGAGAGGGCAAGGGTAAAGGCAAGAGAAAAGGCAAGGGGAAAGGGAAAGGTAAAGGCAAGGCCTTTGATGATGATGTCTCCACTTCCTCTTTCAACGAGAGCGACTCCGTCCAACTGCTTGACTACTCAGGGACGGAAGACCGAACGTTGAACGCGGAGGTCGCTGAACAGGCTCAAAGCGAATCGTGGATGCAGATAGGGGCGGGCAGTGAAGGCTTCGAGGGTGAAAGCCAGGGTCCGGTCATTCAAGAGGCCGAAGGAGAAGAGGCCCAACAGGTTGAAGAGTTGTTAGAAACCCGACAAGAGGCCGAAGTAGAAGTGGCCCAACCTAGGCAGCCAGAAACTGGAACCCAACCAGCCAAGAGTCTATCCTCCACAGAGGCATCCCATACTGATGCTACTCGGCCAATGCCGAGTAGTCAAGTCGTTGGCAGCCAACCAACGCAACTGTACACCCAAGCCATCCACTCGACCACCTCCCAACAGGTGGTCGTTTCATCAGAACACGGGGCTTTACCACCTATTCCATCGTTCACTCACTTGGAGTCGATCGGTGTTGAAACGAGAGTTGCTCATCCCCAGCACTCGCCGTCTTTCATGTCACATCGAGTCCTAGAGCCCCTAGGTACACAACTGGCGACTTCCACCCGAGGCCCCGCTGCACTTGACGCCACACCAGTCGTCAGCGCGGGCCAGGGGAGCACCTTTGCGGGGCTTTCCTTGTCCACCGGTTTCGCAAATGAACCGGTGTTGACCCTTTCGGGATTGGGACCCAGGGATTCGGACGGCATCCTTAAAGCTGTCCAAAGCAGGTTGGAGGCCATCGAAAAGGCCGACGCGGCAAAAGACAGAAGACTGGCGGCCATTGAAAGGGCCTTAGCAGTCAAGGAACAGGAAGACCAAGCCCGCCGAGCCGAGATCAAAGCGCTTCGGAAAGCTGACGAGGACCGTCAGAGGGAGCTGGATGAAGCCAAACGCTTCATCAAGGGCAAATTCCAGGAAGGGGCGCGCCCGTCTTTCGGCGATTCGAGCCGCTCTCCGACTCCCGTCCTCCGTCTCCAACCACCACCGCTAGCTGAGGAGATTCCCGGCTTTGTCTCTGAAGCCGAGCACCAGATCGTCATCGCTCAGCTCACCACTCAGAACGATGCCCTTCAGAGACAGGTGGATGAGTACAAGCAGCTGGTCGCCACCAGGGATATGCAACTGGAGATTGCATTGCGGAGGATCCGCGAGCTTGAGGCTACTTGCAGGTCTCAGGCTCAACCCTCCAAACGCGGACATGATGATCCGGACGACGCCGCCAATCCTCATGAGGGGGAGGGACCGTCTAAGAGGGCTCGCCTAGACCTCCCCTCCGGCTCCGGAACCGCAGCCGATGATATACCGGCCGACACCGCTCCACCAGCAGATCCGCCTGCCGATCTTACAGACATACCGGATCCTGTGAACGATGATTCCGACGAAGACATACCGGAAGAAGCCGCAAACTGGAGGTACGAGGCTATCCCCATGGGTACGACCGTCCAGTTTCCTCACGAGAAGGTAACTCCTGCCATAGACCTGATCGATCCAAACACCGCGCCGTTGGATCCTTCCGACCTTCGTATCTCTGACGAGGGAAGGAAGATCCTGAACCAGCATGCCCAGAGCCTTCGATTTTGGAAGAGATCAGATGACATTGTCTCTGGTACGGAGTACGACGCCTTTCTCCCCACGGTACAGACGCTAGAAGCTTTCACAGCTCAGCAGCCGATCAGACTGGGTTGGAACCACACGGTTATATTCAGGCCCTTCCTGGAGGAATCCTTCACACGGATTTTCCAACAGGAACGCCTCTTCTTGTGGTCCAAGAAGGTCTTCTTCGGCCTGTCTCATGTCAACAAGCGTCGCCGCCGTACCGCTTACATCTACCAGAGGAAGCTCAGCTGGAACGAGCATGGGCAGATTAGAAGGAAGCTCCGGTTCACCAAGGTCACTGACGTCCGACCTTACAAATTCGGACACCAATTATTCCTGGAGTTTCACGTGCGTATGTACAACCAAGGCAAGCCCGATGGAAACCTCCGAGACTTCATGTTCACAGAAGCCGATCTGGACAGCATTGATCTCGATGATCTCCTTACACTCATCAGACACCTTGAGGGACCGATTCTGAAACCAGTCTACTTCAGAGACGGTCTGGAAGTCCTCAAGAGGTATGTACGCCACTCGATCAATCTCGCACATCTCACTGACTATCAGATGGCGATTGAGAGCAAACAGCAGAAGGTGAATCTGCTGCGTCCCAACCTGGAGGAAAATCTTCTTGACCAATACATGCCCTACTTCCCAACGGAACTCCAAGAGCATGGTGTTGTGTATATCACCTTCAGGAAGAACCAGCGGAGATTCATGCGGTTCAGTGAGCTGTCTAGCTTCTGTGACGGCACTCTTCTGTATGTCTACAACGGAATGAAGCGTCGTCTGATGGAGGAGAATATGCCAATGTACAAGGGAACTCAGTGGAAGAGAAAGCTGAAAGAGGCCCTGAATCTGATCGAGGTGAAGCTGAAGGAAAGACTGATGCTGAGAAGAGTTGAGACTGCGATGGAGCTCCGTACGAGATCGATCCGCGAATGGGACGAGTACCTGCAGCTCTCGCAGTGGGAACCAGCCTTGAAGTATCCGCCGCCTTTCTGACTTCTTCCCAAAGGGGAAATTGTTAGAACCTGACTGGTCTGTTTGTAAAGAAGTCAGGGGCGTCTTTTGAAACGTTTGTAATAGCTAGAATTAAAACAATACTTTTGTGCACCTCTTAAAAGAGTCATAGACTCTAGGGGTTGTTTTGTAACTTCGACTCTATAAATAGGGGTCGACAGTTAACGTTTTATATAATCTTGCAACTGACAACTTTTGTTATATGCTTGTCGTATTGTCGTGTTCTTCATATATATTGCATATTTGCTTGATTATCATTGTTTGAGCATTACTTAGTCTTGTAATAGCTTGCATTGATCCATTACATTGCATCCTTGTTAATTATCGGACTCACAATAATCTCTAAACTCAACTTGTTTATTCAAGAAAATTGTATGCTCAGTTTGACCTATCTTATGAAGTTTAAAATCAAGATCTGAAATCATCTTATTTAGCTTAGAAACATTTTCTTTTTCCACACTCAAACTTATGGTTAAAAAATCAATTTCCAGCTTTTGTGACTTATGTTCAGCTCGAATTGTCTCAAACTCATTTACTGATTTTTGCAATTGTGCACATTGAGAACTTAATTGTTCTTTTTGTTGCAACAAATTAGTAATTTCGTTAGTTTGTTTTACAATGACAAGTTCGAGTTCTTTATTTTTGTTATGAATTAATGTTGTCACTTCAAGCATTTTTCTATTATGATCTTCAAGAGAGACAGAACGTACCGTTGAAGTTTCTCCTTCACTCTCTATTTCTTCATCAGATTCTGATTCTTCCTCCATTAAGCCCATAAAACACATCTGCGCTTGATCATCATTGTCAGAATAATCCAACCATTCTTCATCATCAGCCATCAACACCAATCCTTGTTCTTGCTTCTCTGCTAGTTCCAACTTCTTCCTCAGCAGTTCCACTTTCGACATCTTAGTAGTACACCCTTTAGCAATATGACCTGTCTTTCCACACTTATAGCATGTAATACCAGCTTGGCCTTTCTTTTCCTCTGTTTTCTCTGGAGTATCTTTGACAACCTCCTCTTTCTTCGTTGCATATCTGTCAACATACTGATTTTCAACTCGAGGAGGATATCCTTGTGAACTTTGCATGTAGTTTCTGTTAAAACCTCGTCCACCTCTTGTAGAAAATCTTTTGTTGTTTGACCCAGACCTATTATAATACTTCTTCTTATAAGCCTCAGTTAGACTCAATAAGCTTTGCAGCATTTGATCTCTTTCATCTTCATTATATTCATCCTCATCCTCTTCTTCCTCATCTTCAAATACTTCCAACACTTTAGCTTTCCCTTTCTTTAATTTCTTCTTTGCTTTCTCCTTTTCAGCAAGCAATGCCATAGAATCAGCTTCAGACTTTTCTTTCTTCTTTCTTTCAGCAGCAATTTCGTTCACCTCTTCCTCGAACAATAACAAATTCTCATACACTTCATAAACTTTCAACTCATTTAAAACTTTGTGTTGCTTCACAAATCTTGAAAATTGCTTCCAGTCTGAAGACAAGTTGTTGATGAACTTCACAATGTAATCCATTTCTGATCGAATGATATTATTTTTCTTCATATCATTCATCAGTTCTACAAACCTGTCATAAGTCTCTTCTAGTGTTTCATCCTCCTTCATTCTGAAATTTTCATACCTATCCATCAAATTAGTTACCCTCATTTGATTTCCGACCTTAGAACCCATCATTATCTTTTGTAGCTGATCCCAAATAGATTTTGCTGACTCATCATAACTATCTAACTTGCGAAAGATTTCATTCGGAATAGCTTGAATTAGACAGTTTTGAGCTTCAACATCAATCATAAACCTTTCTCTTTCAGCCACATCCATCTCTGAATATTCTTTTGGCACTTGTCTTCCATCAAGTGTGGTAACTGGGATAGGATGAGGTCCATGTAAAATCGAATGAAGAATTTTATCTCCATCTTTCTTTCTCCTTATGTATAGCTTGAATCGCGAGACCCACAATTCATATTCATCTTTGAAAAGAACCGGTGCTTTGGTCTCTGATCCCATTGACATATCATCTCTTCGATTTGCAAGACTCATCTTTAAAACGGATCTTTGTTACTGATTTTATGAGAAATATCAGTTTCGAGAATGATTGAAGAATTCCACCACTCTAGATACAAAACTTCACTTGAGTTGCACAAATGACTTGGCTCGAGACAAATCACTCCTTGGCTCGAGTTACACAACAATATAGCTCGAGTCACTTGTCACTATATGACTCGAGACACAGTTTGATCTTGGCTCGAGTCACAAACAAAATTCTGCTCGAGATACGGCTCGAGATGAAAGTATAGATGCAGCTCGAGATACGGCTCGAGATGAGAGTATAAATGCAGCTCGAGATACGACTCGAGATAAGGTCAGAATACTGCTCGAGTTACTCTTTAACTTTGACTCGAGTTACTCAATTCGAGCCAAAACTTTCTTTCTGCTCGAGATACAACTCGAGTCACTTAATTCGAGCCAAAACACCCTTCACTCGAGATATTCAACTCGAGCCAAATTTAACTCTGCTCGAATTCTAACTACCACCCAACTACCACTCGAGACATATGAAGATTGACTCGAGACATATGAAGATTTACGAACAAAACCCGATTTTCAGTTTTTTTCAACTCAAAATTCAAATCTGAATACTTCTAAATGATTCTAAATCACTTCTAATGCATAAAACTTGATAGAATCATGAAATTACACACAATTTCATGATCAATCAAGTAATATATCTACAAATATCTTCAAATTTGCACCAAAAATGGAGTTCTTCAAGTTTTCTTCATTTTCTTCAAATCTTCAATCAATTCTCATGATAAATCTTCATAAAATCAGCAAATCCAGCTCTGATACCACTTGTAAGTGCAAGATGAATCAATCTAGCATGAGAAATGATAGATCTAGTAGAGAGAGAAAGTAGAGAGAGAAAATGTGAAACTCATATGTCATTGATTGTAAAAGACTTAAGGTACATTACAAGGCAATGAGGTATTTATACCTCACTCCTAGAAAAGATAAAATGTTCACAAATGGTCCCTCAAC
The DNA here is from genome assembly GCA_030169165.1 of Centaurea solstitialis. Lineage (NCBI taxonomy): Eukaryota > Viridiplantae > Streptophyta > Magnoliopsida > Asterales > Asteraceae > Centaurea > Centaurea solstitialis. Next base: position 48,486,030 of record CM058045.1, read on the forward strand.
TTCTATTATAAATCTAACACTAACAAAAACCCGACCTCCTATTTTGGTCATTGGCGAATACTGTTAGTGCTATGTTTATAAATAGAAGTTGAGGGACCTATTGTGTAAGTTTTGCATTCTTAGGGATGAGGTATAAATACCTCATTACCATGCATTGTATGTTAAGCTTTTTAGATATGAATGGCATATGATTTTCTCTCTATTCTCTCTACTTTCTCTCTCTACTTGATTTCATCATATACATGCTAGATCTATCATGATCATGCTTAGATCATGTTAGATTGATTCATATTTACATCTAACAAGTGGTATCAGAACAGGATTTGCTGATTGAATGAAGATTTATCATGTGGATTTGTTGAAGATTTGAAGAAAATGAAGAAAACTTGAAGAATTCTATTTTGGAGCAAATTTGAAGACACATTACTTGATTATTCATGAAATTGTGTGTAATTTCATGAATCTATCAAGTTTTATGCATTAGGAGTGATTAGTAATCAACAAAAAGTGTGCAGATTTGAATTTTTGATTGAAATAAGCTGAAAATTGTAATTTTTTCGAAGATGTTCTTATGTCTCGAGTCACTAGATTCATATGTCTCCAGTGTTAGTTGAAATCCGAGCAGAAGAAGTCTAGCTCGAGCTGAGTGTTGAGTATCTCGAGCAGAGTTGGACTTTTGAGTATCTCGAGCCATGTAAAGATCTCGAGAGGATAGCTAAGGTGTCTCGAGCTGGTATCTCGAGCCAAATCATAGTTGTGTCTCGAGCCAAGTCATATTTGTGTCTCGAGCCAAACATTTCAAGTGTCTCGAGCCTAGTCTTTGTGTGTCTCGAGCCAAGTCATTCGTGGGTCTCGAGCCAAGCGTTGTATATCTCGAGTCATCTAGTTGAATTCTTCAAATTCACAAAATGATATTTCTCATAAAAATCAGTAATAAAGATCCATTTTAAAGATGAGTCTAGCAAATAGAAGAGATGATATGTCAATGGGATCAGAGACCAAAGCACCAGTGTTATTCAAAGATGAGTATGAATTGTGGGTCTCGCGATTCAAACTATATCTCAAGAGAAAGAAAAATGGAGACAAGTTTCTTCATTCTATTATGCATGGTCCTCATTCTATTCCAGTTCACACAGTTGATGGAAGAGAAGTGCCGAAAGATTTTTCAGAAGTGGATGTTGCTGATAGAGAAAGATATATGATTGATGTTGAAGCTCAAACCTATCTAATTCAAGCCATTCCTAATGAGATCTTTCGAAAATTAGATAGTTATGATGAGTCAGCAAAATCTATTTGGGATCAACTACAAAAGATAATGATGGGTTCAAAGGTAGGAAACCAAATGCGGATAACCAATCTTATGGATCGATATGAGAATTTCAGAACGAAGGAGAATGAATCTCTAGAAGAGACTTACGATAGGTTTGTGGAACTGATGAATGATATGAAGAAAAATAATATCATTCGATCAGAAATGGATTATATTGTGAAGTTCATTAACAACCTATCTTCAGATTGAAAACAATTCTCGAAATTTGTGAAGCAACATAAGGTTCTGAATGAGTTGAAAGTTTATGAAGTATATGAGAATCTTTTATTGTTCGAGGAAGAGGTGAATGAAATTGCTGCTGAAAGAAAGAAGAAAGAAAAGACTGAAGCAGATACTTTGGCCTTACTTGCTGAAAAAGAGAAAGCTAAGAAGAAAGTAAGAAAAGGTAAAGCTAAAGTTTTTGAAGCATTTGAAGATGAGGAGGAAGAGGATGAAGAAGAATATGATGAAGATGAAAATGATCAAATGTTGCAAAGTTTATTGAGTCTAACTGAGGCCTATAAGAAGAAGTATTATAATAAGTCTGGATCCAACAACCGAAGATTTTTCACTAGAGGTGGTCGAGGTTTTAACAGAAACTACATGCAAAGTTCACAAGGATATCCTCCTCGGGTTGAAAATCAGTATGTTGATAAATATGCAACCAAGAAAGAGGAAGCTGTCAAAGATACTCTTGAAAGAATGGAGGAAAAGAAAGGTCAAGCAGGTATTATCTGTTACAAGTGTGGAAAGACAGGGCATATTGCTAAAGGATGTACCACTAAAATGACAAAGGTGGAACTGCTGAGGAAGAAGTTGGAACTAGCAGAAAAACAAGAACAAGGATTGGTTCTGATGGCTGATGATGAAGAATGGCTGGATTACTCTGACAACGATGATCAAGCACAGATGTGCTTTATGGGCTTGATGGAGGAAGAATCAGAATCAGATGAAGACATAGAGAGTGATGGAGAAACTTCAATGGTACGCTCTTTCTCTCTTGATGTTCATAATAGAAAATGCTTGAGGTGACAACATTAATTCATAACAAAAATAAAGAACTCGAACTTGTCATTTTAAAACAAAATAACGAAATTACTGCTTTGTTGCAACAAAAAGAACAATTAAGTTCTCAATGTGCACAATTGCAACAATCAGTGAATGAGTTTGAGACAATTCGAGCTGAACATAAGTCACAAAAGCTAGAAATTTATTTTTTAACCATCAGCTTGAGTGTGGAAAAAGAAAATGTTTCTAAGCTAAATAAGATGATTAGATCTTGATCTTAAACTTCATAAGATAGGTCAAACTGAGCATACAATTTTCTTGAACAAACAAGTTGAGTTTAGAGATTATTATTCCAAAGAAGGTCTTGGTTACACAAATCCAAATTATTTGAAAAAGACCCTTGGAGTTAAAAATCCAAATTATTTGCAAAAAGCTCTTAAAGAAAAAGCAGCATTTTATGACCTTACAAGCATAATAATGAGTAAAAGGTTTCCTTCATTAAAAGGGTTTCAAATGAAGGAGGAATTTTCAGAGATGCAACATATGAAACTACATGATCCTATGTATCATGATTCTAAATATCATAGGGTCAAGTTTATGTATAATGATGATACTCTGAAGATTAAATCCAATTCACTCAAGGATGAGCCAGTATATTTTGTATATCCAGAATCGTCGAGCAATGTTGTAAAACCATATAGATCAACCAAGGATTTAGAATGTAAAGTTTCAGATCTTGAGAAACAAATTGAGGATCTGAAAGTTCAGAATTCAATTCTTTTAACCAAGTCAAAGAATTTTCTTCATTGGAATACTACTGATGTTGATTCTGAACCAATTTCACTGGTCTCAGAAATACTAAATGATTTAGTTTGTAATGTGTCAACATCAGTAGAAAACAGAAATTCTTCTCATGATAATTCTGAAATCAATCAGAATTTGAAAGAAGGTGTTGATGATGAGCAGGAAGAAGTTATTCGTGTTGTAAATAATAAAGGTTATTTTGAGTTCAAAGAACCATCAGCAATGTCATCTGATGATGTTGAAGTTCCTTATGTTTTTGAATCTCTTGATCCAAAACAAACCGTAATTGATGAAACATCTTCTGCTCCATCATCTTCAGTAACACCTTCAAATAATTTATCTTCATTTGCTTTGTCGAAGAGTGGTAGTGAATTGGGTGAATCTTCACAGGAATCAATGAAGTCATCTCTGAAAAATTCTGAACCTGTGTATTCATCAACAAGATCCAAAGTTTGTCATTTTCATGATGAAATCTCTTATTTAGAAAAGAAACATGAACAGGAAAAACGAAGTTTCCAAAACACACTTCATCAATTAAAGACAGAACTTTCTCGTCAAAAGTGTGATACAAAATTTTGGAACAGCAAATGTGTAACCTTAACTAAGAACTATGATAGATTGGTTGAACGACTGTCTATATATGAAGAAGGTCTTCACTATGCTGGGAAAAACCAAAAGATTGTACATACCCAGTTACTCATGCATACATCAACAATGTCCAGTTCACTCAGGGAGTAAAATCTATGTTACGGAAATTTCAGCATCAAATTGATTTGAAAAAGCAAAATCCGAACATGGTGTTTCCTGAGGAAACTGATCCATCCACTACACCTGCTCCAATTAAGTTGAAATCATTTGATTTCTGTGCTAATCCATCTACAGGAAGTTCCAACAGTGTGAGCATTGAGAAGACAAGAAAGAAGAAGTCAACGAAGAGAAATGTTAAGCAATTAGATTTTAGTATGAAATCTACAAATAGCAAGTTTAGTGTGGGAAACAAACTGAATTCTAAAAATAATGTACCTTCAAAATTCAATTCTATGAATAAAAGGTCTACATCTGTTTCTTCAGTTTCTCATGCTTCAAGTTCTTCAAAGAATATACATCATACTAAATCTAATTTCTCTACTACTCTTCGTTCTTCAGTTCCTAGATATGTTCCATATCATGTTTTTAATATGCTTAGAGGCACAAAGCATTACTGGGATTCAATATCTTGTACTGTTAAGAGTATTACACGTAGTGGACCCATTTTAAAATGGGTTCCTAAATCCATCTGATTTCCTCATTGCAGGCCAGTCATAAATGGTACCTGGATTCTGGGTGTTCCAAACATATGACTGGAAGGAAAGAGCTTCTATCTAACTACAAAGATAAATATGGAGGCTCAGTCAAATTTGGCAATAATGAACTTTCACCGGTTGTGGGTCATGGAGACATTGTGTGTGAGGATATTACAATCAACAATGTAGCACATGTCGAAGGTTTAAATCATAACCTATTCAGTATTGGCAAATTCTACGATAAAGATTTAGAGGTAAATTTTAACAAACGTAGATGTGCTGTCAGAACTTAATGGGGTAGAGAATTATTAGTTGGCACTCGGAAAACTAATCTCTATACAATCAAACTTCGACATATGCTTGCAAATAAATCTCAGTGTCTCATCACAAAGAAGTCATCTCATCAATCTTTACTCTGGCATCGCCGACTTTCTCATGTGAATTACAGATACCTTGATAGATTGGTAAAACAAAGGTTAGTATCTGGTATTCCAATGATCAAGTTTGAACCTGATCAAATATGCTCAGGATGTGCTCAGGGTAAAATGAAAAGAGCATCTCATCCTCCCAAACCTGAACAAGGGTCCAAATCTCCATTGAGTTTAATTCATATGGATCTATGTGGTCCAATGAAAACTGTCAGTCTAGCAGGTAGAAAATATGTTTTAGTCATTGTTGATGATTTTTCAAGATATACTTGGACAAATTTTTTGAAAAAAAAGATGAAACATCAAATTTAATAATAAATTTCATTAAAGTTATTCAAGTACAACTTAAACTACCTGTTCAGACTGTTAGGACAGATAATGGGACGGAGTTCAAAAATCAAGTGTTAAAAGGTTTTTACAATTCCTTAGGAATTACAAAAACTTTTTTAGCAGCACGAACTCCTGAACAAAATGGTGTAGTTGAGCGTCGTAATCGAACGTTGGTTGAAGCAGCTCGGTCAATGTTAGCTCAAAGTCAATTACCTCAGTATCTGTGGGCTGAAGCTGTGAATACTGCTTGTTATACACAAAATAGATCTATAATTCATCGGAGATTTGGAAAAACACCCTATCACATTATGTTTGGAAGAATTCCAAATATTGATTATTTTAAAGTGTTTGGGTGTCCTTGCTTTGTTCTTAATGAAACTGAGAATCGGGGAAAGTTTGGCCCTAAGTCTGATGAGATGATCTTTGTGGGATATTCAGATTGTTCAGTTGCTTATAGAGTATTCAACAAAAAGTCAAGAGTTGTTTATGAAAGTGTAAATGTTAGATTTGACCCATTTGTTGAGATTTCTTCAACTGTATCTTCTAATACAGATGTTGTGTCTAATAATGTTGTGTTTACAGATGCATCTTCATCCAGCTACATCAAATGAGTTAGACAGTTTATTTGAGTACTTTTATGATGACTTGTATGGCACTAATCAAACATCTTCGTCTGATGTAGGTATATCATCTACCCCTTCAAGTTCGGCTACTCCCTCATCTGAAGTTTCTCCCACATCGTCTGTCCCATGTCAAGATCTACCCAGTCTTGAATCCTCACCTTCATCATCTCCCATAGTTATGGATAGTCATCATCTAGATACTACAGTAGATGATCAGGTTCAGTCGTCTTCTCATGACGTCTGTAATAATGATCTTCTTCCTGATGGGCATGAACCTCTTACTACGTAACCTGCATCAACTAACGATGTCTATGACTCCTCTTCTGTAAATGATCAAACACCTTTACCACATATTGCCAAATGGACAAAGGCTCATACTATTGACTTGATCATAGGTGATCCTACTTCAAGTGTTCAAACACGAGCTGCAACAGCAAATGAGTGTAACTTCTCGGTATTCTTAAGTAATATTAAACCAACACGTGTATCTGATGCTTTACAAGACTCTGATTGGGTTACTGCTATGCAAGAGGAGCTCAATCAGTTCAAGGCATTAAAAGTGTGGCGTTTTGGTCAAGTTACCTGAGTCTAAGTCAGTTATTGATACCAAGTGGTTATTCAAAAATAAGAGAGATGCGAATAACATAATTGTTCGTAACAAAGCACGACTTCTGGCCAAAGGTTATCGACAACAGGAGGGTATTGATTACGATGAAACCTTTGCTCCTGTTGCTCGACTTGAAGCTATTCGCATGTTTTTGGCATATACTGCATATAATGACTTTACTGTATTTCAAATGGATGTCAAAACAACATTTCTTTATGGTCATTTGAAAGAAGAGGTCTATGTAGCACAACTAGAAGGATTTGTAGATAAAGAACATCCAGATTATGTCTATGTTCTAGACAAGCCTTTGTATGGCTTAAAGCAGGCACCACGTGCTTGGTATGAGGAGTTGTCTAAACATCTGTTTTCCAAGGGTTTCAAGAAAGGTTCGGTTGATTCAACATTGTTCTTGATGAAGGAAGGAGAACATATTGTTGTTATTTAGATTTATGTTGACGATATTATTTTTGGATCTACTTGTAGGGAGTTGTGTAAAAAGTTTGAGACTGTGATGAGTGAAGAATTCAAGATGAGTATGATGGGAGAAATCAATTTCTTTCTTGGGCTACAAGTGCGACAATTTTCCGATGGCATTTTCATAAATCAATCTAAGTATATCTTTGATCTACTTAAGAAGTATGATATGTCTGGATGTCATTCGATAGGAACTCCAATGGCTACTGGAAATTCAATTGGTCCAGATCATGAAGAGAAGGATGTAGATTTGAGGAATTATCGTAGTATGGTTGGTTCTTTGATGTATCTCACTGCCAGCAGACCTGATATCATGTTTGCAACATGTGTATGTGCCAGATATCAAGCTAAACCAAAGGAGTCTCACTTAAATGCAGTTAAGCGTATTTTTCAATACTTAAAGGGGACACCGTACTATGGCATTTGGTATCCAAAAGGTCTTGGATTTGAGCTACAAGCGTATACTGATGCTGATTATGGTGGGTGCAATATGGACCGGAAGAGTACATCAGGTCATTTGCAATTCCTGGGGAATAAGTTGGTATCGTGGGCATCCAAAAAGCAACAGTGTGTATCTACGTCCACTTCGGAATCTGAATATGTTGCTGCTGCAAGTTGTTGTTCGCAAGTACTTTGGATGCAGTCGCAACATTGTGATTATGGTCTTGAATACAAAAAGATTCCCATCTATTGTGATTCCAAGAGTGCAATAGCCATCTCAGCTAATCCGGTTCAACACTCGAAAACCAAACACATTGATATCAGGTATCACTTCTTAAAGGACAACGTGGAAAAAGAAAATATAGAGCCGTATTTTGTTAATACTGAATATCAACTTGCAGATTTGTTTACTAAGGCTTTAGATGAGAAACGATTTAAATTTCTCATCTCTAGACTTGGTATGATTGACAAAAAGATTTAACAGTCTTCTAATCTGTATTTCCTTATATACATAGCAGGATAATGAAATACTGATTTAAGTATGGTCATTGGACTTCTATGTATATTTTGAAATATAGTTTATTTGTTACAATTGTTTTTTATGTCTCAAGTTGATTGTTTTTGGTATTTTGTTATTTTCTTTGTTTTCATTACTAATGTGTTTATCTTCTGAGTATATGGTTTTATTCAAGGGGGAGCTTATCTGGTTCAGGTGAGTACAATTGCTGTGATTTTGCTTCTTACAGGTAACTTCAGGTATGCATTGTTTAAGGGGGAATATTACGTATCCTGAATGGTAGGGGGAGTACTAATGATCTAATTCTTGAGTCTTGACTCGAGACATGCATTAATTAGTATCTCGAGTTAGGTAACTCGAGTCATATACTCTTGTTATTTGACTCGAGATGTGTGCTCGAGACGTATATCTCGAGTCACTTCATCTCGAGCGTTACAGTGTGCATGCTTACAAATCATGTATACAACTGACTCGAGTCATGGGCTCGAGTTGTCTATCTCGAGTCCTATGTATTGTGTTATAAATCTAGAGTTTACCACTGACTCGAGACATGTATCTCGAGAAAGGTATATATCATCTTCTACATGTGCTCGAGAAATGCATTTTGAGTCATGTATCTCGAGTCTTCCATGCTACTTGCATGAAGTTGGTGTAGTTATATTGACTCGAGACATGTATCTCGAGTGGGGTACATCTCATTTTATACATGCGCTCGAGACATGCATCTCGAGTCATGTATCTCGATTCCTTGCTCTTGAGTTGGTTAAAACTAATTTGAATCATGTAACTCGAGTCTTGTATCTCGAGCCATATATCTCGAGTCAGGTATCTCGAGTAGTTTACTTGCTTTGAATTAATGCTTTGAGTCATATTGACTCGAGACATGTACTCTAGACATGTATCTCGAGTCTGTTCATGTGTCTCGAGCGAGATTTCGAGCACACAACCTTTCAGATTTTCCGCTCGAGACATGAACGGTCCAGTTACAGAGTGCCACGTGTCCATGTCATCATGAGTTTGATATCATTTTGAATACTCCTCTATAAATACATTGTTTCTCTTCACATTTCCAATCTTTCTGGAAATTCATTGTTCGTGCGGATTTTGTTCAAGTCGCTGATTCCTGCTCAAGCCTGTGTTCTTATAGTGCATTACGTAGTCTAGTTTACTGTGTGTTTTGTATACGTATCCCGGGTTCTACAAAGCCTATAGGTATTCATTCGATCATGTATCGATTAGGCTGGTAGTTTCATGTTTTTGTATGAACTAATCTTAACACACGGGTTAACATCTCGGGATTGTATTCTTGATATTTTAAACATATAAGTGTGAATGAACCGTTGTTCCGGATCATATGGACTTGAGACATTGAACTTCGTATTATCTTGTTGACTTTAAGATTGACCTTCAAATCGACAATGTGGTGAACTTAATCGAATTAATATGTATAATCCTTTCAATGAATAGTTCTTGTAAAATAAAGGTTCTAAAAGTTAATATCAAGAATAACTAATATCTCGAATCTCACTCGAGACATATGTCTCGCGTGTTGTTAAGGCTTATATAATTTTTACTGATACAGTTCTCTATAATGTTCAATGGTCGATCTTTTAGTGTAATTTTCTCAAGTCACACACTGTGTGAATTTCTTTTTCACACTTAAACGCGTTTTTCATAAAATTCTAAACTTAAAAGATATAAATCTAATGTTTTTTTATGAATTACAGCGATGGAGGATTATTTTTTCCCAGACTCGGATGATATGGCGATTTCAGACATACTCTCGGTACAATCCTCTCAACATAATCCGAATGTTGATGCGGATAGACAATTAATTCGTCCGTCGTTATTCCTTCCATCAATCTCAAACAATGTTCCATTCAACCCACATGCAAGGATGGGGGCTCCGGTGATCACTGCAATTTTATGTAACCATCCGTTGTACACAGTGCTTACAAAGTTGGTTGAAGTACCTATGATATATGTCCAACAAGTATGGCACACACTGCAATTTCATGCTGATCCGGATAATCATCACTTTACCACCAAGCTGGATCACTACACTATTAGCTTTGGCGTCAACAAATTTCGTCGTCTATTGGGCTTTCCGGAATTGACTAGTCGACCAAATGCTAATCACTTTGAACCGTTTGCGTCGTTGGAAGTAGCAATGGCTGGGGTAGAATCTGTTGGTCATCTGGAGAAAATCAATGCACCGTCTCAATTTAACAAGTCCAAGCTTCCTCCAACTTATAACACATTATTCACCATTCTGAGTCATGGTTTGACTGGAAAGCGGACAGCTCAAGATACCGCAACACAGTCGTTTCTGGTTTTATTCTATGGAGTATTATTCAACAAGCATTATGATTATGCTTCGTTGATATTTCATGATCTCAAGGAGCTTCTAGCCAAGCGACAAAAGCATCTACCATTCCCGAGGTTTCTCAGTATTCTTATCGCAAGTGCAATGGAGCGTAATCCGGCTATTCCACATCGATCAGATGCAGAGAAAGTCAAGATTCATGATATGCAGTCTATTAGATATCCAAAGCAGGAGTTTCCTCCGGAGGTTCCTCTATTTTCAGAGCTTCTGGCGTATGCTGATCAGAATGTGGCATGTGTGATAGAGTATAGGGCTAGTTTTGCACCTATAGTCCAACCAGAACCGGAGGGACCTACCCAAGGTGTTATCCCTAGAAGTAAGGATATAGTTCATTGGGACCGACGATCACGGGATCTTGGTCAGGGTGTGATGAGGGAAAATACCGAGAGGGGTACAGGTGGGGCACATTCTGATCAGCTAGCTCACTCATCAACTGTCAATGTAGCTGCTCAAATTGGTCAAATCAGTTCTGAGATACTGATGGATGATGTCTTTGCGGCTATAGAAGATGATCAAGGTGCAAGTTCACATGCTCAACAACAGTTGGCTGAGGCTTCTCTGCCAGAATTTGATTTATCACCACTTCATGAGACGTTCTTGGATACTGAAGAAGTGGCGGAGTCATTGTTGGCCTTATCACAACCAGATGATGCTATTCCTGACATACAGTGTTATTCTCCGATTGAGATGGCACAACGACTCAACCGACTTATGGGACATGATTCTTCATCTGAGGAAAGTTTAGCTGCTAGTGGTGATCATTATATGGATGAGGATGTGTCGGACAGTGACAATAGTGATGATGATGATATGCCTGATCAAGGCTCGAGTCGATTGTTGACTCAAGGGGACATAAGGACGGATGAGGGAGAATTAGTTGAAAATCCGCATGAGAGGATGAGTGTTGGGGAAGCAGAAAAACATGGTGAGTGTGAGACAACGGCTAGAAAAGAAGTACAAACCCCTCCCCAAGCCGAGTCTAGCTGGGTAGCCACAACTTCTAGGGGTGAGCATATGTTGCCACCACCTATTGAACAACACATGAGATCCCCACTCATGCAATGCATAACCCAACCAAGCCACTCTTCCGTTTCTCAACAAACGGTAGTTTCATCTTCACACGGGGATATACCACAACTTGTACCTATTCCTCAATTGGAGGTTGGTGGTACCGACACAGTAAGGCAGCTGCCCCCACCCATGACTTCACTTGTTCACATATCGAGTCTAGATCCACTTGTAACTAATACATCTCTTTCTTTGGCTAGGACACAGGTGCAAACCACCTTTGCAGGAGGCTTCAGTAGCCCTGCCGGAACCACCGTAGTGAGTTCTGCATTTGTTGCGGGCTTGCAAGGATCGGAGGGAAATCCTATTAGTGTTAACATCACGCCAACGCTGAACATGGGTTCCTTGAGTTCCACTCTTGGATCCACGAGAAGTCTTAGTGACCTCGGTGTTAGTTTACCCGCATCCACTATTATCACGGAGCTAAGGCAGCAGTCTACCATTTTGGGTTCTTCCTCAACACCCATTGGTAGTTTCTCATCTGCCTCAATTCCAGCTTCCACATCTTCCACAGTGCCTGTATCATCTGCATCTACTACACCATCTATCTCTGTACCACCTCCGACTGGCACGGCTTCAACCTCAGATATTGATCTCTCCCGTATTCATGTAGTAGCCACTGCAAACCAACTGATTACACGTTCTATGTATCGGGCGAATAATGAACAGATGGCAAATGTTATTCAACAGCAGACGGCCCGAATTTCAGCCTTGGAGAAGCAAGTAGCATTGTTAGCTAAAGGCAAAGCTCCGATGTCTGATCCTCCATCACAGCCTTCTCAATCAGCGGCTGATTCTCTTACTATCCCAGAGTTAAAGGGGTTGTTGTTCTCTAAACTCTTGGAGTCAGGTTCAGCTGAGGATCGTGATCTTGTGGGTGTTTTACAACAACAAACTATTTTACAACAACGTGCTATTCAAGAACAACGCTCTCAAGCTCATTTGGTCACTCACACCGAATTCCAACAATTCCAAGCGACTCTTCATGCTTCTCTCACAAAGACGTTCACAGAGATCAACAAGATGTTTACCAAGGGGTTATCTCAGTCGTCTGATCGGATTCGGGGCATTGAAGAGACTTGTCAAGTAGCTGCTAGACGGCCAACCAGAAGGCATGATGATCATGATTATCATGATCATCATGAGGGGGGAGAGGAAGCGTAGAAGGTTGGAAGGAGAGCCGTCTAGGGAGTCGACATCTCCAAGAGTAAGAGTGGTGGATCATTTTGAAGAGAGACAACCAAGAGAAAAGCAACCAACGCGACAGAGAGATGCCATTGTTCTTACTGGAGGTCAAGAAATGAAGACTGAACCAGAATTGCAATCTGCTCTAGATTTCTTGAGTTCTGTTCAAGAGGTACCAGCTGAGGGTGTAGAAGAAAGGGGAGTTAGATTTTCAGCAGCTTCTAGTTCTATGTCTAAAATAGATAGAGTTCTAGCACTTCTTGAGAATGTAGCTACTGATCTCAGAGAGTATCAAGTTACAAATGAGTAGATAAATGATGCAAGGTGTGCAGAGGATAGTAAACTGAAAGATATGTTCGATGATGTACAGTTTGAAGAAGTGGAAGGACCTTTGCTTGAAGAAGTGTTCCCACAGAATGATCTAATGCCAGTTGATCCGAAGAAAGTGGAGCTTTGGGAGAAAATGAAAGCTAGTTCTGGGAAGTTTCTAAAGAGAACAGAGTGGAACCGGTTCACAAGAGCAAATGGAAAGTATCTGGAAGAGAAATACAAGAGCAAATTTTGTTATCATGAGCGGAAGCTGAGCTATGTGAAGCTGTACGTGATTGAGAATCAGAAAGAGGAGTTAAGAAGAGAGTACATTCACATGAGGAAGGTGAACAAGCAAAGAAGAGAAGTGTTAGTGTCTGATTACAAGTTTGTTGCTGTGAAAAGTTACAAGACTAACAAGCTTAGTGCTTACTTCTATCCAGTAATTGCCTTTACTAGAGAAGATGGGAAAGAATATGTGATTACAGAAGCAGATTTCCAGGATGTGAGCTTTGATGTGATTTTTGGGATTTTATATGATCTCAAAGGAAAAACCTTTAGATCAGAAGAGGAAATAATTGCTCTAACAGCAGTTGTCAGGCATGTCAAGGCTTCTATCTCATTGGCTCATTTGTATGACTTTCAGTTGGGATTAGAGAATTGGACATCAAAGCTATTTTGTCACAAACCCCAAAGGAGTCTGATAGGTGAAGAGAAGGACTTTGTTATGTACACTGTTTTCTATGATGAGAATGAGACCAGGATTTCATGTGTGTATCCAGATTCACTAGGCAATAAAAAGAGAATGTACTCACATTAAGTGATGTTATTTTGTGATGATACGTTGAAGATGGTGATGGATGGGTTGAATACAAGGTTGCAAATGGATAAGCATAATGTCCATGACATCTCAGCTGCAAACAAAGTTTTGATCAAGCATTTTGTAAAGGAGATAGATAAAAGATTAAGACTGAGGAATGACATCAGATTTGCTGAGATCAAGTTCAAGTTGAGAAAACCTGCAGTGAAGATGTCTTAAGTGTTTTGTTTGTTAATTTCTTTTGGGTGTCCCTCCTTCTTTTATAAAAGGGGGAGACTGTTAGTGCTATGTTTATAAATAGAAGTTGACGGACCTATTGTGTAAGTTTTGCATTCTTAGGGATGAGGTATAAATACCTCATTGCCATGCATTGTATGTTAAGCTTTTCAGATATGAATGACATATGATTTTCTATCTATTCTCTCTACTTTCTCTCTCTACTTGATTTCATCATATACATGCTAGATCTATCATGATCATGCTTAGATCATGTTAGATTGATTCATCTTTACATCTACCAAATACCAGCAATGGAAACGCCGAATGACAAACTTTCTTGATCTCCTGGATGACAAACTCATGATCTCGATCCGAGACGGCCCAATCAGACCTACGGTTACTGTAGCTAAAGTCGCCAGAACCGAGGTCACTCCGTATCTACCTGCCTATGAAGTTGAAAAACCTTACGACATGTTCTCTCATGAGCAACGTGCTCGGGCAGCCAGTGACAAATGTGCCCTCACTTTACTCAAAATGGCACTGCGAAATGACATGTTTGCGCGAGTTGACGGTTGTAAGGATGCAAGATGAATGAGGTTGGGCGTGAACAGCAAATGCAGAGAGGAGACAAAGCACTGGAAGGTCAGAAGGATAACGCAATGAATGTGTATGAAAGCTTTTGTGCTCGTGAAGCAGAATCACTAACGGATACCTACAATCGTTTGAACACATGTGTAAACGATTTACGGAGACTAGGACTGGAAAAGAACCGATATGAGGTGAATGTGAAATTCCTCTTGCGGTTAAGCAAACTCTGGCAGTCGGTCACTATCAACATTCAAGTGAGCCAGAATTTTGGCCAACTTGAACTTCACAATCTGTTCAGCATGATGCTTCCACATGAGGAGACCTTATTCGGTAAAACTAAAAAGAAATTTGACCCTCCTGCACTTGCCTTATTATCCAATAAAGGACCAAGCTTCCATCAATCCTCATCCTCACATGACAACTACACGGTAGATGAACCTGTAGTTCTTAATGATGGACTTACCGAAGAGGAGATGTATCAGCTGGAAAACTCCTTCGCCTTGATGGCTAAATTTCGGGGAAATCCCCAACGCATCAATAGATTTAGACAAGGACCTCAGTTTGTGGGAGGTCAATCTTGCCAAGGCGGTTACCAGTCAAGAGAAAGTTTTCAGAGAAATGATCAGGGGAGATCGAACAACTATCAACAACGTGATAGTTCAGGGTACAACCACCAAAAGCGTTACAATCAAGGATCTTATCAAGATCGTGGTCAAGGTTACAACAACAAAAACCAATAACATCAAAGGGATCAGGAATACAACACCAACAACTGTTGGGTTTTTGTGGGATCCTCGTATCAAACGGACACGGAGAACACAGTGAATTTCAATCCTAACTGGAAGAGATACACGATAAAACCTAATGATCAAACTGATCCAAAGGTTTAATCTTTTTATTAAACGTAACTGGCTTGATTAGTGCGGAAGCGAAGAATTAAAAACCCGGAAAAACATTCACATATCTTATCGTTGTTTTATTTAACATAACAATTAAGGGTTTAAGGTAATTACCTGGATTGCTTGAGCTTTAATCCACCCATGAACGACCAAACAAAATCCTTCTAGCCGGATATAATCCCGAGATCACGAACAATCTGTTTCGCGATAAATGCGAACAAAAACCAGAAAACCGAACTGGTTTTAGGCTGTGGTCGGCGCCGATTAGGAGGGAGGAGAGAGAGGGATTTTTTGGTTTCTTTTGTAAAGATGAGTGAATGAATGATAACTAGCAAGCCTTAACCCTTATTATATATGAAAGAGTTTCCATATATTAAGACTCCCTAATTTAATGATAATTATCCTTATCGAATTTATTCTTTTCTTTTAGCCAAAGAAAAGAATATTCTATTCCTATTTAAACTGGATAAAAATTAAACTAATTAATTATTTAAACTATTATATATTTATTTTTCTAATAAACATATAATCCATATAATTAATCAAGAAACCTTTAACTTTGGGATTTCTGACTGAATTTACCCAAACGATTTATAATTGACTATCATAAATCCAATCTCTCCAAACTGGGATTATTTTACTTATTTGATTTACAGGTCCTCACAGGTGTGACCCTCAAGTGTCTTATAACATTGGATGTGTAATTACTGGTTTGTCAACTTTTGCACATAATTACTAACAGACTCCCACTTGTGCAAGTTGGCAATACCGCATTGATCACACGACCTAAGGAGGCCCCTAGACGGGCACTTAGGCTAACCAGGTTACAAGAAATCTTATATCCAGATAGGTGATAAAACATTTCCATAAGGAAATACTCCCTCCGTCCCAAAATTATTGTCCAGTTTTGACTTTTGAAAGTCTACCTTTCTCAACTTTGACCTTAAATATTTTTGTTTGTGTTATATAATACTTGATGCAAAATATATGAATGGCTTGTGTTTTTAATGTATTTTCATTGGTATAATTTTCATCAAGTATTATATAACACAAACAAAAATATTTAAGGTCAAAGTCGACAAAGAAATACTTTCAAAAGTCAAAACTGGGCAATAATTTTGGGACGGAGGTAGTAACATTCATGAAACTACTGTTCATAAATTCGGTATATCTTGGCTTTTCCTTTTGCATCGCGATATTTCATCTTTGAGTATGAGCTTGGAATAAGTCAACTCTAAGTACTCAAGATTATGTTTCTTGACTATCCGACCTCTACTGATAGGTAAACGACAAAGAACTAATCAGTTTGTTTGGGCATGGCCATGCACTTCATTAGTATGTTCAGACAGTCAAGGGGCCCGGAAATATCTCTCTTCATAGAAGAGATGCAAATCCCATCTTGCATATCTACACTTAACACCACGACTTCCGCTGAATCTAGTTACGCTCTTATAGCCACCCTGTTACGACGTAGCGGTTGAACGCACTAAGTATCCAACAATCCTCATGTTATCAAGCCAAATACCTCAACTGATAAGGACAACCACTATGAGATTTACTTATGACAATATCCAAGAAGTAATCTCAACCGCGGATCACGTCCGATATTTGCTACTCTATCAAATATCTGTGCAGCTTTTGGTCTACAACACTTGTAGCTGTCATTCAACGACTGATCATAACTACCCAAAAGTTCACAATGACTTTAACACCCTATCAAGTTCCCACAATGATAAGTTGTCATGGACAAATTTCGAACGAAAACTGGAAAACTAGTTTCATTCTTGGATTATAAAACATGCAAAGTATAAAAGTGATGAAGAAACTAATTTTGTATAGTCCATATTACACTCTGTAATAATAACAAAAATTAATAACAATTATTTATTAATTTTATGGTGTCTATTCAATGTGTGTTAAATACTGGTCTAAATGAAGCATCACCTAGCTTCAGTTTAAACCCTTTGATTAATGTTTACCAAATTAATCAAAGTAACAACCAAAACAATACAAGTTTGTATCTTCTGATACAATCTACTTGATTCTGCTAATCTTTGTTTTTGCAAACACTTTAAACAAAAATTAGATTTTTCTTTTATCATATTCCCTGAACTTGGAGACCTGGATAAACTCCTAGTTACCCTGAATATGTAAAGTTAGACGACAACTTTCCTTAGTTGCTGTGTAGATGAATGATTTCTATCTGAAATCAAATAAGATTTCTATTTACCATGCTGGCAAATTTTTCATGAATTTTATCTTAATTATTCCAAGATTATTGATTTCTCTCAAAGTCAATTATGACTTTTGTTTCAAACACTTTGAAACTTTTGTTCCACCCTCTTGACTAAAAGGTAGATCATATCTTTTGAATTCTCATCCTACCTGGATCATGAATTCCGAGATATATTGAATCAATAATTATGTCTTTTATTCGTTATCTTAGACTAGATAGAGAACAAACTGGGCTCCCACTAACCTATATGAAAACTGAGTATTACTCAAAATTTACTATTGACTTAGTCAAATTAGTCAATTATATTTTAAGTAATGAAGTTGAGAATTAACATTTATAAAACTCAACTGGATTTTATTAAATCCTAATTACAAAAGTTAGAATTTTTCTTAGTTTTATAAATACTGATATTATCAATGATATCTGAGTTAATATCCTAAATTCTCTTTAAAACATATGAGTAATAAATTCTTATCACAAAATCTATTCATAATCCTTTACTCATAAATGTTTTATTAAAAAACTACTTTCTTATAATTATAGTACTTCGTGTGTTTTTAATAGTTTTCATATACATTACTTTATTAAAATGAAGCAATACTGTTAGTGTAATAGGCAACCTCTAGGATCTAATTTTGAATCAAGTCAAGAAATGACTTTATCAGATTCAAAACATCATGCATAACAGATATTTTAAGTCAAGACAATAATTCATAAATTTAAAACCCTCTAATAATTTATAAGTATTTAAAATGCAACCATAAACTAAAAACAACTGTGTTAAGAAAGAAATGTCTAGAAAAAATATCTAAAATGAACTTCTATTTAGAGCCTCGCAATCCTGGGCACTTCACTTCTGACCACCTACAATAATCATTTTGCTCTAGGTATCAGTATACTTGTGAACCAACAAGTAAAAAGTGACAAAATAAAGCAGTCATAAATATCTGAGGTTTACATACCTGCTTCATGACGTTTTGGGCAGTTTTGCCTCCAGTGACCGACTTCATTACACGTGAAGCAGCGATTCTTGGTCCTAGCTTTATTAGGCTTAACCTTCTTACCCTTTCCCTTGCCTTTGCCATTCTCACGAACCTTGGGTGCACTCTAGACGGCCTGAACAGGACCTTTTCCTTTACTGGTGCCTCCATGCCCATTCTTCTTTTTCACCCCTCCATCTCTCACCATTAGTACGTCCTTGGTCTTATTTCTGGTCCCCATATTCAACTCAGCAGTTTTCAGCATGGAGTGCAATTCAGCAATTGACTTCTCCATATTGTTCATGTTATAATTGATCACAAAAGGCTTGTAATCTTTTGATAGTGAGTTGAGTATCGTATCCATTGCTAGCTGTAATAGAACTGGGTGACCGAGCCTTTCTAGGTGATCTATGTGCCGTTTCATTTTCATGACGTGGTCACTTACTGAGGTCCCCTTGGTCATCTTGCACTTGTTGAACGCTTTAGTGGCATCATAATGTTCGATGCGCACTTGCGTTTGGAACATGTCCCTCAACTGGCGGATCATGTCGTAAGCATTCGTGTTCATGAGCCCTGTTTGGAGATCTGGGCTCATGGTCGCCAGCATAAGGCAACCAACATCTGGCAAATCGTCGGAGTGCTTATTGTGAGCATTCCTGATAGCAGCCGACGCGTTTGCTGGAGGGGCCTCCCCTAGAAGCTCTTCCAAGACATACCATTTCCTCTCATGCCTGAGCATAATCATTAGATTGCATTCCCGGTCAAGGAAATTGGGGCCGGTGAGTTTGTTTTTCTCGAGAATAGAGCGGAGAGAAAGATTGTTTGTGTTGGAAACTGTGCTTGCCATCTACACATTTAAAAACTTTTATATTTTAGTAATTGTGAATAGACTATTTCCAATAAATATCAATAAACCCTTAAATGATCAATTTATTGGACTAGGATCCTTATTTCATACGCCCTGATGTGTGGTATGCTCACGCCCCACCAGGCCCATGTATTATTTCGGTAGGTAAGGACTTTTACCAATCATATCTAACTGACATGACTCCTAGATGTTTTCGGGACATCGATAATTATCCGTACATGTTTTAGTCCCTCTAAGTGCATTTTGGTCTGGTACCACCCGGTAAATCTTAACAGAACCAAAATAGATTGTTGACTTATAACTCTTTAATGTAAAAGTAATGATAAAAGATGTCAAGAAACTGACAGAAGTTGAAGTCTTAATCATCAGAGCCTCTGTAAGGTTTGACAGAAGCTCTACCAGATAAAGGCATTCTTTGTAGAATCTCTACGAAGGCTCACAGAACCTCTGATAAGATCATTAGACAACTTCTGCAGAAACAGTTATTTGTTTTTCTTGCTGATCACGTGACTACCTCAACCGACTCACTTTGTACGATCATGATTGTAACACGTGTCAAGATCATAGTGGGTCTGTTAGGTCATCTCGTTTAAGTATAAATAGCCGTAGTACTCTCTCTTTTTGTAAGTAATCTTTTGTACTGTTCATCAAGTTCTATCAATATATGAGATTACTATTCAATTGATTTTCAATTGAGTTCATCTTTAATTTCACGTCATTCATCAAGTAAGATGTTCTTAAACTACTGATTATCATCTTAATTGCGTACCTACATCTATAGCTCATCTTAATTTCCGCTGCATTAAACTCTTTTAGCTATTAGTTGATTGCTCGTTTTTTTATTCAAATACAAACATCTGGACCAACAAGTGGTATCAGAGCAGGAATTGAATCCCCATTCAATTGATTCCTGTTTGTAGTTGATTTATCCTTTGATTCCTGTTCTTCATTCTCTTTTCTGTGATTATTTCTGTTTCTCATGGCAAATTTGACAAATACCAAATTCATGAGTATTGGTTCTCAATCCAAACCCCCAACCCTTGTTCGGGAAGAATTCCAGCAATGGAAAATCAGAATGGTTAACTTTCTGGAAGGAATTCATCCTAGAATTTCTGAATTCCTACATAATCCTCCCTACGTACCTGTTACACTTATTCCATGAGTTCCAGCCACTGCAACTACCCCTGAAATCCCTGAATTCTTTCACCCCTAAACTTCCAGCCAATTGGGACGAGGGAGAGAAAGAATTAGTATGTTTAGCCCCTAAATGCAAAAGGTTACTAATCATGGCACTTCCAAATGACATTTTCATGTCACTGGATCATTGTGATACTGCAAAGGAGTTGTGAAGCGAACTGGTAAGACAGTTAGAAGGTCGTGTTGCGTTTCTTAAGAATAACAGAACCATGTGTATTAATGAATACCATGAATTTAAGGCTTTAAAGAGAGAAAGTCTGAGAGATACATACTCTAGGCTAAACATACATATCAGTAAATGCAAGAAGTCTGGAGTGATGAGGACAAATGAGGATAACAATCTGTTGTTCCTGAAAAGTCTAGGGACTGAATGGTTAAATGTTACCATGTCTATGAGAACGAATTTAGATTTGGAATTCATGTCCATAGCAGAACTCTACGGTTCTTTAGCCAGTTTAGAACCACAAGTCTTACAGCTTAAGAGTAGTATAGGAGGACCTTTAGCGTTGATAGCAGAAGATCATAAGGGAAAGGTAGAGAAGAAGAAGATCGAAGATAAAAGGAAGAAAAAGAAAGCGCTCGTAACAGAGACAGAAGATGACAGATCAAGCTCAGAAGAAGAGATGTCGATGAAAGTGTAACATCCCAAAACCCATAACAATAATAATATGCATATAATATAAATCCCAGTGATCTAATACGCATAAGTCTCAGAATTCTCAACACAAAAGTAAATGGTTTAAGAGTGCATGCGGAACAACCCTCCACATCTGAGATTCTAAATTTAGGATAAAGTACTAACTTCTACCGGTAGAGCTACGCTAGACGTCTACCTTCTCCTTCCCTCTCGCAACACGATCTTTTCCTGAAAAGGTTTTAGATTTTGAAAACGAGGTTAGACCGTAAGGCCTAGTGAATTCCCTCAAAACAGTTTGGAACACAGTTCCGGCCCGCTGGCCGTAAGAATCAGATATCTCAAATAACCAGGAAAGCATCATGAGTAATAATTTCACAACACAACAAACCGGATGGCCGGATCCCCCAGATACTCAATTAAGGAGTGACGGACGTAGTCCGTGCCTCGCACCATCCCACAATCAACTTACGTGGCCGGATCTCCCCGATTCTCATTTAAGGAGTGACGGACGTAGTCCGTGCCTCACACCACTAACTTCCCAGGGATGTACGGTCCCATGGTACATATTACTCACGATGCAATTCCGAAACATTAAAACAACATGCATATGATGATCATCAGTATAGCGTTCACAACCATTTATAATTTCACAAAATTACATTAATATCATTATCAAAATATTTGCAAACCGAATGGATATGTTTAAAAGCAGTAAAAGCAATCCATTCATTTTCAGGCAAGGGAACTCACCTGAGCTTATCTCGCTGATTACTCTATCTCCTGGTATCTGTATAAATTCCTAAGGCATTAGTGATTCGCACTTAGACAACACTCAACTAGGATACCCCTAGGCAGACTTAGAAAAATAACCCTAACGACAAAACCTTCCAAAACTCGACTCGGAAAAGCACAAAATCCGATTCGGAAAAACACGCCGATTTCCGATTCGGAAAACCTACCATTTTCCGATTCGGAAAATGGTAATTTCCGATTCGGAAATCCCGACTCAACATCCGCATACCAAAAGTAACGAGGTCAAAATAACGACTTAACTAGCCAATTTCCCGATTCGGAAAACGTAGGTTTCCAATCCGGGAAAGGCATGACGAAACAAAACACCTCCGAAGACACCACATATTTTCCGATTCGGAAAACATAAATTCCGATTCGGAAAATATGATTTTCCGATTCGGAAAACATAGATTCCGATTCGGAAAATATGAATTCCGATTCGGAAAACGAGGACAGTTCCGAAAACAGCCTAAAATCGATCAAAATCGATTCTAATCTGATCCAGTTGTATCCAAACTAATCCCAAAGCAAATATACGACAATTAACAGAGATCTTACACTATTCGGGCATCGAGATCTTACCTTACGAAGCGAAAATCCCCTTCTAAAGCTTGATGATGATACTTCCTTCCAAAACTCACACTTCACACACTAACACTTCCAAAAATGGTTTAATTTTAGGGTTTAGGGTTTAAATACCTAGGGTTTTGGGCCAAGCCCATACCTAAAATGGTAAAAGCCCATGCCATTAAACTTTTCAATAGTCACATAATTAACCCCAAAAATCCTCATATTCTCACAAAAGGTCAATTGACAGTAACTTAACTTATTTAACTCCATCTAGGATCTTGGTTATTACATCACACCCCCCTTAAAAGAATTCCGTCCCGGAATTCACTCAACGAACAGGTGTGGGTATCTTTCTCTCATCTCTAACTCTGCCTCCCAAGTACACTCCTGCCCCTTATGGAACTTCCACTAGACTTTCACCAAGTCAATCTCCTTATTCCTCAGCTTACGGATTTTCCGATCCACTACTGCTACCGGTTCCTCTACGAAATTTAATTTTGGATCAACACTTATGTCTTGTAGAGGTTTTGCTGCATCTGGTTCCGCTAAACACTTCCGTAGGTTCGAAACGTGGAAAGTGTTATGAACTCCTCTTAGTCCTTCCGGCAACTCTAGCCTATAGGCTACAGGTCCGATTCGCTCAATAATCTTATACGGCCCAATATAACGAGGACTCAACTTTCCCTTTTTCCCAAAGCGTATCACCCCTTTCCAAGGTGATACCTTAAGCATCACACGTTCTCCTACTTTGAATTCTATATCCTTCCTACGCTTGTCCGCATAGCTCTTTTGTCGATCCCTGGCCGTCTTCAGTCGTTCCCGTACTTGGTTGATCTTATCTGAAGTAATTTGGACAATTTCTGGTCCGGCAAGCTGCTTTTCTCCGACTTCATTCCAACATAATGGTGTCCTACACTTCCGCCCATAAAGTAACTCATACGGTGCTGCCTCGATACTGGAATGATAACTGTTGTTGTAGGCGAACTCGATCAACGGTAGATGATCCTCCCAAGAACCTCCAAAGTCCAAGACACATGCTCGCAACATGTCTTCCAAAGTTTGAATGGTCCGCTCGCTTTGCCCGTCCGTCTGAGGATGATACGCGGTACTTAAGTTGACCCGCGTTCCCATCTCTCGCTGGAAGCTTTGCCAAAAAGTCGAAGTGAATCTGGCATCTCGGTCCGACACGATAGATACGGGTGTCCCGTGAAGTCGTACAATGTCCGCTATATAAAGTCTCGCGAGTCTCTCCATAGAATACGTTTCTTTCATCGGTAAGAAATGCGTTGATTTTGACAGTCGATCGACTATTACCCAAATAGTGTCGTAGCCTTTAGGCGTACGAGGTAGTTTCGTCACGAAATCCATGGTAACATGTTCCCAAGTCCATTCCGGTATTGGTAACTGATGCAGTTTACCATACGGTCGCTGGTGTTCGATCTTTACTTGTAGATAAGTCACGCATCTCTCAACAAAATGAGCGATATCCTTCTTCATTCCCGGCCACCAATAACTTTGCCTCAACCCATGATACATCTTGTTCGTTCCCGGATGAACTGAGTACTTTGATTTATGCGCCTCAACCAGGATCTTCTTTCGTAGATCTCCAAGTTTTGGAACCCAGATCCGATTCCCGAAACACTTCAGACCTTCGGTGTTCGTTACTAGAGTATCCAGAAATCCTACCATTCGCTCGCTCTTCAAGTTTTCCTCTTTCGATGCTTTCTCTTGCCATTCTTTGATCTCCGACTTGAGGTCTGGTACAATGCTTATTCGGTAAGCCACGATTCCTATTTGAGAATCCACAATGCCAGGCTTGACTTTTCCTCCTTTTCGACTTAGGGCATCTGCTACTACATTTCCTTTACCCGGGTGGTAAAGGATCTCACAATCGTAGTCACTAAGTAGTTCGATCCATCGCCGCTGCCTCATGTTGAGCTCCTTCTGACTAAGAAGATACTGAAGACTCTTGTGATCCGTATAAATTTGACACTTCACGCCGTAGAGGTAGTGTCTCCAAATCTTCAAAGCAAACACCACGGCAGCCAATTCCATGTCGTGGGTTGGATAGTTAAGCTCGTGATCCTTCAATTTCCTTGATGCATAAGCTATCACCCTCCTATCTTGCATGAGGACACACCCCAAGCCTAATTTTGACGCATCACAATAAACTACAAATCCATCCGTACCATTTGGTAGAGTGAGAATGGGCGCGCTAGTCAATTTTCCTTTCAAGTTGTTGAATGCATACTCGCATGTAGATGTCCACTCGAATTTGACGTCCTTCCTTGTAAGTTCCGTAAGAGGTGTGGCGATTGCCGAGAAATGCTCGATAAACCTTCGGTAGTAACCCGCCAATCCAAGGAAACTTCGCACCTCCGAGGGAGATTTTGGCGACTCCCAGTCCCTAATGGCCTCAATTTTAGCTGGATCCACCTTGATTCCTTCTTGCGTCACGACATGCCCCAAGAACTGAACTTCCTTTAGCCAAAACTCACATTTCGAAAACTTTGCGTAGAGTCGCTCTTGCTTAAGCATCTCCAAGATCTTTCGTAGGTGATCGCCGTGCTCCTCGGCCGTCTTTGAGTAGATCAAAATGTCGTCGATGAACACGATGACGAACTTATCCAAGTACGGTTTACACACTCTATTCATCAAGTCCATAAAAGCTGCTGGCGCGTTTGTAAGTCCAAAAGACATCACGAGGAACTCGTAGTGTCCGTAACGAGTCCGGAAAGCCGTCTTTGGAATATCTTCTTCTCTAACCTTGAGTTGATGATAACCTGATCGCAAATCAATCTTCGAGAAGAACTTAGCCCCTTGCAGTTGGTCAAACAAATCATCAATCCTCGGTAACGGATACTTGTTCTTGACGGTGACTTTGTTGAGTTCTCGGTAGTCGATACACATCCTCATGGTGCCGTCTTTCTTCTTCACGAACAACACCGGCGCTCCCCAAGGCGAAGTACTAGGACGAATAAATCCCTTATCAAGAAGTTCTTCTAGTTGTGCCAACATCTCTTTCAACTCCGACGGTGCAAGTCGATACGGCGCTTTAGCGATGGGCGTCGCTCCGGGTACTAACTCGATCCGAAACTCGATCTCTCGATCCGGCGGTAGACTAACTAAATCTTCTGAGAAAACCTCCGGGTAATCACGAACAACCTCGACATCCTTTACCTCTAACTTATCTTTCTTTGAGTCTACAACATGAGCCATTAACCAAACACATCCCTTCCTAATACATCGATTTGCCTTAATTACTGAAATCAAGCTAGTACTCCTATTCCTCTTAGCGCCATAAACTACGGCCGTTCTCCCATCCGGTAATTTGATACAAACCATCTTTTGCTCACAGTCTATCTTCACCTTGTTTCTAATCATCCAATCCCATCCTAAAACCACGTCCAAACTTTCCATAGGTATAAGTCTTAACACTACGGGCACTAGGCATCCTTCCAATTCTACGGTACAACCTTTCGCAAACTCTCTAACCCACACTCGCCCATTGGCGGTGTCCGCCTCATAAGGATGGTCTAACGGTTCAAGATTTACACAACATTGTTTAAGAAGCTCAGGGGTAGCATATGAATAGTCCGAACCCGTATCAAATAACACTTTAGCACGTATGGAGTTAATCAAGAATGTACCTGTCACCACTTCCGGTGCTTCCTCCGCCTCCTCGGCGGTCATCCTGAAGGCTCGACTCCTTGCTAGAGTTGGTGCCGCTTTCCGATCATCTCGGGCCTCAGTTGCACGTCCTCCAGTCATCGGTGCTCCACTCCTCTTCAGCTGGGGACAATCGGGCCTGATATGGTCCGGAGATCCACACTGAAAAACACGATCTCCCTCCCGGACAATCCCTTGACAGATGACCCGGCTTCCCACACTGGAAGCAAATGACTGGTCCCGTCTGACAGTTTCCCCGATGCACACGGTGGCATTTGCCACAAGGTTTCTGACTCGAACTCTGATTCCCGCGATGCTCAAACCTCGGGGCCTTACCCCCTCTCAGATCACTAACTGGTCCAGACCACTTCCTTTTCTCTCCCATCTGTTCAGACATCTGACGATCCTTCTCTCTCTCGATCAACTCAGCCGTGTTGATAGCAGCCAAAAAGGTAGCCGGATCTTTCCCCATTACAAACTCCCGAATGCTTCCCTTCAAACCCCAGATATACCTTTCCACTCTTCGCTCCTCAGTCGGTACATATATCTCAGCAAATCTCGATTTCTCGATGAAACGGGTAGTGTACTCTTGTACTGATAGTGATCCTTGCTTCAGCTGAAGAAACTCCTCTTCCATCTTCTTAGTCGCAGCCAAAGGGCATAATTGCGACCTAAACTTCGCCACGAAGCTCTTCCAAGGCATAGATCTCACAACCTCAGTCCCTCTTCCCCCGGTCTCTACGTTCCACCAGTGTAAGGCATCCGCCTTCAGCATCGATCGCGCGAACACTACTTTGTCCTCGGCTGCACACTTGCACGTCTCAAATACCATCTCGATCTCCTCGATCCATCGTAAAGCTAAAACCGGATCCCGCTCTCCTTTGTAAGTAGGAGGCTTGCATGCAACGAATGTCTTGTAGCTACATCCATGAGTCGACTTGGGTAGATCCCCAACTGCAGGTGGTGTTTGTTGCGAACCTCCGCCGATCACAGTAGCCGGCGGGCTAGTCATTCCGGAATCCTCTCGACCACCTTCAGACTTCGACTTCTCTTGTTGGTTCAGTAGGGTCTGTAAAGCATCCTGAATCTTGTCCATCTCCGTCTGAAAGGCCTCATGAGTAACAAAAGCTGCCGGTTGGCTAGCGGAGCTCTCCTGATGAGAGGGTTCTGGTTCAACGCGTGGCCCTTCACTTTGAATCCTACGATTACCCCTAGTTTGACGACGAGCTCCATCATTTGCCACTGTTGCAGCTCTACGAGCTCCTCCTCTCCCCCGACCTTTACCCCGACCACCAGCCTCTCCTCGAACCGCGGTCGTACGAGCAGGCGGCGGTGGGGCCTCAGGTTCTGGTATCACCCTGCTTCGAAGGCTACGTCCGGCCATCGATACTGAAATAGTAACATAAAATTTAGATACCCTAACCGACTGGATTTACAGGCGGTGTAAGTATTCACATGTATTCACGGTCCCGTGACTACACTGGCCAGGTGTAAGCACGTTTCCATGGTACACGCTAGTCCTCGCACTTCCATACCCGACCACGACTCATAGGCAAAATCCTAATGTCCTAATATCTCAGCTGTGTCCCCAATCCTACAGTTTAAGACTAGGCCCAATCCTGGTCACCTAATTCACTTAAACTAGTGCTCTGATACCAATTTGTAACATCCCAAAACCCATAACAATAATAATATGCATATAATATAAATCCCAGTGATCTAATACGCATAAGTCTCAGAATTCTCAACACAAAAGTAAATGGTTTAAGAGTGCATGCGGAACAACCCTCCACAGCTGAGATTCTAAATTTAGGATAAAGTACTAACTTCTACCGGTAGAGCTACGCTAGACGTCTACCTTCTCCTTCCCTCTCGCAACACGATCTTTTCCTGAAAAGGTTTTAGATTTTGAAAACGAGGGTTAGACCGTAAGGCCTAGTGAATTCCCTCAAAACAGTTTGGAACACAGTTCCGGCCCGCTGGCCGTAAGAATCAGATATCTCAAATAACCAGGAAAGCATCATGAGTAATAATTTCACAACACAACAAACCGGATGGCCGGATCCCCCGGATACTCAATTAAGGAGTGACGGACGTAGTCCGTGCCTCGCACCATCCCACAACCAACTTACGTGGCCGGATCTCCCCGATTCTCATTTAAGGAGTGACGGACGTAGTCCGTGCCTCACACCACTAACTTCCCAGGGATGTACGGTCCCATGGTACATATTACTCACGATGCAATTCCGAAACATTAAAACAACATGCATATGATGATCATCAGTATAGCGTTCACAACCATTTATAATTTCACAAAATTACATTAATATCATTATCAAAATATTTGCAAACCGAATGGATATGTTTAAAAGCAGTAAAAGCAATCCATTCATTTTCAGGCAAGGGAACTCACCTGAGCTTATCTCGCTGATTACTCTATCTCCTGGTATCTGTATAAATTCCTAAGGCATTAGTGATTCGCACTTAGACAGCACTCAACTAGGATACCCCTAGGCAGACTTAGAAAAATAACCCTAACGACAAAACCTTCCAAAACTCGACTCGGAAAAGCACAAAATCCGATTCGGAAAAACACGCCGATTTCCGATTCGGAAAACCTACCATTTTCCGATTCGGAAAATGGTAATTTCCGATTCGGAAATCCCGACTCAACATCCGCATACCAAAAGTAACGAGGTCAAAATAACGACTTAACTAGCCAATTTCCCGATTCGGAAAACGTAGGTTTCCAATCCGGGAAAGGCATGACGAAACAAAACACCTCCGAAGACACCACATATTTTCCGATTCGGAAAACATAAATTCCGATTCGGAAAATATGATTTTCCGATTCGGAAAACATAGATTCCGATTCGGAAAATATGAATTCCGGTTCGGAAAACGAGGACAGTTCCGAAAACAGCCTAAAATCGATCAAAATCGATTCTAATCTGATCCAGTTGTATCCAAACTAATCCCAAAGCAAATATACGACAATTAACAGAGATCTTACACTATTCGGGCATCGAGATCTTACCTTACGAAGCGAAAATCCCCTTCTAAAGCTTGATGATGATACTTCCTTCCAAAACTCACACTTCACACACTAACACTTCCAAAAATGGTTTAATTTTAGGGTTTAGGGTTTAAATACCTAGGGTTTTGGGCCAAGCCCATACCTAAAATGGTAAAAGCCCATGCCATTAAACTTTTCAATAGTCACATAATTAACCCCAAAAATCCTCATATTCTCACAAAAGGTCAATTGACAGTAACTTAACTTATTTAACTCCATCTAGGATCTTGGTTATTACAGAGATGATGAAGACTCTGGTTTCATTCACCAGAGACGTACGCAAAGGAGTCTTTGGTGGATCAAAGAATTATGAGAAAAAGTGGGATGATGAAAGAAGGGATTATGGAAGAGGAAGTTTTGAGAAAAGAGATGTTGAGAGAAAGAATGACTCGAGAAGTGATGAGGGAAAAGAAGAATCACAAAGGAACACCGAGGGATGCTTTAGATGTGGAAAGCTAGGACACTATGCATCTGAATGCTGGGCGACAGGACCCATGACACCTCAGAAGCCAACCCTACAGAAGTCCTCTCCAAAGCCAAAGCAAGACTCGGCCTACTTCAAAAGAAAGGCTGACTTTTACAATAAGAAGGTGCTTCTTGCTCAAACCAGTGAATTGGTAACGGATGAATCATCAGAAGAAGACGAACAACAAAAGGGATTGGTAGTTTTTGAAGACTCTGAAGAAGAAACAGAGTTCTGTGGTATGGCAAAAGGTGAATCTGAAGGAGTCAACAACAAGGACCCTGAGGTATCTTCTGAACTAAAAGAACTTTACTCTGAGATTGTTGAAAACATTGATTTACATCAAGAAGAACTCAATAATCTCAAAGAAAAGTTATCTGCTTGTAAAAAGGAAATGAACACTTTGACAGAAGAAAGAACTAGATTTTTCACCATGTATGAACAAACTGAAGCAAACAGAATTGAACTTTACAAATGTTTGAAAGAAAAGACAACCATTTTTGAGAAAACAATTAAAGAAAAGAATGATGAGATTAAGAATCTAAGGAATGAGAAAACTAATGCCTTATATGTCAAGGAATTTTTTCAAACTGAAAGAGAATCTTTACACAGAGATCTCTTCGACATAGATCTGAAAATCAGGAAATTTCAAGATGCACAAAACGTCTTTAAGAAAATCAGAGTTAATATGGGAAGAAGAGGCTTAGGTTTTTCTGAATGTGAACATGCTTCCTCTAGTAATCCAAGAAAGTCTCTACAGACTATCTTCAGATCTGCACAAAACAACAGAAGTCATGTTCCTGATTCAAAATCTGTATTCAAAAGAAGAAAAATGTTGAACAAACCTGAGTCAAAAACTCCATTAATTTTCACAAATGTTAAATTTGAAGATTACATTGATTCTTTCTCACCATCTGAAAAGAGTGAGCCTCTCACTAAGAATCTTGTACCTCAAAGTGAATTGGAAATTTTTTAGTTTGGTAATTCTGCTACTAAAAAAGATGGTGATTTTCAATTCACAGTACAACCTTTTGAAAAGAAATTATCACCTTGTGCATCTGAATTTATTCCAAGACGTCTAACAGAAGAGTCTAAGAAATCTGTAAATTCTAATATCTTCTGTGAAACAAATTCATCGACAGATACTGCATTAGACTTTGAAATGGTCACATGCCCTGAAAACACCTCTCCAAGTGACTCAAATCTTCTTAGTGTGGAACTTACAAAACCCAAGTTTTCCAGAAAAGAAAAAGAAAAATGGGTTGATACTAATGAATCTTCTGTTTCAGCAGATGCAGGGAATTCTATGAGAAGGGAATCACAGAAGAAGAAAAACTTTTTGAAAAATAAAGAGCCTAGACTTGATAGGAAATCTTGTACTAAGATGCCCAAAACTATGAAGGGCTCTACCTTTTTAAATTCTGTACCCATCTTTGAGAATTTCAATGAAAAATTTAAGTCTTTATCTTGTCAAACTAAGTTCTGTAAATGTGTTGATCTAATGCATGACTTGTCAAACCACTTCCACAATTCGTCATGTCTAGTCATGAATCCCAGAGGTCTATCCTCCAGAGATTTCAAAGGACATCTTGGCAACTCTGACTCTCAGAAGAATAAGCCCAAACCAAGGGATGTTGTGGCATACCTCAAACATGCTAATTTGAAAGGACCCAACTGGAAGTGGGTACCTAAATCTCTTGTTGTATGATTGCAGAAACAATCGCATGTGTCTACCTGGTATATAGACTCAGGATGCTCTAGACACATGACTGGTACATTAGAGGTTTTATCTCATTATGTTAATAAAGAAGCAAGCTCAGTAGCTTTTGGAGGAAATCAAAAAAGAAAAATAAAAGGTTATGGAATGATTGTTAAAGGAGAAATAACTGTGAATCAAGTGTCTTATGTGGATGGTCTGAAACACAATCTCATAAGTTTTAGTCAACTCTGTGACAATGGGATGGATGTAAAGTTCAACATCAAGTATTGTATTCTCTACAAAGCCGACACCATCATTGAGGTTATGAGAGCTAACAGAAGAGGAGATCTGTATCTTCTAATTTTTGATGCTATTGATGAAAAAGAGGAAATATGTTTGATGTCATCAGTGAAAAACGAAGAAGCATGGCTATGGCATACCAGGTTCTGTCATTTAAATTTCCATACTTTAGAAAAACTGGTAAGGCTAAAATTGGTCAAAGGACTACCTAAGATAAAATTTGAAAAAGATCATCTATGTTCAGCTTGTGAAATAGGAAAACTCAAAAGGTCTTCACATAAAACTAAATCTGATCCTTCCTTTGATCAGCCTCTGCAACTGCTACATGTGGTCCTCTGTGGACCTATTGCAGTTCAGTCTCTGAACGGGAAGAAGTATATTCTTGTACTTGTGGATGAATTTTCAAGATTTACCTGGGTCGAGTTTGTTAGAAAGAAATCTCAAGTTCCTGTGCTTCTAATAAATCTTCTAAAGAGATTGCAAGTTTTTCATGGATTACAGGTTAAAGTTATCAGAAGTGATAATGGTACTGAATTAAAAAATTCAACCATAGAAGAGTACCTGAATTCGGTTGGAATAACTCACAATTTCTCAGCTCCAAGAACACCTCAACAGAATGGTGTTGTAGAACGAAAGAATCAAATCATTGTTGAAGCTGCTAGAACAATGCTGAATGCTTTTGGTCTACCTCTAACCTTCTGGGCAGAAGCAGTATCAACAGCCTGTTATACTCAGAACAGATCTCTAGTGGTTAAGAGATTCGAGAAGACTCCATATCATCTTTTGTACAACAAACGTCCAAATATAAAGTTCTTTCATGTGTTTGGTTGTAAATGTTTTGTATTAAATGATAGAGAATCTATTGGAAAGTTTGATCCAAAAGGAGATACTGCTATTTTCATTGGATATGCATGGGACACTGTTGTTTACAGAGTCTATATTCCCAGAACCAAGTTAGTAGTTGTAAGTACTAATCTAAGGTTTGATGACTCGTTTCAGGTAACACAAGAAAAGTTCACTACAGAACTTAAGAAGCAAGTCGAAGCATCTTCAAAAGCAACCATCTCAGAAGATCTTGAAACTCTGTTTCAAGAATGGTTTGAAGACGTTGATGATTCCGACAGAGGCTCTGGAGAATCCAACAATACCTCCGAAGACAATGACAGAACTTCTGTAAATCCTGACAGAACTTCTGTAAATCCTGACAGAACTTCTGTAAATCCTGCCAGAACTTCTGTGAACCTTGAAAATACAACTATTTCAGAAACTCAACTTTCTTCTCCCACCCCTGATCCTTGTACTACACCGTCTACTTCATCACCAGATCTTCCTGAACAAACTCCTATTTGTCAAGATCCAACATCTTCCCTTCCAATCCATCCCAATGCTACTCCAGAAAGTCATTCACCAGTTCTACAAGAGATAACCTCAAATCTTAATCTGTAGCATACAGCTCGGTAGACAAGA
The DNA here is from genome assembly GCA_030169165.1 of Centaurea solstitialis. NCBI lineage: Eukaryota > Viridiplantae > Streptophyta > Magnoliopsida > Asterales > Asteraceae > Centaurea > Centaurea solstitialis. The sequence goes on from CM058045.1 coordinate 48,519,282, forward strand.
GACCATCCTCAATCACAGATCATAGGAGATCCTTTAGAAGGTGTCAAAACACGAGTAAATCTCAATTACTGTCTCTTTGCATGTTTTGTCAGCAAAAATGAACCCAAAAAGGTTTCAGATGCCTTAACTGACCCATTCTGGGTTGAAGCCATGCAAGATGAACTTTTGCAATTTGAAAGAAATAAAGTCTGGTCTCTCACATCCTTGCTAGCAGGAAAAAGTGCAATTGGAACCAAATGGGTTTTCAGAAACAAAAAGGATGAAAATGGGGTGGTGATTCGAAACAAAGCAAGATTAGTTGCTCAAGGATATTGTCAAGAAGAAGGTATTGTTTATGAAGAAACCTTTGCTCCTGTAGCCAGACTAGAAGCAATCAGAATCCTTTTAGCTTATGCAGCTCACAGAGGATTCAAGGTTTATCAGATGGATGTCAAATCTGCCTTCTTAAATGGCAAACTGAAAGAAGAAGTGTATGTCAAACAACCTCCAGGTTTTCACAGTGAGAAGTATCCAAATCACGTTTATTTCCTAGACAAAGCACTGTATGGTCTCAAACAAGCCCCCAGAGCATGGTATGACAGACTATCCAACTTTCTTCTCTCAAATAAATTTCACAGAGGTACAACTGATATCACTCTCTTCTATAAGAATACTCAAAATGATATATTACTTGTTCAAATATACGTTGATGATATCATCTTTGGATCAAATGATATTTCTCTCTGCAAAGATTTTGAGTCTCTTATGCAGAAAGAGTTTGAAATGAGTATGATGGGAGAATTAACCTTTTTTCTTGGACTTCAAGTCAAGCAATCTTCAAAAGGAATCTTCATCAATCAAGCCAAATATGTTCAAGATGTATTAAAGAAGTACAAGCTGTCAGAAGCTTCACCAATGAGAACTCCCATGGCCACCAGTCTCAAGCTTCATAAAGACATTAATGGCATTTCTGTCGAATCAAAACTTTACAGAGGCATGATTGGCTCACTTTTATACCTCACAGCAAGTAGACTTGACATTATGTTTTCTACCTGTCTATGTGCTAGGTATCAATCTGATCCAAAGGAGTCACACATGCTGGCTGCCAAAAGGATTCTGAGATACTTAAAGAAGACACCCAGTCTTGGTTTGTGGTACCCTCTACATGCAGGCTTTGATCTTCTTGCCTACACTGATTCAGATTATGGAGGATGTCAAGTGGACAGGAAAAGCACTTCAGGAAGTTGTCATTTTCTAGGTGGGAAGATAGTAAGCTGGTCATCAAAGAAGCAAAACTGTGTATCTACATCCACTGCAGAAGCTGAATATGTAGCTGCTGCCAGTTGCTGTTCTCAAGCTCTGTGGATGCAAACACAACTTCGTGACTATGGATACACATTCAACAAGATTCCTATCCTCTGTGACAACAAAAGTGCCATTGCTATTTCAGAAAATCGTGTTCAGCACTCAAAGACAAAACATATTGACATCAGGTATCATTTTTTTAAACATCAAGTTGAGGAAGGTAATGTTGAAATGTATTTTGTCAACACAGAATTTCAGTTGGCTGATCTTTTTACTAAAGCTCTTGATGAGAAAAGATTCACTTTTCTTATTGAAAAGATTAGCATGACTGGTCCCCTACCATGATCTAACCATATAGTTATATTTGTACATATTTTCTTTATTTTTATTTTTATTTCTATCTTTTTCTCTTTACTTTGATCTTGGTTTTTAGACCTCATTTTGTGCAGGATCCTTCAAGACATTATTGATGTAGCACTCTTCCAGGGGGAGTTTTGTTTTATTTTTCTTTTTTTTCTTTAAAATAATCTAAACCACAGAAGTGAAATTTTGTTTTCTTATCATTAGTATCACATATCCCAGAACTCCTGAGAACGTTATACTAATTGATTCATCACCTCTCTGCGGATTTTCAAAGATTTAGGTATAAAAGGTGCAAGTCTGTAACACGTATAATTCACAGAGACTTTGCAATCCCTTAGGTCTCTGCAGCTTTTCCTCAATGGATATGCCCCTGAATTGATACGTTGTTTTTATGGATAAGGGTTACATTTCACTTCACGCGCGTGTCAGATTTTTGAGGCGCACGTCGTCTATCGTGCGTCATCATGTCCACGTGTCATATTTTTACTGGACGGTTACCAACGGTGTACTCCTACTTCGTAGGCTTCTTATTCTTTTTTTGAAAACCGTTCAAATTCAAAGCCCATCTTCCCTCCACCATATAAACTCTTAAACCTAATTCTTTCAATCTTTTCCCACTCCTCTATTTCTCTAAACAAATTACGATTTTGTGCTAATCCTCTCATTTCAAATCATGTCTGTTGAATCTTCAAACCAAGCAAAAACCGTCACTGGTTCTGTTGCTGACTTCTCTTAATCTCATCCTAACGATGTCGAAGTTGATCAATCTCAGGCCCAAACCACTCACGTCGTATCCTTTCAACGAAACCGCTTCGAATCTGTTGTCTTGGTGAAAAAGTCCAACAATCAGTATCTCGTCCCAACTCTCAAATCCTTTCCTACTGAAGCTGTAGATTGGTTTGAAGCTCTGCGCAATCATCAAATTTATTACGCTCTCACGGCCACTGTTGAAATTCCTAGGACATATGTTACTCAATTTCTTCTGAGTTCTTATGTTTGTCAGTATGCAGATGAAGGGCTAACTATTGCTGGATACACGGGTGATCGCAGAGGCAAGAAGATGATTTCTCTTACTCTAAACGTTAATGATCTTCGGCAAGCCTTACATTTGGAAGAGCATGATGAATTTGATAATACACCCACTGACGAGGAGCTTATTGAGTTTCTTAAGTTTCTTTCGTATACCCCTGACCCTACTAAACCCTTGATCAAACGTGGTGATTTTCGTCGAAAGGGTTTACCTCCCATGTGGAATATGCTGTTTTCAATCATTAACAGTTGTCTAGATGGGAAAGTGGGCAGCCCTGATCAATCCTCTCATGCAATGCTCTCCATTATGTACGGTATTTACTTTGGTCTAAATCTCGATTTCGCTGGTCTTATCTTTGATCACATGGTCGGGTTGATCAGAAAGAAAGTAGCCTCTCAACAAATGGCCAAATGATCGTCAACTTCTGATGGAAACCCCAAGAATCTTGTTCTGCAGAGTTTTTTTCGGCTTGGTGTTTCATGACACTCCAAAGGAAAAACTTCCATGGTCCTCCTCTGACAAATCTCTTCCCATGGCTAAGCTGTTTCCTATGAAAGGTTTCAAATCCACAGAACAGTCACAGGGTTATCCGAATATTCGACCTATGTCTCATGCAATGGTCAAGTTACTTCAACAGCCCCAGAGAGATGAATACAGACATAGATGCAGGAGACCAAAGTCGGTCCCAGCAACCCCTCTACGCATAGGGCAGCCTAAGGAACCTAAGTCTAAGAAAACACACGAGCGTTTTGAGGAAGAAAGGATGGCTGGTAAGAAGAGTGAGATTAGACAGTCCATAGATAGTTGTCCTCCACAGCAGTCTGCAAAAGCAAAGAAAATTAAGAAGTACAAGGCATCAGTCCCAGAAGCTACTTCTCCAGCAGTTGACGCTCACACAACTGTTTTCTCTACAGAACCTTTGGAAGATCTTCCTGATGAACTTTTTGTAGAAACAGAAATGCAAACCTTTGATGCTGTAGATATGGAGGTCGGTGCTGAAATCATTCTGTCAGATGATGAAGCTGAGCTAGTAGGTAGTTTTGGCCCAAACGTAGAAGAAGGTAAGGACTTCGCTGTTCAGAGTACCATTCCAACAGAAGAAGAGAAAGAGTGTGGAGAAAAAGATGCCCTGAGCACACCACCTAACCCAACTCCCAGTGCAACCCACATGTCTAGCCCTCATGTTCTAGATGAGACAGCTATTGAAACAGGCTCGCACAAACCGAACTTTACCCCACCTAGCCAAACAGAGGATATTCCTTCTGCCTCTGTAGTACCTGATAACCGGGAATCCATTCATACTCCCGCATCCTCTCAACAGGATGCTGGTTTAAACATAAAGACCCCTTCTCCCAAGGGTCTGCTACAACCGCACGGGGATGCATGTGTTGATCCCCCCCACTTGAGTGAAAAACCCACTTCTCTTCCTGAGGAAGTTGCGTGCACACATGAGTTCTCTGAGCTAGAACCTCAGCTAACTCCACTTGGTCAATCATTCGCAAAGGGCCCAGGACCTTCTGTGATCGAAACCAACAGAATGGAGGTAGGCTCTCCTGCAAAGGAAGTCCGAGGATCCTCCAGAAGTCCCCGAGAGGATACCATTAAAACTTCCTCTGAGGGCGCCTTTAACTCAAAGGCTGCTAAGGAAACATGTGTTGGTTCCTTAGGTTCCCAGGAAGACTATGTTACAAAGGGTGAGTTTCAAACCTTTGCAGCAGAGGTCTTCAAAAGACTTGATGAGTTGAAAAGCTCTAAAAGTTCTTCCTCAGAACCATCATCTGATATTCTGAAACAACACACCACCACCATTGAGAATCTCACTTCTGCAGTTTCCTCTCTACAACAGCAGGTTTCCAATGTTCCGACCGCAGATGGCATTTCTTCCATGCTTAAAAACATTTCTTTTGATACATCTTTTTTAGATTCTCTGCAAGAAAAGCTCGCCTCTGTTGGTCAACAATATGCCATTGATCTTGAAAATGCTGCTCTTCATGATTTCGAGTCTTTCAAGAAGGAGATTCGTACCATAGTTGACAACGCAGTTACTCTAAGTGTTACTCCTGCCACAAGAAATCCAAAAAGCTTGGCTATCCGTGGTCAATTATGTGACATGGTTCAAAGTCTTGGTTCACAAGTTCGTTCCATCTCTGACCAGTTTCTTCAAGACACTCGTGATACTCACAAAGTCCAGATCCGCACCATTCATAATCTTACTGAGAAAACTCTCCAACTTCAAGGCTGCATTACGAATGATATCTCCAAAGCTCTTAAAGACGCCATTCGTATAGAATTGTAGCATGTTCGTCATTTTTCAATGCTTCTATCTGCCAAACTCAAGCATGCTCATCTTCTCAATACTCGTCTTCAGAAAGCTCGCCTCACTTTTGTTCTTTGGAAGCCTCCAAACCTACTCTTCAATCGCAGGATGACCAGGATCCTGATCATCCTGAGGGGGAGAATCACGACAGGCAAACTGCCAAAGCCAAAGGCATTCGCATAAGGTGAGTTTCTGAAAAAAATCTACAGAGCATGCTAATACGGGTAGAGATAAAGGCAAAGGCAAAGAAAAAGTCTCAGAGGCTCCGCTTTCAGAAGAGGAACAAATAAAGAGGGCAGTCAAACTGTCGCGAGCTGTGTTTACTCAAAGTTTGTCAGGTGCTGGTAAGACAGGCGTTTCACCTCAGCCTCTGGGAGAATCCTCCAAAGTGGCAGAAGCATCTTCCGGTACTTTCGATACTCTAATGGGAAGCATTAAGCCAATTGCTACCACCAGATGTACTGAAAACATACTAGAGGATGTTTCTCTAGAAGCATTTGCCACAGAAGATGTTGCAGAAAATCAGCCCATCAGACTACCTCTCCCCGCTGATCGCATCATCACGTCTCTGGAAGAATCTCAGAGATGGAAGTTCTCCACACGAGATATTGATCCTTCTTTTGATCCAAGAGTGTCTGTCATCGCAACCCCCCAAGGAAGAATCAAGTTTGCCAAGCTCACACAGGATGTTCAAGATGTTTATTCTCAGTCTCCGATCGTGTCTGTAAAGACTCTGGCACATGGAACTCTCTGCAATAAAGAGGTCGTTTACTCCATTATCTCTGTCTTAAGAAGTGATGGAATTGTCTATACTTTCACAGATGCGGACTTTCATCTTCTGTGCATTCAAGACCTTCCTTTCCTATTTCACTTTATGGCACACCGTATGGAGAAAAGCAGAAAGTTTGCTGCTTCTCAGATCAGATTATGGGAAGTTATACGCGCTCATATCATCTATTGGAGTCAGAAGGATTTTGATGTTGCTTATGCGCTCGGTCAGAACAAGCTTTACATCTCTCCACCAGCAAATCGTCCTTTCTGGATTAAAGATGTTCAGCCAAATACCTTCGTTGAAGAGCCATCATATGGTTTTGTCTATGAGGACAAAGATGGAGTTAAAAGATTCTTTGATCCTCTGGAAAGTCACAAGTACATGCATAAATCATTGAACTTTGTGTACAGGTTTCTGAGCAAGGAGGTTCAACAAGGAAGAATTAACAGAGACCTTGTACAACAGGTGTTCACAACCATTGAGAATATCGCAAAGTTTAGAACATTTCTCTACAACTTGTATCTGCTTCTGAAGAAGGCTGGTATCAATGATTTCCCAAATTCAAGTGTCAAGGCAAAGCAAAGAGAATAGTTGTGTCTAGGAAGTTAGATTTTTTTTCAAGTATTGTAATTTCTTTGGCGTCTAGTTTTAATGAATTTTTACTTTTTGTGCATCTTTTTTCATTACTTAGGGGAGATTGTTGACTTATAACTCTTTAATGTAAAAGTAATGATAAAAGATGTCAAGAAACTGACAGAAGTTGAAGTCTTAATCATCAGAGCATCTGTAAGGTTTGACAGTAGCTCTACCAGATAAAGGCATTCTTTGCAGAATCTCTGCGAAGCTCACAGAACCTCTGATAAGATCATTAGACAACTTCTGCAGAAACGGTTATTTGCTTTTCGTGCTGATCACGTGACTACCTCAATCGACTCACTTTGTACGATCAAGATTGTAACACGTGTTCATCTTTAATTTCACGTCATTCATCAAGTAAGATGTTCTTAAATTACTGATTATCATCTTCATTGCGTACCTTCATCTATAGCTCATCTTAATTTCCGCTGCATTAAACTCTTTTAGCTATTAGTTGATTGCTCGTTTTTTTATTCAAATACAAACATCTGGACCAACATAGATCTCACCATTTTGGGACTTGGATACTTTACTCTGGCCGGTACCACCCGGAGATAATTCGCAGAGTCGTGTAATCCCCTCCAGCTTCGGTTTGAACGCGGTTGTTCAAGGTGTGTTCACTTACAACGCCCCGCGAACCTTACGCCGGAGGTGCCCCTGGATGGGTTGCACTACTGATCTATGATTTTCGGGGTTTTAATTAATTTTGAAAAATCTTTTAATGTCCAGAGTCTTGAAAGACTATAATGTTGAATAACTGATTGTTTGAAAAGCAACCTATGTTTTAAACTGACTGTCTTAACATGACTGTTTTAAACACACATGCTATTTTAAAACTAATTGTTTTAAGACCACTTGCTAATCAAAACTAAATGCTTTGATAGCACACTAGTTGATTAAATAAAATCATTTATCATTTTAGGTTTTAAATAAAATCTACCATTTTGAAAAGGTTTAAAAACTGGCAGTTTTAAATATAAAACCTATCTTATCTTGTGATATTATCTAGTTTTAAAACTCTCTCTATTTTAAAACAAATAGGAAGTAATTAGCACAACCACGCAGTTAATAAATCAACAACCACGCAGTTAAAACATATTATAGTTTTGCCAACGTTGTTCCTAAGGACCATTAATGACCTATTACTATAGTATTTCTATCTCCTTATACGTCTTCCGCTGGATTTGGCATCTCCGATGGAACTCTGAAAGAAATACTCAATCTTTTTCGCGTGCTCCCACTGGCCTCGGCACCCTCGATGGTAATCCTGAAAGAAATACTAAAATAACTATCCTAACGTCATTTTACAGCGGGGTTGTAAATGGCACGCAGGCCTCCCCAAAATTAAGTCAAGGGTCTAAGTTAAAAAAATACTATAATGGATATAATATATATACACAGACAAGTATATAATTTAAACAACCACACATTTATATAAAGCATAAAATAAGCAATATAATAAAGCGTAAAGCAATCCTAGACCCGTTAAAAAAATTACGTCATCTCATTTATCGCAAAACTTGGTTTTAATTGATTTATAAAAACAGACTGTTTTATAAACCGAAAGATTTTTCTAGAATTATAAAATAAGATGATCAATTCATTTTATCAGACCAAAAATTTTCGCCTTTTATCCAAAAATATATCAAACCGGGTATTTTGATCTAACTGGTCGAAATACTAAACACTGGTCCATAAACTGTATCTATGTTTGGCCAACTGGTCAAGAAAGACACCTGACCCATTTGACCTTAAAACGAGTCAAAAGTTTGGTTTGATAAACATAACCTTAATTAGGGATAATCAATCCAAAAATTCCTTTAAAAAATATCTTATATAAAACAACTTGGATAAACTTAAAACCAACAAAACCCTCTTGGGCCTCAAGCTGGGTTAAAAAAAACTGGGCTTTGGGCCCATTACGAAACTGGCAATTTTGTGCCTGATAGGGTTTTTGAGAATTGATCGAAAAACAATCGCGGGTCGAAACCCTAGTCGTCCTTTGCTTACCCTAAAACCCGGCAACCATCGTTATTTCTCAGCGACATCAGCAGCAAACGACCGCCAATATCGCCGCCACCACAGTTCGCTGCGCGACCTGGTTATAGCCATCATGGTTCGCGGCACGAACCAGTTATCGCCAACACCACTCGCGGTGCGACAGCCGTAGCCACCTCCACCGCTCGTGGTGCGAGCCAGTTACCGCTCACGGCGCGACAATCGTAGCCGCTGACACCGCTCGTGGTGCTAACAACCACAACCATTGATCACCGCCGTTACGATTGGCAACAACGTCGCGCGAGCACCATCGCCGCTACCACCATCGATCCACCTTGCAAGGCCGTCGATTGGTGGCCTCCAAACGTGACCACCGCCGATTTTGCGGTGTGACCTTGCGATCAAAAACAGTGGTGGCGATCAATGCCACCCACAGGTGGTCATCGACCACCGCCGTCGCCAAGGCCGAACGACGACAGCAGTAGCGCAAGGCTACCACTGCCGCCATGGCTGTTGATTGGAGCCAACTACAACCGTTGCCGCGACCACCATGTGTGGTGCGGCCGGCGACCTCGTTAACGGCCGAACGCCGCCACCACTCGCTATGGTGCGGCCGATGATCGAAACGAAATCCAATGCCGCCACCACTTGTTGTGGTGCGGCTGCAGCTACCACCACTCGCCGGTGAACAAAAAAACACCCCCACCGCCGTCTATAAACAACGGCGATCGCCTCTTGGCGATTCCAATTAGCAACCAACGCCACTACCACAAACTGTGGGGTGGTAGCCGATAACCACAACCGATGCCGCCACCACAAACGGTGGTGCGACCATCGATCGCGACAACAGTCGGTGCCGCAACCACCGCTGTGGTGCGGCCGACGATCGAGGAGCAAAAAAGGGGCCGACGCCGCGACCACCGACTGTGGTGCGGCCGGCGTCCGTTTCCGTTGGCATCGCTGGTGATCGGCCTAGTGGTCCGGCCGGCTAACTGCCGCCGTTCCACCGCCGATCGTCGGTTTGGTGTTTTTCGATGATTAGAACGATAAATTGAAAAGCTTATATTTGATAAAAATCAGATTTTTAACAAAACAAAAACAAAGACCAAAACTTGAGACGCAAGAAAAACTTTTTAACGGATCTTATAAATTAAAACGAAAATTAAAAAACCTGTAGCTCTGATACCATTGTTGGGTTTTTCTGGGATCCTCGTATCAAATTGACACGGAGAACACAGTGAATTTCAATCCTAATTGGAAGAGATACACGATAAAACCCAATGATCAAACTGATCCAAAGGTTTAATCTTTTATTAAACCAAACTCGCTTGATTAGTGTGGAAGCGAAGAATTTAAAACCCGGAAAAACATTCACATATCCTATCGTTGTTTTATTTAACATAACAATTAAGGGTTTAAGGTTATTACCTGGATTGCTTGAGCTTTAATCCACCCGTGAACGACCAAACAAAATCCTTCCATCCGGATATAATCCCGAGATCACGAATAATCTATTTCGCGATAAGTGTGAAAAAAAACCCCAAAACCGAACTGGTTTTAGGCTGTGGTCGGTGCCGATTAGGAGAGAGGAGATAGAGGGATTTTTCGGTTTCTTTTGTAAAGCTGATTGAATGAATGATAACTGGCAAGCCTTAACCCTTGTTATATATGGAAGAGTTTCCATATATTAAGACTCCCTAATTTAATGATAATTATCCTTATGGAATTTATTCTTTTTTCTTTTTGCCAAAAAAAATAATATTCTATTCCTATTTAAACTGGATAAAAATTAAACTAATTAATTATTTAAACTATTATATATTTATTTTCCTAATAAACATATAATTCATATAATTAATCAAGAAACCTTTAACTTTGGAATTTCTGACTGAAATTACCCAAACGATTTATAATTGACTATTATAAATCCATTCTCTCCAAGCTGAGATTATTTTACTTATTTGATTTACAAGACCTTACAGGTGTGACCCTCAAGTGTCTTATAACATTGGATGTGTAATTACTGGTTTGCCAACTTTTGCACATAATTACTAACAACAACTACCACGGAAACAGAGGCAACTCCGAAGGCTATCAGGTAGGTGGTTACAATCAAAGGTGGAACAACCAATCTAATCTCAACAACAACAACAACAACAACAACAACAACAACAACAACAACCAGAACCATCAATCCAATGACGGAGGTCGTCAGTACATCAACACCGGTGGAACTGAACCACCGCAGCAGAACAAACTACTAGCTCTAGAAGCTCCACCTGCAGCCAACCAAAACAGGAACCCTGCTCGAGTTCCCACCTACTACAACTGCGGAACTCTGGGTCACTATGCATCAGACTGCAAGATAAAACTCAAATACTCAGCTTACTTTGAGGAAAAGGCTACCATCATGAAGAAGAAAGAGCTCGGGAAAGTGCTGGTGGCTGACGAAGAGAACTGGATTCAAGAGCCAGAAGACTCGGATGTTGAAGGTCCATCTGTAGTTCAAGGTCACTGTCTTATGGCAGACTTTGAGGAACCCTGCATATCGGGTTCCTCAAGCCATTCAACTGAGGAAGAAGCTGAGGTAACTTCCTATTCAAATTTGTTAAATCCTGTTGAACTGTTAGAATCTTAAATCCTGAGACTTGAGAGCAATCTCCAGATGGAAAGAGCTCTCATCTCAAGATTCAGAATTGAGAGTGTTGTTTACAAAAGTTCCTTAGAGGACCTTACCCTGAATTATGACAGATTGGAGCTTGAGTCTGGGGTTAGAGAATCTAACCTAGAAAATAAGCTCATAATCCTCCAAAGATCTTACGAAGAAAATGAAAGCAATCGTGAGGAACTCAAGCTCAAATTTCATATTCTTTCTGAGGAAAGAACAAAACTGTTTATTAAAATAGACGAGCTTGAGGAGAACAATCTAAAGAGAGGACAATCTGAACATACCTTGAGCCTGCTTACCAAGCAAATGATTCAGCATCCCTTTTACCAAGCCGAGCCTGGGTTGGGACAAGTAGATAATCGTGTTCTTGATAAAGCACCTGCACATCTATACAGTTTTGATAATATGAGTGCTTCCAAACTAGAACCTAGGTTAGACAAAGGAAATGACAATGAGAACTATATGATGAAGACTGTGACGTTTACTAAAACCATAGATGGAAAAGCTGTATCCTTTACTACCAGTCTGTCAACTAGTTCACCAAATAGTCCTCCTTCCAGTCCTGTTGCAACTGGTCCTATTTTTACCGCTGCCAGTGATCCTGAGAACACTTTTTCAAATTGGGACGACATCAAAGCTGGACCACCTAAGGTAGCCATGCCTCCCATCAACTATGCCAATCTGAACTCTTGTTACGACACTAGGGAAATAGATACATCTATGAACGCTGATGTTATCCAACCCTTGGATGTTTCCGCAACTCAGCCTCCTGCCCAAGTGTGTCTAGAAAGAGAAATGTTCCATCTAAGATCCAAAGCCGTAGAACTCAATGCTTGTCGCCATAAGATCAAGAAATTTGAATTGATTCTCTCCAAAAAAGACAACCTAATTAATTCATTGGAACATAATTATCTTGAGGCAAATGCTGAAAGGATAAGTATGTCGAGCCAATGTGAGACCGCAAAATTTTCATGTACAACTTTTAAAAATAAGTTTGTGGATCTCCAAAAGCAACTCATTGTCCAAATGGTTAATAACAGAATAGAAAAAGAGTTCTTTTATGAAAAAGAAATTTTGTATTCCCAGACTTTTGCAAATCAGGATTGTCAAATCAATCGCTTGAAAAATCGATTGTCTTTGTTGAAGGAATTTGATTCTTGGGCTTCAAGTACCAGTAGAACACCTCTCATACCAGACCTTAGGACAACCTTGCCTATACTCTTATTAGATCCAAATATTGTGTATGATGTGAAGGTATTTTTAGATGCTGATGATCCTCCGTCAGGTTATATTCCACGAAAACCTGTTTTACCAAGTGCTGTAAAGCAAATCAGTTCCACCAAGCCACTTGCATCAGTGTCTGTGATAAATTCTAAAGGTGAAACTTGTAACGGTACTGACAAAGGGAAGCCAGTTAAGCCGCACACACCTACGGTAACACAGACTCAACATTCAAAGTCTAAAGATGTGAGTAGCCCGGTAAAGCCCATTAAGGGACTAGACTTTCATTCTAGCTCATTTGACGTGGGTGAGAACTCCAAATCCAAACAACCTTTGAATACTTCAAAACCTACCTTTCAAACAACACAAGTCCAAGGTGGTCAATCCATTCTTGTTAAACCGTCACCCAACTCACAACTTGCTACTCATGCAGATGGGAGGACTGGTGACGGGACAGCGAATGTGAAGCCACGAAGGAGGAGAAATCGGAAGAAGAAGAACACTTTTACTGCTTTCCCTAAAAGGGGTGGTCAAGATCACTCTGGTCTTGGCTACATCCCACGTAGATGTAATTCAAACGTGAACTCAAAGTCTGTAAACACTAATCGCTCTACGAATTCTGATAATTTTACAGCTTTTAGAAATCATATCTATTCACTGCTTGATAATTACATACGTGTTGATATGCCTGGTAATGCTAATACTTGTCGTAAGTCAGGTAGTCCTCCCAAGGAAAGAAGTAAGAAAAAGGCAAAGCAAAGTGCTTCGCCTCCTATGAAGTCTCCTAAGCCTAAGGAGAAATCCGAAAAGGACACTTTACCGGAAGCTATATCTATATCTAATGATATGACACTGTTGATCCAGTCTTCCTAAGACTTTGTGAAATACCAATGATCCTATATCTATTTTCTGTAAATTACTTAGCACTGCTGAAAGATGAAGTTCACTATTTCAGCGATTCTTTATCGCTGATAGTTTGGACAATCAGCGATTGCTGATCACTGACTCCGTTCAGTATCAGCAAGAGCTGACATAAGCTAAGTATCCCCTGAAAGACAAATAGTGATGCCAGAAGAAAACCATCAGCACCATCTATTGATGTAAGGTGAATGAAAGAGTCAGCGAGGTTGTGATCTGAAGTTGAAATCAGTGATAGCGAGCTGACTAATCTGCATGACGTTCTGCTGAAGACAAGTCACAGTGCCTCCCTGATTTTTCCTAGAGATCAGCGATTCTAAGGCCCGATCAGTGACTTGCTCTTTACGAATTCAAGATTTGTCTTTCCCTCCTATATGCACGTAAAGGATTTGATTTTCCTTTCTGACAAATGTACAAAAGGGGATGTCTCTTTACTACTCCCTCTTTGCTTGTCAACCATAAGGCAATTCTACACTATAGACCATAACCCTACCAAGTATGGGCCGTCGTTTATAGTATATAGTACAATAGAACCACTCTCAGTTTGCCACGTGCAAAAGTGGTTCTGCCATGTATTTAATGCATGGGGTATAAACATGAGTATTAAGTTTGTTCTTCAAACCAACCTTGGTTCATGCTTCTATACCCCAATCCTTTCTCTCTCTGTCAAGGTTCATTCTATCTATCTCTATTCTTGCTTTGTGCATAAGCAAATGCTTCGTGAAATACTTATGGATTGTTTGGATCATGACATAGTCTAGATCCGCTTCAACAAACAATCTACTTTAGTTCACACAAAAACTCCATAGGGGTTGTGAATTAAATTAAGTAGAAGAAACTGTGTTGATTGTATTCAACCCCCCCTTCTAGAATACAATTTAAATAGTTGGCCATTGAAAGAGGACTAACAAGTGGTATCAGAACGGTTAGAAACTCTTTCTTCTATCTAACCGTTCACAAAAGAAACATAGTTTCTAGATCCACACTATGGCCACAATTCCTTCTAAAGATTCTTACTTCGATTCCGGATCTCTGGCAAAACCACCCAGATTCATGCCCGAAAATTTCCCTCTCTGGAAATCTCGGATGGAGCTGTTCTTAGCTGGTGCTGATCCTCAAATCCCCTACTTTATAGAGCATAGACCACACGTTCCCACTTCTATAATCCCTTCCGTTGCTGCTACTGATAACACTCCTGCAGTAAAGGACAGAAGCTTTGTCAAACTAGTTGCTAACTGGTCTGATGAAGATAGACGTTTGGTGAATATTGACACCAAGGCAAGATCGCTGATAGCTATGTCTCTTCCTGATGAAGTATTTCACTCCATCAGCAAGCTTAAATCAGCTAAGGAGATATGGGACACTCTGTGTCTCCAATATGAGGGTGCTGACGCTCTCATGGAATCTAGAAAGATTCACCTCATACGTTAGTATGAGAAGTTCATCCCTGTTAAAGGTGAAACTCTCTCCCAGACCCATTAGAGGTTTAACTGCCTCTGGATAGATCTAAAGACCTACAACGTCTCCTACTCCAGGTAATCACTAAGTTCATGGAAGCTCTCCCGGATCACTGGGAAAATTACACCATGTGTCTTAAAATATCAAAGGACATAAAGACTATAACTCTCAACGAGTTATATGGTACGATGCTCAACCATAACACAAGACCCTTAAGTCTAATCTCATAAGAGATACTAAGGATGTCAACCCTCTAATGCTGTCTCAACAGTGACCATCACTGAGATAGAAGATTCTGACTCTGACCACGTCTCTGATACTGAGACTGAGCTCAATGAGTCCCTTACTCTTCTCTCTAAGCATTTCAAGAAGTTTGGACGAAAAGGAAACTTTCGAAAGTCCAAACCCCTCTCTCTTACTAACAAGGCTGAAACACCTTCTGATGATAAGGCCTCTGCTACTTGCTTTAAGTGTTAAGGAAAGGGACACTATGCTAATGTATGCAGGTACAAGAAGAATCAGTTCGCTGAATCTTCCTCTCCAGCTTCCAAGGAGGACAAATACTGGAAGCTGAAGGCGAAATATCGCAAAGGATGGGACGATTCCTCAGATGAGGAAGACACCACTGAGGCCACATGTCTGATGGCTATCATTGAAGAAGCTGAACCAGTTCTCATGGAGCAGCTTGAAGACATCCTTGATAAGGTTCCTGCTACACCTACCTCATCCTAACTCCCACCTTTTAAGGTATGTACTCCCTCTCCTTCTGATACTATGTCAGCGATGGACGCTCTTACCATCGATATGCATAATGCCTTAAACGGAAAGTCCTCTGCTGAAAAGATCAATCTTGATCTTAGGACTGAGCTCAAAGAGTGTCATGAGAAACTCAAAGAACTTGCCATTTATGAAGCAAGTTACAAGGACCAGGTTCATGTGACCCAAATCCTGTGTCTTGAAAGAGAACAGGCTATCGCTGAGAAATAGAAAGTTGTTACTGAACTCTACTCCGAGAATGTTACTGTCAAAAGTTGGGCTGATGCTTCTGAAACTGTTGACAAAATAATCTCCTCTCAGCGACATCCTAAGATTAGAACCTATCTAGGTTTTAATAAAGACAATTTGCATGCTGATGATATCCCTGATAAATCTAGTTTAAAGTTTGGCATGTTTATCTCTTCTAACTCTTGTCCTGCTGATGAAAATGACTCTACCTCTGACCAGCCCTCCAAGGACAACAAATTCTCTCTTTAACCACCAAAACCTTCTAAATCTTAATTTAAGACTCCTAAAGTCTTAGGTGGTGGACCTCCTAGGTCAGGGAAGCTGAAAACAGGACAAAACCCTGTTCCCAGACTTAAAGTAGATGTTATATCTAAGCCTGAGGAGAAGACACAAATTCCTCCACACACTACTAAAAAAGGCTTCCTTGGACAAGGACCAACTATCTTAGGTTTAAACATCCTAAGGGTAGTCACTCTAAGGCTAAGACCTTCAGAATTTGCTATCACTGTGGTCAAAATGATCATATTGTTAGTAATTGTCCAAATGCTACCAAAGCTGAAAAGGCAGCTAAGGTAAGAAAGGTCCCAAGGCTGGAAAATCAGTCAAAGAAAAGAATCCTTTAATCCCTGATGCTTCAAGCATCCCTGATCCTGTCAATTCTGAGAAATCAGAAATGACAGATGTCGTTGCTTCTACGTCAAATGCAATGATAATCTATGTCCCTGATGTATCATCAATTGCTGACCCAACTGGACTCAACTTTATGTGGGTCCCCAAGACCACTTAACCTGTCTTCTTATTTCAGGGAAAGGGCATCTAGTATCTTGATAGTGGATGCTCATAGCACATGACTGGAAACAAGCATGTGCTGGTTGACTTCAAAGAAGAAGCAGGCCCTTCAGTCAAATTTGGCGGTGAAGGAAGAGGTATCACTAAAAGTTATGGTACCTTAACCAATGGTAAGTGATGCGGTAATTATCATACATAAAATGCGTAACAAGTTTTAACCTCTAATGCCTAGCCACTGTCTTACCACATATACAGGCAAGCGTACCCGATCGTGAGTAATATAGTGTAGGAAAGTCCAGGTATCGTATCTACCACTGGGAACGGTCAAGTTATCGTAGATTATTAATCTAAATCAGTTTAATTAACCTAAAGCTTTTGGGGGGGGGGGTTTATGAAAAAGGTTTTTAATACTAAAAAGACAACTAAATTAACTATGAACTAAGAAAGCGATTAAAAAGATTAATTAAGAACTATATGAAGGAAAACAGTAGCACTTATCATGGTATAGTGAATCCCCAAGTGGTTGATCTAAACAGGCCAAAGGATTGGTTGTTTTGGTTATTGTAGGAATTTAATTCAAGGACACCCTAACATGTAGTGATTATGGTCTTTAACTAGGTCTTGGTCCTCCTAGCTCCAATACTTAGGTCGTTTGTCAGGCAACCTAGCACCGGAAATCCGATCCTAATTCTATTGCATGTTTTTCTACCTCCAGGTCACTTTCGGTCCAAGTAACCACTTAACACAACTCTTTTGGTCAAAGGGTAGGTTAAGGTAGGTTGATTATCCTATCGGAGTCTATCTATTTTGGTCAAACAGATACACCCAACCAATGAGTTCAAATAATCAGAACGGAACCATAACACACATTCAATCAACAAAAAACAAACCAATAAACATTAATTATAAAAACATCATCCACAGTGGTTCATCGACCATGACAAGTACCACTATTAAAAGACTACTCACTAATCATTATGTAAACAGAAAACATGATAGTAGACATGATACCGACAATACAACGACGGATGATCAGAGATCGAACCCCGCAGCGTATCGGCACCACTCTGACTTTCACTCTCCCCGTATATGCGTCTATGTGAGTCTCCGAGTCTGTATGCATGTTTTGAACTGAAGGAGGAGGCTGGTATTTAAAAGAAAACGTCCAGGGCCCATTTGGCGATCACCAGACTGCTGGTTTCGCGGCGCCCAGCACTTAGGTCAAACCCTGGTCTTCATCTTTGTCGAACTTGGTGGCGCCAGATCCTGAACTTCGCGGACGCCAGATGGCTACTGGATTGAACTTCTGCATTTTTCACGTTTTCTCGCCTTTTTCGTACTTTTCCGTTCCACGGCCTCCAAATCCTACATAAACAATAATAAGCTCATTTGGTGAGTGAAATGATCAGAAATGGTTGAGAAATGGGGTAAAGTCATACCATTAAGCTCAACCAAAACATGTATAATTTTGGTGTTATCAAAATCCCCACACTTAAGCTTTGATTGTCCTCAATCAAAGGACTGAAAGATAAGAAAGATAACTCCAAAATTATCTCCACCCAAGATCATCAAAGAGAACAAAGTATACTCACACAATCGAACACACAAACAAGACTCGTCAAGCAATCGGATACCAAGATCAACCTTTTACCCTCACGTAGTATGAATAATCATATAAAGTGTATCTCTCGGGGGTAAAAGTGTATATGTAAGCGATCACACCAATACTCGACTCATTCCTGCATGCATAAGCTTGTCACTAAATCTAATCTCCACCACTGAGAAGTTGTCAACCGTTAAGAGGACTTTAGGGTTGTAACTTTAGGGTTGTAACTTTTGGGATGAGCATTTCCTCTCTTTTCTTTTTAGAATTGGCCTAAGCCTATGGCTTATTTGGGGCACAAATTCTTTTTCAATCTTTTCAGCTCACACTCTTTTCAACATTCTCGACTCTTTTGATATTTCTTTTTCTTTTCTGAGTCTCAAATATTTTTTTCTTTCTTTTCTTTTCCTCTATTTTTTTTCAGAGCGGCAACTATGTTGCTTTTGGGCTCTTTTAAATCTCAATCCCATAAAAACTGTCAGATTTGAAAAACTGGATCAAAACATCTGA
Source organism: Centaurea solstitialis (assembly GCA_030169165.1). Classification (NCBI taxonomy): domain Eukaryota; kingdom Viridiplantae; phylum Streptophyta; class Magnoliopsida; order Asterales; family Asteraceae; genus Centaurea; species Centaurea solstitialis. Next base: position 48,537,854 of record CM058045.1, read on the forward strand.
AGAATCAAATTTAAGTTACGGCCAAAAGATAGATAAAACAATTAGGCTAAAGGATAAAGGATATAGTGGGTAAAGAAATGAAAAAGGCTAAGGCTCAAAATGGTTACAAGGGATGAAGTACTAATGATGAGTACTTTTAATCAAAGGCTAGGGAAATCAAATAACCTTATGGTGAGGTTATCAGACGAAGGCTAAATGGGTTAGAAACGAAGGCCTCTATCAGTGCAATGGTGATAAATACTTCTCTTATGTGGTCTCGACAAGCATTAAAGTGACCAGTTCTACCTTGGGTTAAATTCGGTATTCCTCACGAAATAAATAATTAAGGCTCAAACTCTCAATGGGATTGGGTGAGGCACTCATGGCAATCATTATTCCAAGGCATCCTTTCACTCAACTAATCCTATTCAGTGTTCTCCTATGCAAGCAACTCAGTCTCAAAAACAATCTCAGATTTCGAAAAAATTGGGGTCAAATCTCAAAGCTTTCAAAAATTTGAAAAACGACAATCCACAAAGCAAAAAGTGAACCCATTTAAGCATATAAGTCTACATAACCCCCTCCCCACACTTGAAATTTGTAGTGTCCTCAATGCAACAATCAAAACAATTATGGAATAATTGGGAAAAAGAGAAACTTCCCGGATTATGTGACGAAATCTGTTTTGATCTGAGAGAGTGTTCCAAGTATCGTGCTCGATCATAGATCATATATCGCTGTATCTACTACCAAAAAGAAAAAGAAAAAGTAAAAACGAACAAAACAAAATAAACCAAACTAAAGCAATTAAAGAGTACTTAAAATCCTAAACAAACCAAGCAAAATAAAAAGTGTTCAAACCAAACCAAACCACACAAACGAAAAATAAAATTGTTTACGACAACCATATCGAATGAGAGATTAAAAGAGAGAGATCAATAAGGGCCACGAGGTTGGTTTTGCCAATCCTCGAAAGTCGGCTAACCGGGTGGTGCATCCTCAGAGTATGGCCAAAAAGGTGATGGAGCATACGCGGCATTCGGTTGAATACCGAAATGGGAGGCCATCTGGTTCATCACTCCACTTTGCCAGTTGGCTTGGTGAAGAGCCTCCACGGTGTTGTACTCCACATGCTGATGATGACGGCCATAAGATAATGACATCTCCGAGAGTCGGTTACTCAAGTCTTGGTAACCCGAATATGCCGTCTATTCCGCCGGTTGCTCTCCCGCATTCGTCCCACTTGTTCCATCGATCGCATGAGTGCTCCTTACTTGATCCCTCGGTTGACTCCTCGTCCCATAAGCTTGAGGATTATGGATCCATGAATTATAATCCCTTCCGGTCATATGCTCTACCCTTGCTACACCCATGCCACGGAGTTGGTCCATGTCGATCAATCCCATCTCCCCAAGGTTCGTCATCGAGGCAATGACACCATCGGTTAAAATACCGAAGTGCTTGGCCAAGAGCGTCACATACTGGCCACCAACCATTCGGCTACCCTCTAGATAACCACCTCCTTTGGCAAGTTGAACGGAGATGAGATACGGAGCATTCGGATATTTGTCATCCGTGGTGAGTTGCTCAAGAAGCCATAGATCCTAAACCGAAACTTTCTCCTCACTTGAGGAACGAGCATTCACCGCTTGAATGAGCATACGGTGCAAAAGTCGATCCGAAGAAGCAAGAAAACCCTTCACCTTGAGATTACCACCATAGTCACCTTCACCAAGAATCGCCCAAGCCAATTGAGAATTAAAACCATCCGGCCTTTTTGCGGTCGCCCACATGTACTCCACGAATCTGGGAGCATCAACCTCATCTTGGGTATATATCCCCAAGGCAACGGCAAACTCGACCAAGGAAAGCGATCTCCAAACCCCACCGAGTCAGAACGTCATGCACGACTGATAGAACTCCTCAAGGGCCTTAATTGCGTCGAAACGGAACTTGGCCACGAACTCAACGATAAGCTCACGATAGAGGGTCTCGGCAATGTCGAAGACTCGTTCCCATGCATGGCAAATATAGTACTCGTTCCCATGCATGCCTTATCGCCTTGATTGTGTTCTCAACACTCATCGATCGAAGAAGGTTCCAGTCGGCTCTCCTCGGTATCAAAACCTGACGGGTGAGAAGCCGGTTAACGGTATCCCGGTACTCCTCCCGTTTCGGACCGTTCAAAGTTGGGTCATTCATGAAATAGGTGAAGATGTGGCTCCCATCCGGTGCATAGAAGTTGGTTGCGGTGGAAGTTAACGATCGGGTTCTTTGTCTCCACAAAATCCACATACCATTGTCTTAGAAACTTTTGAGCAATAAACACAAGACAAGGTGTATTCATATCAAAGCTTAACCAGACAAAACTTCCATGACTAAAAAGTTCAATTAGCAAATGATAAACCAAGAACAAAGATCAAAGGGGATGTGGAACATCCCCACACTTGAACTTTTAGTTCAACATCATTGACAACTAATCTAGCTCTCTAAAACAAGAATGGGGGATTTTGATATCATCAAAATCCCCACACTTATCATCAAAGCACAAACACTAGATTAAATGAATAAACAACATGCTAGAATGAAATTTCAACCAAGACATATAGCATGCATCAACTAATAAGTATTAAACAATCAATGGTGTATCAAGAAAAATGTCCAATTCATATAAGCATACAAACACCATTGATGCCCAAACAAAGATCTTCAATTACCAAACCAAGCTATCCTCATGAAATTAAAGTTGGGAAACATACCTTAGTCATGATGAAAGATGAAATTGAAGCTCAAGAAGGTCGGATTTCGCAAGGACGTGAGAGGGATTCGCGGCGCCTAAGAGAAATTAGGGTTGTGTTCTTTTGAAAAAGTGAGAAAAGAGGGTTAAAAACCCGTCTGCCCCGTCTTCGCGTCGCCAAACCCAGGGTTTCGTGTCGCGAAATAGGGTGTTTCTGAAATATAACCCTAAATTTTTTAAGCTTCGCGTCGCGAAACGGCCCCCTCGCGTCGCGAGATTCGAAAATTTTTACCTGTACCAAACCTTACCAACCTCGCGTCTCCAAACTTGAAATTTGGCGATCGCGAGTTGGCTTCTGTTTCCAACTTTTCAAAAGTTACATTGCACGTCAGATTTGCTCGATTCTTGCGTCTATCTCCTCCGTATGGTCATCTAAGCAATAACAAACAAAAACATTAGAAAAAAAACACACACGAAAAACCAAAAAATGCAAAAAGAAAGAAAAAGCTCGGGTTGCCTCCCGAGAAGCGCTTCGTTTTTTAGTGGGTCTAGAGCTCGACCCCTTTTTTCGGCTCATTTCTTGGCACGTCGGGATGACGAGCCCTTCTTCTTCCTGTACTCCTTCTTTGAGGGTCCGGACCCATTGGTTGTTTGCTCCTTTTGGTGTATCGGGTTCAGATAATCCTCCGTCTTCTTTCCACGTTCATGAGGGAGTAACGGGCGGTTCATGCTCTTCTTGTAGGCCAGAGAAGGATCTTCATACGGTTCATCGAGATGTGTGACCGGTTCTCCGTTAGGATCAAAGTAAATCCGATTTTCTCCATATCCCAAGCTCGTGACTTGGTTTCGCATATCGGTATTCACTTTAGCGGTGTGCAAGAAAGATCTCCCGAGGATTATCAGGATCTCCGTGTTCTGTGGAAGATTAGCTATGACGAAGTCCGTATAGTAAACAAAATTGCCAATGCGAATTGGGACTCCTTCCGCTATTCCTAACGGCTTTGTCATGTATCCGTTCACTCCTCGGTACTGATAGTCTGTTGGAATGATCTTTTTGACTCTCATTTTCCTGCAATAACCAACAGGCATCATGTTAAGTGCGGCACATGAATCTACCAAAGCAAAACCAATAAATTTATGACAAGAAATAGGTAAGTTGTAACTCCCTGGATCATGCTTGATAGGTGCAATGTAGATGAGGTCATCCTCCGGTGCCTTTTCCTTCTCTTTCTCCTTGCCTTTATCCTCTTTCTTTGGTATCATGAATTCCGCGTATCCACCTTGCCTTCCATCTTCCTCCTCATCATCACTTAAAGCAACGGGTCCTTTAAGTCATAGATGTTCGAACGAAATGGTGAACCCCTCCTAGTCGTAATCCGTGGCATAATCGGCCTCACTTCCACTATCGCTCTCCACATACTTCTTCGTGTAGATGTCCGTCCACTTCTTCTTTGATGGTTCTCCAGTCATCATGAGCATCGGTTTCGCATTCTCCACCTTCGGGTTGACTTGTGTTTGCGTCGGTAACTCCCCTTGAGTTCTTTCACTTAGCATTTGCGAAACACGTCCAACCTGCAATTCCAAATTCTGGATAGTACTTTGGTGGTTACATAAGTATGAACTTACCTCATCCTCCTTGGTGTTGACTAGATCACAGATGTCCTCGAATGCTTCAAGGTGTTGGTACGGGTTTCCGCTTGGTTCTCCGTCAAATGAAATGGTGTTGATCATTTTTATCAGCCCTTTGTTGATTTCCACCATTTTACCATATGTCTTCTTGATTGCGGATCTCGGGGTGAACTGTACTTCAGATCGCTTATCCCACATGGGTTGATCGTCTGCCATCCTGACAACTCAACAAACGATTACGGGCAACTTGCGGGAAACAAAGAGATAATATAAACAATATAAATATAAATAACTAATTAAAACTAGAAAGCGAAAAACTTGCAAGGGAAAGAATCCCTCACAAGGATCGATTAACAAAACTAATAAAGACTAAAATCTAACAACTACCGTTCCCCGGCAGCGGCGCCAAAAACTTGATGCGGTAATTATCATACATAAAAAGCGTAACAAGTTTTAACCTCTAATGCCTAGCCACTGTCTTACCACATATACAGGCAAGCATACCCGATCGTCAGTAATATAGTGTAGGAAAGTCCAGGTATCGTATCTACCACTAGGAACGGTCAAGTTATCGTAGATTATTAATCTAAATCAGTTTAATTAACCTAAAGCTTTTGGGGGGTTTATGAAAAAGGTTTTTAATACTAAAAAGACAACTAAATTAACTACGAACTAAGAAAGCGATTAAAAAGATTAATTAAGAACTATATGAAGGAAAACAGTAGCACTTATCATGGTATAGTGAATCCCCAAGTGGATGATCTAAACAGCCCAAAGGTTTGGTTGTTTTTGTTATTGTAGGAATTTAAGTCAAGGACACCCTAACATGTAGTGATTATGGTCTTTAACTAGGTCTTGGTCCTCCTAGCTCCAATACTTAGGTCGTTTGTCAGGCAACCTAGCATCGGAAATCCAATCCTAATTCTATTGCATGGTTTTCTACCTCCAGGTCACTCTCGGTGCAAGTAACCACTTAACACAACTCTCTTGGTCAAAGGGTAGGTTAAGGTAGGTTGATTATCCTATCAGAGTCTATTTATTTTGGTCAAACAAATACACCCAACCAGATCGAACCCCGCAGCGTATCGGCACCACTCTGACTTTCACTCTCCCCGTATATGCGTCTATGTGAGTCTCCGAGTCTGTATGCATGTTTTGAACTGAAGGAGGAGGCTGGTATTTAAAAGAAAACGTCCAGGGCCCATTTGGCGATTGCTAGACTGCTGGTTTCGCGGCGCCAAGCACTTAGGTCAAACCCTGGTCTTCATTTTTGTCCAACTTGACGGCGCCAGATCCTGAACTTCGCGGACGCCAGATGGCTACTGGATTGAACTTGTGCATTTTTCACGTTTTCTCGCCTTTTTTTGTACTTTTCCGTTCCACGTACTTTTCCGTTCCACGGCCTCCAAATCCTACATAAACAATAATAAGCTCATTTGTTGAGTGAAATGATCATAAATGGGTGAGAAATGGGGTAAAGTCATACAATTAAGCTCAACCAAAACATGTATAATTTTGGTGTTATCAGTAAAACTACCTTTAAGAAGGTATCTTATGTTGAAGGACTGACTCACAACCTGTTGAGTATCAGTCAACTTTGTGATCAGGATAACAAAGTCTCTTTCTCCAAGAAGGACTGCAAGGTGAAGAACAGGCACAAGAAAGTCATTCTCAGAGGACAACATTCTCGTGATGTCTACACTATCAACATGAACACATCCACTAAAAATGTGTGCTTCATGTCTAGGGCCTCTTCTGACATCAACTGGCTCTGGCACAAGCGTCTCTCTCACCTCAACTTCAAAACCATCAATCAACTCTCTATCAGCAATCTGGTTGATGGTCTCCCTGAAAAGAGCTCTTCAAAGGAATCTCTGTGCTTAGCATGTGAAAAGGGAAAGCAGACCAGAGCTACTTTCAAATCGAAGCAGGTCTCTTCTATCTCCTCTCTACTACAGCTATTGCACATGGATGTCTTCGGACCTGTCAATATTCAGTGTGTTGGTGGAAAGCGCTATACACTTGTGATTGTGGACGAATACTCAAGATACACTTGGGTGTTCTTCCTCAGATCCAAGAGCGATGCCTCTCAAGAGATTATCAATTTCATTCTTCAGATGGAGAAGTATAATCAGATCAGTGTTCGTTCTCTAAGAAGTGATCACGGCACTGAATTCAAAAACAGTGTTCTTGATCATTTTCTTGTTAGCAAGGGAATCTCTCAAAACTTCTCATCCGTTCGAACTCCTCAGCAAAACGGGGTCGTTGAACGAAGAAATCGCACGCTAATTGAAGCTGCAAGGTCGATGCTGATTGAAGCACGTCTACCTCTTCAATTCTGGGCTGAAGCTATCAACACGGCCTGTTATACCCAGAACAGATCGCTGATCGTGAAACGATTCAAGAAAACAGCCTATGAACTCTTCAGGGGAAGAAAGCCAAACATTTCGCACTTTGATATCTTTGGTTGTAATTGTTATATCAAAAATGACAGAGATAATCTTGGAAAGTTTGATGCCAAAGCTGACAATGGTTTTCTTGTTGGATACTCCACTGTATCCAAGGCCTATCGCGTTTTAACAAACATAGGCAAACTCTAGGAGAAACCATCCATGTCAAGTTTGATGAAATTGATCCATTTTCATCCGCTCGTTCTTTTACTGATAGTGATGATATAGATCAATGGGCTAACTCTTACTTTCAGGTCCCTGAAAATGACATTCCTAAGGTTAGCACTCCTGTTACAGGATCTTCAGCATACATCCCTGATGGATTTGAAGAACCTAATATCCCACAGGATACCCCTATCTACTCAGCGATTCCTTTGAATCAAGTATCTCCCACTATTTCTCAGGAAGATATTCCATCACCTTTAGGCTCTGCTGAAGTTGTACAAGATGTTGACAGTCCTCTTCAACTGAACGATGCCCCTGACGCTTCAATCCTTTCAGCTGCTGAACCTGCTGAACCTATTCAGGTCATCGCTGATGAATCTACTTCTTCAACAAATGCTGAACCTATTCCTCAGCCTCCTGCTCTCAAATGGACTAGAGATCATCCAATTGATCAAGTACATGGTGATCCTTTTACTGGAGTCAAAACTCGACAACATTCAGGTAACCACTGTCTTTATGTCAGCTTTCTATCTGAACATGAACCTACAAAAGTAGATGAAGCGCTCGCTGATCCATCTTGGGTCTCAGCGATGCAAGAAGAACTCGCTGAGTCTGAAAGAAACCTTGTCTGGACTCTTGTTCACAAGCCATCTAGAAAGACCATCATTGGTCTCAAATGGGTTTTTCGAAACAAACTAGATGAGCATGGTATAGTCATTCGTAACAAGGCTAGACTTGTTGCACAAGGCTATAGACTAGAAGAGGGGATAGACTACGACGAAACTTTTGCCCCTGTTGCTAGACTTGAAGACATAAGGCTATTTCTTGCCTATGCTGCTAACTGTTGGGAATTGCAGACAAAACTAAATATGCACAGCGGAATAAAACAGAATTCCCAATCCAGAAGATCCATCCCAAACAGGTTTAGATACAATTTCAAGGGGGTTTAGAATAATACCTTATAGGATTCAAAAACGGTTTCCGGAAAGCTAACGGGGAATACACCGCTACTGCACCACCACGAGAACCGCTGCTAGACCGCCTTAGGATTACCCAAAAACTCGAAAACCGAAAACTGGTTGAGTGTGTGTGTGTGGGACGATTTAGGGAGAGAGAGAGAAAAGGTTTGGCCTTTTCTTTTCCTCTAAGTTACTAATGAGATTGCAATTGAGAAAACCTATTATGTTTACCATATATTTATATTAGTAAATATGGTAATGTCCTAATAGAAAAGCCCGTTTAATTATTAAGCCCGATAGGCTTTAATTAAACCTTTCCATATATTAATTTACTATTAATATATATCCATAAATAAATAGACTTTATCTATTATTTATTTTTCTCTCTTAATTAATTTATACTAATTAATTAATTCCACACAACTGGTAAATCCAATTGATCTCTATTCGGGTGTGTAGCAGTGTGACCCACTAGTGCCTTATAACATTGGACACGGTAAACCTGTTACTGTCTTGCACATAATCCTTTCAGACTCCCACTTGTGCCAGACAAGTAACTCTACTGTTACCATTAGCCTAAGGAGGTCCCTAGCCAGACACTTAGGTTAACCAGGTTATAAGATCTCTTATATCCAGAGAAACAATTCTCGCTAGAATTGTACACAGGTTCATTCCCTTTACACGCGATATCTCTAAAGTGAGTTTTAGACATGGAGCGGAGGACTTCAATCTTAAACTCAAGTTTTCTTGACTCTGATCTCGATTGCTTGCAGTAACGGAACTTTCCAAATAACAACTGTTATTCTATCCGAGCGTGGCCACGCATTTCTGCCAATCTCAACCGTCAAGGGGCCCCGAAATATCTCTCCTTTTACAGAGGTGTAAATCCCTTCTTGACTATCTGCATCTGGTCACATGGCTTCCGCTGCATCTAGTCACGCCCCGTATAGCCACCCTATTACGGCGTAGCGTTAGAACGTGCTAAGAGTACAACAGTCCTCATGTTTCCAGACCAAATATCTCAGGTCTAAGGACAACCTATCATCAAGTCAACGCTCATGACATAGGCTCCATGGAGCAGACTTGAAACTGGTCACTTCCAATACTCAAACACTCTGATGAGTATCTATGAATGTTTGGCCACATCACTTGTGCTTTTATTCGTTACGTTGAATAAATCACCAAACACCCATAATAGCGTTACAGTCCTGCTAAGGTTCCCACCTTAACAAGTAGCTACGGAACTTTTAGATTTTACTTACAAGACTTGTATATAAAATCAGGGATAACTAAATATGCTAAAACTGGTTAATTTGAGACAATCATGAAAAATCCTCCTTATTTCCATCACACAGTGAAAATAATAAAACGTACATGATATTTAGTCTCAAAAATTAATCCACGGTAATAATAAAAAACTAAAACTAGCTACTAGTATCCAGGTACTGCATCCCAATGGAATTAGCATGTGTCTCATGCTTTACTCTAGCTAGCGGCTTTGTCAGTGGATCTGCTACATTCTCATCCGTCGGAATCTTGCATATTCTCACGTCTCCTCTTCCGATGATCTCTCGGATGAGGTGAAACTTCCGAAGTACATGTCTCGACTTATGATGCTCTCTAGGCTCCTTAGCTTGCGCCACAGCCCCAGAGTTATCACAATAAATATCCACTGGTCTAGAGATACTGGCTACAACTCTTAGATCCGTGATAAAGTTCCTGAGCCAGACCGCTTCCTTTGCTGCGTCTGAAGCTGCAATGTACTCGGCTTCGGTGGTAGAGTCTGCTATCGTGTCTTGCTTCGAGCTCTTCCACGAAATCGCACCTCCGTTTAGGGTAAAAACGTACCCTGACTGTGATCTGTAATCATCCCTGTCGGTCTGGAAACTAGCGTCTGAATAACCAGTGACACTAATCTCATCCTCAGAACCTCCAAAGACCAAGAACATTTCCTTTGTACGCCTTAGGTATTTCAGTGACAGCCACCCAATGGGCTTCACCTGGGTTTTGCTGGTATCTGCTCGTAACACTTACTGAGTAAGCAACATCGGGCCTGGTACATAACATGGCATACATGATCGACCCAATTGCTGAAGCATATGGTATCGATTTCATTTTGTCCTTATCTTGACTAGATTCAGGACACTGTGCTTTACTTAGCACTATACCATGCTGCATTGGGATAAATCCTTTCTTGGATTCATCCATCCTGAATCGTTTCAGGACTTTATCAATGTATGTACCCTGACTAAGCCCGATAAGCCGCCTAGATCTATTTCTGTAGATCTTTATACCAAGTATATATGCGGCTTCTCCAAGGTCTTTCATTTGGAAACATTTGCTCAACCAAGCTTTAACACTCTGTAAAGTTGGTACGTCATTTCCAATGAGTAGAATATCATCTACATATAAGACCAAGAAGGTTACTATGCTCCCACTGAACTTTGTGTAAACACATGGCTCAAACTCACTTTTGGCAAATCCAAATTCCTTGATTCGCTCATCGAAATGTAAGTTCCAGCTCCTGGATGCTTGCTTTAATCCATATATGGATTTTAGCAACTTGCACACTTTATTAGGATTCTTTGGATCTACAAAACCTTCCGGTTGTTGCATGTAGACATCCTCTGTTAACTTCCCATTCAGGAAGGCTGTCTTAACATCCATCTGCCAAATCTCATAGTTAAAATATGCTGAGATGGCCATCAGAATCCTAATGGACTTTAACATAGCTACTAGCGAGAAAGTTTCATCATAGTCGATACCATGAGTCTGCGTGAAACCTTTCGCGACCAGTCTAGCATTAAAAGTGTGCACATTTCCGTCCATGTCTGTTTTCTTCTTGAAAACCCATTTACGCCCAACAGCCCTACAGTGCTGGGGTAAATCTGTCAACTCCCAAACTTGGTTGTCGTACATGGACTGCATCTCTGCCTTCATGGCTTCCTGCCATTGTTCAGACTCATTGCCTGATACAGCTTCTCCATAGGATGTAGGCTCATTCAGGTCTCCACCGTCCTGGGAGACTAGAAATCCAAGATACCTATCTGGTTCTTGCCTTATCCTAGTGGATCTGCGAAGGTCCTGTGTTTGCACTTCCTCAACCGTTTCCGGTTGAGTCTCAACATTATCTTGTTGAGTGACTGGCTCAACAATCGGTTCAGGTGTTTCTTCCTCTACTATCTGTAGGTCTATATCATTTCTGGTATTCTCTTGATTGAGAAACATCTCTTCCAGAAACTCTCCATTGCGAGCCACAAATACTTTGTTCTCGCTAGGATTATAGAAGTAGTATCCCAGTGTGTTCTTGGGATAACCTACGAAGAAACACTTATCTGATTTGGGTTTGAGTTTCTCCGAGGTTGTACGCTTAACGTATACCTTGCAACCCCAAATCTTCAGAAAAGACAACTTAGGCTTCTTGCCTGTCCATAGTTCGTATGGAGTCTTTTCTACCGATTTAGTTGGCACTTTGTTCAGTATGTTTGCTGCTGTTTCGAGCGCGTGTCCCCAGAATGATACTGGTAACGTGGAACGACACATCATTGATCGTACCATGTCAAGCAGGGTACGATTCCTCCTTTCTGACACACCATTCATCTGTGGTGTATACGGAGGGGTGAGTTGTGAAACAATCCCACACTCTCTCAAATGACTGTCAAATTCCAGGCTAAGATATTCTCCACCACGGTCTGACCTCAAGAACTTGATCTTCCTGTCAAGTTGATTCTGTACTTCACTCTGAAACTCTTTGAATTTCTCGAAAGCTTCAGACTTATGTCGTATCAGGTAGACATACCCATACCTACTGAAATCGTCAGTAAAGGTAATGAAGTACCGGTATCCTCCTCTCGCCTCATGACTAAAAGGTCCACACACATCAGTGTGTATGATCTCCAACAAGTCATTGGCCCTTTCATTGTCTTTGTTGAAAGGATGCTTTGTCATCTTGCCCGACAATCAAGATTCGCAATTACTAAAGGGCTTAAAATCGAAAGTCCCTAGAAGTCCTCCTTTCTGGAGTAATTCTACGCGTTTCTTGTTTATATGTCCAAGCCGACAATGCCAGAGGTAAGTTTGATCCTCGATGTCTTTGGATCTTTTACTTATATGATAGATTTCGTTATTACTTTCTTGGAGATTCAATATGTATAGACCATTCGAAGGAGTTGCTTTGAAATAAAACATGTCATTTTTAAAGCAAGAAATCATTTTATAATCATATTTATAATAAAACCCTTGGTCTACCAACAAATCAAAAGAAAGAACATTTTTGATCATCTTAGGAACATAATAACAAGTATCGAGTTCCAAAACTAGACCCGAGGGCAAACTAAGACTGTAAGACCCTACGGCTTCAGCTACAAGTATCGTGCCTTCACCGACTCGTAGGTTCGAACGATCCTTCCACAAGGTCTCCCTTCTAGTGAATCCCTATAAATGATTACAAATGTGGTTACCACTTCCTGTATCAAGTACCCATGATTCATAAGAAGTGATCAAACAATCTATCATAAAGATACCTGGCGCATCGGATAGACCGATGTCCATCTGGTGAACATTGAATGAGTGGACACAGATATCTTGGCTACCACATTCTGGGCAACTTAGATAACCCAGCTCATCAATCCAATCAGTACTGTCCATGAGATCAGCACTTGCTTCCTTTGGCTCCAAACTGTCCAAAATATCCTCATGAACCTTTGCCACGTCCATCCTGGGCTCTCCCATGTATCCACTAGCTGTGACACGAATCTCCTTCGGGAGTGAGAACCACATCAGATACACAAGCTCCTCCTGAGTCATCTTGTATCCAAGTCGTGACAAACACTTAAAGAGTCTCCTTATCTCCAGGAGATGATCTTTAACTGATTGGCCTCTTTTCAGCTTCAGTGAAAAGATTTCTTTCATGATCAAATACTTGCCACAATTCTTATAGAAACCAATCTGGTTTTATGTACCCTTTACGACCTCATGGCAAAACTTAACTCTGAGATCGACCGTGAACTCGGGCGAAGCAGAGAAAGACAGAATAGACATCACGTCAGATTCATCAGCCATAAATCTAAAGTACTCAACAAATTCCTCTTCAGGGGCATTGCTCTTATGTCGTGATAGTGGTTTATTGATCACATAAAGCTTATCCTGGCCGCGCAAGACATTATCAAAATGCAACTTCCAAACTGGATAGTTTTGGCCCGTAAGCTTCCACTTGCCCATAATTAGGCGAAGTGATTCCTCAGGTGAATAAAACGGAACGGTAGTATAAGACATCTACATAAAGAATAAATTCCGATTTAGTTTATTGATTATAAAACTTCTAATAAATTTATTTACCCTTAGAAAAATAAGTTTATTAGACTAGAACCCATATTTCACATGTGTCGGTAAGCGGCTTGATCACACAAACCGACCCATGCTATTTCTGGTAGGTAACCACTTATACCAATCGCATTTTAAACGAAAATACGACTTCTAAAACGTCGGGACATCGAATATTACATTTGTGCATATTTAGTCCCTCTAGTGCGCTTTGGCCCGATACGACACGGTAAATTGTTACAAAAACCAAAATAGATCGCACCACTTGAGACTGGGTGTACTTGTCACACCCCTTTCAACTTGGGGTTTGAACGCGGATGTCCAAGGCTTGCTCACTTCCAACACCCGCGTACCTTACGCCAAAAGGGTCTCAAAGTGGGTCGCACTCACGTGATCTAAGATTTTTAAACCTAAGGGGTTTTTAGCCAGTTTTTCAAAAACCTTAATTTTAAAACTGATTCGAAAAACACTCTGTAATCGAACCTCTAGGTTTTTGTAAAACAATCTCATTAGATTTTAGAAACTACGTTTTATCACAACCACACAATTAAATCAAACCACGCAATTATATAAAAAACGTAAAACATTGTGTCATAGCTTTTGCCCCTAAACTATTGTCAGTTAAGTGAGCCAACACTAAACTGATGGTCTTTAACCTAAGTGACAAGCAACGCACAAGGCATGAAGGTAGAAAGCTCCCACTGGCTCCGACATCCTCGGTTGTGTCTCCAAAGTTCGTCTCTATGGTTTTCTCCGTCTTCGGTGCAATTTTAAAATATATATAAAATAAAAATTACAATAAGAGGGTTGCAAATGGCACGTAGGCCTCCCTTACCAAAACAGAAAATAAAATAAAATAAAACACAACCATAGGTCTGGGGCTTGGCTATGACACTCGCAACTAATAATTTAAATAAACTAAAGCAGTTACGACAAACATGATTTAACCAAATTACAAAACTCAATTGGTTTTATAATTATCTAAAATTAATTTTAAAAAACGTAAAATTAATCTTATCCGGAGTTTTAGCCTATCCGGTTAAAACAACCCTATCCACACGAAAAAACCTATCCGTTACCAATACCGATAGTAACAGTAGTAACGAACGGTCTCTAATCGTTACTACCGGTTATCGATGAGAACGAAGCCGAAGTCACCGTTGTCACCGATCGTCGGCGATTTACTCGAAACCATCACCGGCGACGACAGCGGCAACCAAGGTCACCACCGCCGCCGCCGTTAGACCAACCGACGACAACAGCAGCAACGACTGCCATTGCCGCTGTGGCCGGCGGTCTTGGCAACAACAACAAACGCCACCACCACCGTTCGGTGGTGTGGCTTGCGATCGTGGAAGCAAACAGCCACCGCCCCCGCCTTGGCTTGGCCTTAGGGCACCCGGCGGGTGGCCTGGTGGTTCACGGCTGGTTCGGCGACGACGGCCATAGCCGCCGCCACCCCCTCCCCTCGGTCGCCGCCGTTAATCAACAGCAACGCCATCAACACCATTCTCGGTGGTGCGGCGATAAACAAAAACAACCACCGCCACCGTCCGGCGAGGCCACAAGGCAGCCGGCGGTTGGTGGTGCGCGGTTCATCTGGCGACAACGGCGATAGCCGCCGCCACCACCGCCTACAGCCCAGCGAACGGCCACGATGGCTAGCGCCACCGCAACCGCCGCCCGCTCTCGATCGGTTCCAACGCCGCTGCCACCGTTCGTGGTGGCCGGCGTTCGGATGGTGGTTTCGATCGGCAAACGGCCGCGATTCCACCATCGACGATCGTGGTTCGTGTGAATAACGATAAAAATCCAATTTTAAAACAAACAGATAAAAAAACGGATTTTTAACAAAGCTTAATCCAAATTACGATAAACAGTTTATCACAAGTAAACAATCCTGATCTAAACGTTTAGGAAGTGGCTCTGATACCACTGTTGGGAATTGCAGACAAAACTAAATATGCACAGCGGAATAAAACAGAATTCCCAATCCAGAAGATCCATCCCAAACAGGTTTAGATACAATTTCAAGGGGGTTTTGAATAATACCTTATAGGATTCAAAAACGGTTTCCGGAAAGCTAACGGGGAATACACCGCTACTGCACCACCACGAGAACCGCTGCTAGACCGCCTTAGGATTACCCAAAAACTCGAAAACCGAAAACTGGTTGAGTGTATGTGTGTGGGACGATTTAGGGAGAGAGAGAGAGAGAAAAGGTTTGGCCTTTTCTTTTCCTCTAAGTTACTAATGAGATTGCAATTGAGAAAACCTATTAGGTTTACCATATATTTATATTAGTAAATATGGTAATGTCCTAATAGAAAAGCCCGTTTAATTATTAAGCCCGATAGGCTTTAATTAAACCTTTCCATATATTAATTTACTATTAATATATATCCATAAATAAATAGACTTTATCTATTATTTATTTTTCTCTCTTAATTAATTTATACTAATTAATTAATTCCACACAACTGGTAAATCCAATTGATCTCTATTCGGGTGTGTAGCAGTGTGACCCACTAGTGCCTTATAACATTGGACACGGTAAACCTGTTACTGTCTTGCACATAATCCTTTCACTAACATGAACTTTCAGGTCTACCAAATGGACGTCAAAAGTGCGTTTCTAAATGGGAAACTCGCTGAAGAAGTCTATGTCGCTCAACCTCCAGGATTCATTGATCGTAAGCATCCAAACCATGTTTACAAGCTAAACAAGGCTTTGTATGGTCTAAAGCAGGCACCTAGAGCCTGGTATGAAACCTTATCTACTTTTCTTATCGCTGAAGGTTTCACTCATGGAAAGATTGACAGCACTCTGTTTGTCAAGTCTTTCAAGGATCATGTTTTCCTTGCCCAAATTTATGTTGATGACATTATTTTTGGATCCATGAAAGCCAAATTTTGCAAAAAGTTTGAGTCACTCATGCAATCTCAGTATAAGATGTCTATGATGGGTGAACTAAGCTATTTCTTAGGTCTTCAGGTTAAACAACCTGAAAAGGGGATTTTCATCTCTCAAGGCAAGTATGGTCGAGATATGCTCAAGAAATTTGATCTCACTAGTTGCTCTGAAATGAAAATACCCGTGGCTCCTCCTCTAAAACTAGATAAGGATTCCAATGGAAAATCTATCGATGTTTCTACCTATAGAGGAATGATAGGCTCACTGCTATATCTTACAGTGAGCCGTCCTGATATCATGTATGCCACCTGCCTATGCGCACGATATCAGGCTGACCCAAAGGAGTCCCATCTGAAGGCTGTAAAGCGCATCTTCAGATATCTGAAAGGGACTCCCAACCTTGGTCTCTGGTACCCTAGGGACTCAGGTTTCGATCTAACTGCTTTTTTAGATAATGATTTTGCAGGCTGCAAATTAGATCGAAAGAGCACCACTGGTGGGTGTCATCTTCTTGGTGGCAATTTGGTGAGCTGGACAAGCAAGAAGCAAAACTTCGTGTCCACATCGCCCGTTGAGGCTGAATATGTCGCTGCTGCAAGCTGCTGTGCTCAAGTATTATGGATGAGGAATCAGCTGATGGACTACGATTTTCAGCTGTCCAAAATTCCCATATTCTGCGACAATACCTCAGCTATTGCCATCGCCAACAATCCTGTCTTACACTGGAAGACAAAGCACATTGAGATACGATATCATTTTATCAGAGATCATGTGATGAATGGAGATGTTGAACTCCATTTCATACCTACTGAATACCAGCTCGCTGATCTCTTTACTAAACCCCTTGATGAGAAGAGATTCAATCAACTCCTCAGCGAGCTAGGCATGCTAAACCCTGACGCTTGATCTTCAGCAAGCTCATGGCTCTTACTATTCTTGTACATTAATTATGTATTTTTCTTTTCCAGTGTACTATTTATTCCCCTTGAATGAATATAAAGATCCTGCTGATCTTTATTAGTCACTGATGATATTTCTCTATGATATATTGCATTTATTTCTGCCCTTATGATCAGTTATCAGTGATAAACTTACCTTAAAGCATTTATTGCGTTAAGAAGATTTTCTGACTACATTTTCAAAATTTGTTGAATATGTAACTAGATAAGTTAACTCTTTACTTATCTTTTACCAACTCTATCTAGTAGAGTTGACGTTTTGACACCACACGTTACATCTTAACGTGTGTTAGGCACGTGACAGTAAATGAAAAGATGGTTTTAAGCGCGTAATATGAACTGATTCGGCGCATTTAATAACCGTCATAATCACATCTTGAAATTTGCTCCACGTCCCATCTTCTTTGGGCGCCAAAATCGCACATTTTGGTATCCCTCGTCTCTATATAAATCCACTCTTGGATTACTTCTTTTTTTTCACAACTTACCACATCTTCTCTCTAAGGATTTGCTTCACAATGTGTTCAACTCTTTCTTCCTCCTTTGAAGATCTTCTTCTTCGTTTGGTAAGTTCATCCTTGTTACAAGGATCTTTTCTTTTCTCTTCTCTCAAAGATAATAACTCACTTTTAGTTCATCTTTAAGAACATAAATTCTCTAACAATAAATCTTTCTTCTATCTTATTGTGCTCTAACTTATGTTTCCTCATTTTTCCCTTCTATGCAGATTCTCTTCTACTCTACTGTTTCTGCAGCACAAATCTCACCTCTAATGAAGGAAGGCCCTGCATCTCAACTACAACACCAGGTGCTGTATCTGAGGATGAGAAAGTTTTGCAGGACACCTTCTTCTAAAAGGGATGTTCCATTCCCCTTTACTTTCCTCTTGCAGGATACTTTCTTCTAACGAAGAAGGTTCCTTTCTCATACCTCCTGAACCCATTCCTTGGGTTTAGAAAGCCTATCATCTGAGGGGGAGAAAGCACATCCTGAAGGGAAGAAACATCAGGCATCAGAAACTCAAACAAGTGACGATAGCTGATGTTTCGTGCATCATCAAGACAGGATCTAAGATCCTTTCCTCCGGATCTTGTCTTGTTGATAAGTCTCTTCCTTGCCTTCTCTGCTCTGTGTAGAAGACTCGCCAAGGAAGAGAAGACTGGTTGAAAAGGACATTGCAAAGCTTTGCTTTAATATGTCCTTCACCTTTAGCAAGCTCAACTAAGGAGTGTCTCATGGCTCTCCTGATTGAATACCTCTTTCAGCTTCTGCTGAAAGAGATGCCTCAAAAAGAGATACCTCTTTCAAACTTCACTGGGAGTTTTCGACTGCACTTCAGCAACCATTGAGGAAGATAAGACAAAAATGGAGAAGAAAGAAAAGACCTCTAGATTAGTTCGCTATCTATGTATTTCTTTCACTGTCTCTATGTATTTCTTTCAGTGACATGTAATTTGTTTCCTTCTATATTGTAATCTTCAGTTTATGATGAAATGAATACAAGTATCTTCTTATCTCTGAAATCTGTTTCTTTATTGCTGATACCAGCTCACTGAAAATGACTTTACTTAACAGTTAAATAATACTAGTGCCTTTCACATGTGTTGTTTCCTAACTGTTACTTTTGGACTTAGAATTCAAATTATTTTAAGTTCCAGAATCAAGACAACCTCCCTGTTGTCTTATCATTGATATTTAGGGGGAGATTGTTGATCCAGTCTTCCTAAGACTTTGTGAAATACCAATGATCCTTTATCTATTTTTTGTAAAATACTTAGCACTGCTGAAAGATGAAGTTCACTACTTCAGCGATGCTTTATCGCTGATAGTTTGGACAATCAGCGATTACTGATCACTTACTCCGTTCAGTATCAGCAAGAGCTGAAATTAGCTAAGTATCCCCTGAATGACAAATAGTCATGCCTCAAGAAAACCATCAGCACCATCTATTGATGTAAGCTGAATGACAGAGTCAGCGAGCTTGTGATCTGAAGTTGAAATCAGTGTTAGCGAGCTGACTACTCTGCATGACGTTCTGCTGAAGACAAGTCACAGTGCCTCCCTGATCTTTCCCAGAGATCAGCGATTCTAAGGCCCGATCAGTGACTTGCTCTTTACGAATTCAAGATTTGTCTTTCCCTCCTATATGCACGCAAAGGATTTGATTTGCCTTTCTGACAAAAGTACAAAAGGGGATGTCTCTTCACTGCTCCCTATTTGCTTGTCAACCATAAGGCAATTGTACACTATAGACCATAACCCTACCAAGTATGGGCCGTCGTTTATAGTATATAGTACAATAGAACCACTCTCAGTTAGCCACGTGCAAAAGTGGTTCTACCATGCATTTAATGCATGGGGTATAAACATGAGTATTAGGTTTGTTCTTTAAACCAACCTTGGTTCATGCTTCTATACCCCAATCATTTTTCTCTCTATCAAGGTTCATTCTATATATCTCTATTCTTGCTTTGTGCATAAGCAAATGCTTCGTGAAATACTTATGGATTGTTTGGATCATGATATAGTCTAGATCCGCTACAACAAACAATCTACTTTAGTTCACACAAAAACTCCATAGGGGTTGTGAATTAAATTAAGTAGAAGAAACTGTGTTGATTGTATTCAACCCCCCATTCTACAATACAATTTACATAGTTGGCCATCGAAAGAGGACCAACAGACACCCATGTGGCAATGGGTTCCTAAACAAGCTTAATTTTGCGTTTTGCAGGGCGGTCACATGTGGTACTTTGATTCAGGAGCTTTCAGGCATGCGACTGGGCAGCGCAACATCCTCTTCGACTACGTCGTTAGAGTTGAAGGCTTCGTCACTCTGGTGGATAAGAGACGTTTACCAATTATGGGGTATGGAAGAATGACGAACGGGGAGCATGTCATCAAGAATGTACGATATGTTGAGGGGTTGCCTTTCAACCTATTCAGTTCAAGCCAATTCTGCGATGGCGGATATTTAGTGAAGCAATTCATTCTCGGGAGTAACGGTGAAGATGGAGATGAAGATGGAAACGTGGTTCTTCGCACTCGAAAAAATGGCCACTTGTACACCATGATGTTCTACGCTGTTCCTCAACAAGTGGAAGCTGTAGTGATGCTCGCAGAGGCAACGAAGGAAGAAAGCGGGTTGTGGCATCAGCGTGTGTCCCATCAGAACTTCAGGTACAGGAACAAGCTAGTATCAAAACACCTTGCCAAGGGTCTTTCGGAGACACGACAATCAAAAGACAACCTCTGCTCCGCTTGTGAGAAAGGGAAAATGAAGAGAAGTTCGCATCCTCTGAAGATGGAGACAAACTGTCACAATCCCCTTGACATGCTGCATATGGATCTTTGTGAACCGATGAGAGTCGAAAGTCTTGCTCGCAAGAAGTATATGCTTGTACTTGTCGATGAATACTCTCAATACACATGGCTCGAATTCCTAAGAGCCAAATCTGACGCTATAGATCTAATCATCGCCTTCATCAAACGGATCCAAGTCCTCTTGGGCCGCCAGGTGAAGAGATTACGAAGCGACAACGGTACAAAGTTTTGTAATGCAAAACTCAGGTCTTTCCTAGAAGAAGTGGGTATTAATCATAACTTCTCTGCTGTATGTACTCCCCAACAAAACGGAGTCATAGAAAGGAAAAACTGTACGTTGTTCGAAGCAGCTAGATCCATGATGGCGCACTCAGGTGTTCCACCGTCCCTTTGGGCAGAAGCCGTATCAACCGCTTGTTTCACTTAGAACAGGACGTTAATAGTCAAGTAGACTGGTAAAACCGCTTACGAAATGGTCAACAAGCGTAAGCCAAATATTAAATATTTTAAGGTCTTCGGTTGTGTATGCTATATGCTGAAGAACAGAGAAGATCTGGGAAAGTTTGACGCTAAGTCAGATGAGTCTATCTTCATTGGATATTCACTCAACTCTGCGACTTATCGTGTTTACAACAAACGGACCCGATCTATCTTTGAAAGTCGATACGTTGACTTCTCTGAGACCGAAATGTATTCGGGTGCGAGCACAAGTACATCAAGTCCTATCTTTCCCGAAATGAACACATCTACACCACCGAGCACTACTATACCCACTGGCTTGTTTGCATCTGATTTTGTCGATTTAGTAGAGTTTGATCTAATGACCCCCGTTGGTCCCATCATTGTTCCTGCTCCATATAATCAAACAAATCCTTCCTCAACAATCATATCTACTGACGCGTTCGTGAACGAGAGCTCTTACTGTACGAGAAACTTCTTCTGGTACCGTGGAACCAGAGCCTGTACTGTCCCCCATTGTAGAAGCAGAATCCTCTTCTAACATTGTGAATGAGGAAACTGATTTCTCCCCCTCTTGGCTCTCTACAAGTCAACACTCTCCAGAAACTGCAATTGAAACGGTCCAAGAGCAGACAGAGTCCCCTGTCCTTGCACCAATTCCTGAAGTAGTTCCGCCATCTTCTCCGTCAATAACTTACGCTGAAGTGGTCCGAGAACCTCGTCTGGAGATATTGTTAGAAATTGATCCGAGTGATCATCTTCAATCATCAGTTGTTCATGATGCGAACGACGCAAGAAACAACATGGAATATGATCCTCTTCCCCATTCTAGAAAATGGACCAGAAGCCATTCCACTATCAACATCATCGGTAGTCCATCTACACCTGTGAAAACTCGCTCTTCAAAGGGAAATGAAAACGACATTCTGTTCGGAGGCTTCCTGAGTGATTTTGAACCAACCAAAACCCAAGATGCACTTTCAGATCCTGATTGGGTCAGGGGTATGCAGGAAGAGCTGGCAGAATTCGAATGAAACAGAGTCTCGCGCCTTGTGGAACGACCATGGAGAAAATCCATCATTGACTTGAGGTGGATCTTTTGCAACAAGAAAGATGAAAATGATCTTATTATCCGCAATAAGTCTCATTTGGTAGCCAAGGGCTATCGTCAACAAGAGGGTATCGACTACGACAAGACATTCGCCCATGTGGCCAGAATTGAGGCCATTAGGATCTTTCTCGCGTATGCTGCTTACAAGAACGTGAAGGCCTTCCAGATGTACGTCAAGTGCGCGTTCCTAAACGAAGAAATTCAAGAGGAGGTATACATCGAACAACTCGAGGGGTTCGTTGATCCTAAGTATTCGGAACACGTCTACGTGCTTGACAAAGCACCTTACGGTTTGAAGCAAGCACCTCGCGCCTGGTATGAAACTCTTACCATTTACTTGCTTGAGTCCAGATATCAAAAGGATACTATCGACCCAACACTGTTTCTCAAAAGGTCAGGTAATCATTTGACCGTAGTACAGATCTACGTGGATGATATCATCTTTGCATCTACGAACACTGAGTCTTGCACTGAGTTTGAGCCGATAATGAAGTCCAAATTTTAGATGAGTATGATGGGCGAACTTACATTTTTCTAAGGACTTCAAGTCCGTCAAACCCCGCAAGGGATTTTCATAAACCAGTCCAAATATACTTATGACATTTTAAAACGATTCGTTTTTACTGGACCTAAGTCTGCTTCAACCCCAATGTCCACGTCCTTTCAACTTGATGCAGACGTATCAGGTAATCCCGTTGACCAAAAGAATTATTGTGCGATCATTGGGTCACTTCTTTATCTCACGGCCAGTAGACCCGACATTTTGTTTGCCACAGGTGTCTGTGCTCGTTTTCAGTGCGATCCACGAGAACCACATCTCGGAGCGGTCAAGAGAATCCTTAAGTACCTGAAGGGCACACCTAACTTTGGCCTTCGGTACCCTAAGGATTCTGGTTTTGAACTAACTGCCTTTACAGATTCAGATCATGCAGGCTGTAAGTTAAACAGGAAGAGCACATCAGGAGTATGCCAGTTTCTTGGGGACAAGTTGGTAAGTTGGTCCTCAAGAAAGTAGAATTGTGTTTCTCTCTCGACAGCCAAGAAAGAATATGTCGCCGCAGCGTGTTGTTGTTCACAGGTTCTTTGGATGAAAACACAACTAGCTGACTATGGCTATACCATGCATCAGATTCCTATTTACTATGACTCTAGCAGTGCCATTCAGATTGCGGAAAATCCAGTTCAACATTCTCGGATGAAACATATCGACATTCGATATCACTTTATCAAAGATCACGTCGAGAAAGGTAACAATGAACTGTTCTTTTTTGAAAGTGAACGTCAGATAGCTGACTTGTTCACCACAGTATTTGATGAGAAACGCCATTACTATTTACATAGTAAATTAGGCATGCTAGACCCCCGGCTGATTTCTAGGGGAGCCAGTCTTATTATTATATGCATGTGTATAGGAGAGCGTCGGTACTACATACACCCAGGGGGAGCAATTGTATAAGTGGTGTGTATTGCTAACGCTATCGGATCCAAACTGAAAGGATTATGTGCAAGACAGTAATTGGGGTTACCATGTCCAATGTTATAAGACACCAGCGGGTCACACTGCTACACACCCCGATTCTAGATCATTTGGATTATAAGTGTGAGAAATAATTAATTAAGTTTAATTATTAAAAAAGAGAAAGAATAAATAATAAATCGTTTGTTTATTATTTATTTATTAAATATAATTATTAGTTATTAAGAATTTGTTAAATTAAGATAATTATTAGAGAGTTATATTTGGGTTAGGTTTTCTATTAAACACTGCCTTATTTACTTTTATAAATAAAGGCTTGATCTGATTCATTAGTTGCTTGATCACCAAGAAAACCGAAACTCTCTCTCTCTCTCTCTCTCTCTCTCTCTCTCTCTCTCTCTGTTAGACCTCTTGTTGGGAAGAGTCAGAAAATCTATCTTTATATGATTTCTTTAGTTAACTGTTAGTTTGTCTGAACAATTTATCTTTTGTATTGCCCTTGTTTAGAGATTTGGAACCTCGGGGGCCATTTGTGACAATCTTGTATTTTACCTCATTCCTATAAAAGGAATGAGATGGTTTAGGGTTTGATGATGAATACATTCTTGTCTTGAAAATTACTCTTTATTGATATACCACCATTGATGCATTTTTAAGCTTTGTGTTCATCATATTTCTATATAGATTTCTATCCATTTCTCCTCCATTTCTTGATTATTGGGACAACAGCATTCTCTACAACATTGATTGTACATTCCTCCAAGAGATGTACCAAATTTTGTCAATTTTAGTTATGGCCCGGTTTTATCTTGATGCTCTGTTTCAACTATCTTTGCAGTCCGCCGGCGAGTGTTTGCATAGTTTGAGCTTATCCTTGTACGTTAGGTACACTTCCATCAGGTAGTGGTATAAGGACAATCTTTTCAGCACAGCATATTGTCGCTCGGTGGCTGGACATCCAATCCATGCCAACAATTATATCAAAGCTCCCTATCTTAATCGGGATTAGATCTATGCTGAACTCTTTTCCTACCAAATTTATAGTGCATTTCTTGACTACTTTGCTTGCCTTAGCTAACTCTCCGTACACTTGTTGATGTGTAATACAGACTCCATGCCTTCTATCCAGGTTAATAGTCCAACCGCTCCTTCTGTCCCATGAAATTCTTTGGGGTTGCAAAACCTGAATGACTTGTATATACATTAACGGTTCCTAACATTATCTGATCCTTGGTTGGCATTTAAACCTAGCGCCACTTGACTTACTATATTTGGCAGTGATGCCAATACTTGTTCCGATACAAGCCTTGCAAGTTCAGGGTTTTCTCGTCTTGAAGGCATAATTTTAAATCATGACCATAACAAAGGTTTTAGTGACAAGCTTTTATGATCTAAGTGTTGTGACACAACTAACTGTTCCTCACAACTCAAGTGTTATACAGTTACGCGCTATCAAGCTAACATAATATGTAATATACAAGTAATTGTATAACAATCATGCATGCATTCGTAACAGTGGTAAATAAACACACTTAAACCATAAATTTCATCTAAAGCATAATATCATAACATCCATTCAACCATCCCAAACGAAATTTAAAGATGTTCACGACACATTGTTCTTCAACCAACGGCATCACGCCACAAACCATCCAGACTAACGTCGCTATCATTAGGGCTATCAACAGGTAAATAACCAGGTACAACTGTTGAACAGTTGCCATGGTGTGACCAAGGGAGACTATAACCCTACCCATGGTCTGGCTACTGGCGCCGATCATGTCTACTAGTGCGTCGAGTGTCCGATCATGGCGGCCAATAATAGACCAGTGGATGCGCATGCCCCTTGACACACTAGAGAGCTCAACACGTTCATCGGGAGTCATTCCTCCCAATCGAACGACTGGGGCTACCGGTGGTGGTCGGCTCCGGGATGGTGATGATGACGATGATGAGGATGATCCATAAGGGTCCCTAATCCTGGAAAGTCCGGCCTCATCCCTAGGTGGGATGCAGTGTTGGGAATCGTAGGCTACAAAACATGCACAGCGGAATAAAATTGCCTGATTCCCAATCGAGGATCCAATCCTAAACTCATACAGACACAAAAGAGGGTTACGAAAAATTACCTCGTTCTTGGTTTATGCGAACGAAACTGGACTGCTGGCAGGGAGTACACCACTACTGCACCACCGTGAGATCGGTTGGTAGACCACCGTGTGTTCCTTCTTAAGATCGACGGAGAGAGAGAGATGGGAGGGTTTGTGGTTTTTCTCTGGGGTTTCTTTTTAGTTAAGATTGATTCGAATGAATAAACTGATTAGGGTTTGCCATATTTATAAAATTAAATATGGTAATACCCAATAAAGAAAGCCCGTTTGATTAAAAGGTCCATTAAGGTTATTTAATCAAACTCAAACTCTTTATTTAATTAATAAACTATTAATTAAATAACTTAACCCTTTAATTAATTAATTAACTATTAATTAATCCAATAAAATATTCTAACTGATATTTTACATATAACTAAATAATAAATTACTTTTATTATTTATTTCTTACTCAATAATTAATTCGTACTAATTAATTATTCCATCAAACCACTTGATCTCTAATTGAGTGTGTAGCAGTGTGACCCACTAGTGTCTTATAACATTGGACACGGTAAACCTTGTTACTATCTTGCACATAATCCTAACAGACTCCCACTTGTGCCAGACTAGTAACTGTACTGTTACCATTAGCCTAAGGAGGTCCCTAGCCAGACACTTAGGTTAAGCAGGTTATAAGATCTCTTACATCCAGAGATACAATTCACGCTTGAATTTGTACACAGGTTCATTCCTTTTGCACACGATATTTCTAAAGTGATTTAAGACATGGAGTGGAGGATTCATTTCTTAAAATCAAGTATTTGTTGACTCTGATTTCGATTGCCTGCAGTAACGGATATTACTAAATAACCCCTGTTATTCTATCCGAGCGTGGCCACGCGATTTCTGCCAATCTCAATCGTCAAGGGGCCTGGAAATATCTCTCTTTTGAAAAGAGGTGCAAATCCCTTCTTGACTTCTTGCATCTGGATCCACGGCTTCCGCTGCATCTAGTCACGTCCCGTATGGCCGCCCTGTTACGGTGCAGCGTTAGTACGTGCTAAGAGTACAGTAGTCCTCGCGTTCCCAAACCAAGTATCTCAGGTCTTAAGGACAACCTATCAAGTCAGTGCTTATGACTGAGGCTCCATGAAGCAGACTTGATAACTGGTCACTTCCAATACCCAAACACTCTGATGAGTATCTATAAATACTTGGTCACATCACTTGTGCTTTTATTCTCTACTTTGAATAAATCATCAAGTATTTATAATAGCGTTAAACTTCCTATTGAAATTCCCATTTCAATAAGTGGCTACGGAAATTTAGATTTCATACAAAACTTTGTAAAATTATGGATACGTTAAATATGCGAAAAATAGTTAATTTAGAACAATCATGAAAATAAAACCTCCATTTATTTCCAACACACTGTGAAATAAAACTTTACATGAATACATTGTTTCAAAATTAAACTATAGCAATAATTAATAAACTAAGAACTAGCTACTGGTTTCAGGTACTGCATCCCAATGGAATTTGCATGTGCCTCATGCTTCACCCTTGCTAGTGGCTTTGTCAACGGATCTGCGACATTGTCTTCTGTTGGAATCTTGCATATTCTCACATCTCCTCTTCCAATGATCTCTCGGATGAGGTGATACTTTCTGAGCACATGTCTTGACTTGTGATGCTCTCTCGGTTCCTTTGCTTGTGCCACGGCTCCCGAGTTATCACATAATATATCGATCGGTCTCAAGATACTGGCAACCACTCTGAGATCCGATAGAAAATTCCTTAGCCAGACAGCTTCCTTTGCCGCATCAGATGTTGCAATGTACTCTGCTTCTGTAGTTGAATCTGCAATCGTGTCCTGCTTCGAGCTCTTCCTTGAGATCGTGCCTCCGTTAAGGGTATAGACGTACCCTGACTGTGACCTGAAGTCATCTCTGTCGGTCTGGAAACTAGCGTCAGAGTATCCGGTGACGCTAATTTCATCCTCAGATCCTCCAAAGACAAAGAACATTTCTTTCGTTCTTCTTAGATATTTAAGAATGTTCTTGACAGCCACCCAATGAGGTTCACCTGGATTCTGTTATCTGCTTGTAACACTTACTGAGTAAGCAACATCGGGCCTAGTACATAACATGGCATACATGATTGATCCAATTGCAGAAGCGTATGGAACCGATTTCATTTTGTCCTGTTCTTGGCTAGAGACAGGACATTGTGTTTTACTTAACACTATGCCATGCTGCATTGGGATAAATCCTTTCTTGGATTCATCCATCCTGAATTTCTTCAGAATTTTATCGATATACGTACTCTGACTAAGTCCGATAAGCCGCTTGGATCTATTTCTGTAGATCTTTATACCAAGTATATAAGCGGCTTCTCCAAGGTCTTTCATCTGGAAACATTTGCTTAACCAGCTTTTTACACTCTGTAAAGTTGGTACATCGTTTCCTATGAGTAGAATATCATCTACGTATAAGACCAAGAAGGTTACTATGCTCCCACTAAACTTAGTGTAAACACACGGCTCGAACTCACTTTTGGTAAAACCAAACTCTTTGATTCGTTCATCAAAGTGTAAGTTCCAGCTTCTAGATGCTTGCTTTAATCCATAAATGGATTTTAGCAGTTTACACACCTTATTAGGATTCTTATGATCTTCAAACCCCTCTGGTTGTTCCATATAGACGTCTTCTGTTAACTTTCCATTCAGAAAGGCTTTCTTGACGTCCATTTGCCAAATCTCGTAGTTAAAATACGCTGAAATGGCCATAAGAATCCTAATTGACTTTAACATGGCCACTGGTGAAAAGGTTTCATCATAGTCGATACCATGAGTTTGCGTGAATCCTTTTGCGACCAGTCTGGCCTTGAAGGTGTGTACATTTCCATCCATGTCGGTTTTCTTCTTGAAAACCCATTTGCGCCCAACAGCTCTACAGTGTTGTGGCAAATCAGTCAACTCCCAAACTTGGTTGTCATACATGGATTGCATCTCGGCCTTCATGGCTTCCTGCCATTGTTCAGACTCACTGCCTGACATAGCTTCTCCATAGGATGTTGGTTCATTCAAGTCTCCACTGTCCTGAGAGACGAGAAATCCAAGATACCTATCTGGTTCTTGTCTTACCCTACTGGATCTGCGAAGACCCTGTGTTTGCACTTCCTCAATCGGCTCTGATTGAGGTTCAACATTGCTATGTTGAATTTCTGGCTCAACAGTTGGTGCAGTGTTTTCTTCGTCTACTACCTGTAGATCTACATCCTTTCTGGTGTTCTCTAGACTGAGAAACTTTTCTTCCAGAAATTTTCCATTTCGAGCAACAAAAACTTTGTTCTCTTCAGGGTTGTAGAAGTAATATCCCACGGTGGTCTTGGGATATCCAACGAAGAAACACTTGTCGGATTTGGGTTTGAGTTTTTCTGAGGTGGGTCGTTTGACGTAATCCTCACAACCCCAAATTTTTAGAAAAGATATGTTGGGTTTCTTACCCTTCCATAGTTCATATGAAGTCTTTTCTACCGACTTTGTTGGCGCTCTATTCAGTATGTGTGCTGCTGTTTCGAGCGCATGTCCCCAGAATGACATTGGCAGCGTAAAGTGACACATCATCGTTCGTACCATATCAAGTAGAGTACGATTTCTCCTTTCTGATACACCATTCATCTGAGGTGTATACGGAGGTGTGAGTTGGGATACAATCCTACACTCCATTAGATGATTGTCAAACTCGTGACTAAGATATTCGCCACCACGATCTGACCGTAAGAACTTGATCCTCTTGGCAAGTAGATTCTGTACTTCATTCTGATATTCCTTGAATTTCTCAAAGGTCTCAGATTTATGTCTTATCAAGTAGACATAACCATATCTACTGAAGTCGTCAGTAAAGGTAATGAAGTACCGGTATCCTCCTCTTGCCACATGACTGAAAGGTCCACATACATCTGTGTGGATTATTTCAAGCAAGTCAGTAGTCCTTTCATTTTCATTATTGAAAGGTTGTTTTGTCATTTTGCCAGATAAACAAGACTCGCAATTGTCAAAAGGTTTATAATCGAAGTTACCAAGAAAACCTCCTTTTAGGAGTAGTTCAACGCGTTTCTTGTTTATGTGGCCCAAACGACAATGCCAGAGGTAAGTCTGATCCTCAATATCCTTGGATCGTTTACTTATATGATAGATTTCACTGTTGTTGTCTTGTAGATTTACTGTGTATAGACCATTCACGTGTGTAGCCTTAAAATAGAAAATATTATTTTTAAAAACAGAAATCATTTTATAATCGTATTTATAATAAAACCCTTGGTCTACTAACAAATCAAAAGACAAAACGTTCTTAATTATATTTGGAATATAATAACAATTATCCAGTTCCAAAACTAGACCCGAGGGTAGACTAAGACTATAAGATCCTACAGCTTCAGCTATCAGCGGTGTGCCTTCGCCAACTCGTAGGTTCGAACGGTCCTTCCTCAGAGTCTTTCTTCTAGTGAATCCCTGTAAATGATTACAAATGTGGTTACCACTGCCTGTATCAATTACCCATGATTCATAAGAAGTGATTAAACAATCTATCATAAAGATACCTGGAGCATCGGGTAAACCGATCTCTATCTGGTCGATATCCATTGAGTGCTCGCAAATATCCTCGCTGCCGCACTCTGGGCAACTCAGATCTCCCAGCTCATCAATTATATCAGTGTCCATGAGATTTGCAGGTTTGGGTACTGGCTCTAAACTGGCCAGAATATCTTCATGAACTTTATCCACGTCGTTCTTTGGCTCCTTCATGTAGGCACTAGCTGTGTCCTGAACTTCTTTTGTGAGGGAAAACCACATGAGATACACTAACTCTTCCTGAGTCATCTTGTACCCAGACGTGATAAACATTTAAAAAGCCTTCTTATCTCAATTAGATGGTTTTTAACTGACTGACCTTTTTGCAGCTTCAGGGAGAGAATCTCTTGCATGATCAAAAGCTTACCCGTATGCTTGTAGAGACCTAACTGGTTCTCCACATTTTTCACAACCTCATGGCAGAATTTTACTCTTAGATCTCCCGTGAACTCGGGTGACATAGAGAAAAGTAGAATGGACATCACATCCGATTCATCTGCCATGAATCTAAAATACTCAGCAAATTCCTCTTCAGGGGCATTGCTTTTAGGTCGTGACATGGGCTTATTGATCACATAAAGCTTACCCTGGGCACTCAAAACATTCTGCAAATGTAACTTCCAAACTGGAAAGTTCTGGCCCGTAAGCTTCCACTTGCCCAAAATAAGGCGAAGTGATTCCTCAGGTGAATAAAACGGAATGCTAATTGGAGACATCTACAGAAGAATATAAATTCCAATTTAGTTTATAATTATAGAATTCTAATAAATTATTACCCTTAAAATAAATTTATTAGACTAGAATCCATATTTCACATGTGTCGGGAAGCATGTGATCATGTCAAACCGACTCATGCGATCTATGGTAGGTAAAACTATACCAATCGTATTCTAACTCGAAAATACGACTTCTAGATCGTCGGGACATCGGATATTCATAGTCCGTGCATATTTAGTCCCTCTAGTGCATTTTTGGCCTGGTACCACCCAGTGAATAAATAATTACCAAAATAGATTGCACCACCCGGGACCTGGACGAACTCTGGCCGGTACCACCCGGAGATAATTCGCAGAGTTTTATCACCCTCCAATTTCGGTTTTAACACGGGCGTTCATAGTGTGTGCACTTACAACGCCCTATGTACCTTACACCGGAGGTGCCCCCAAAGTGGGTTGCACTTACTAATCTATGATTTGTATAAGGGTCAAAATTGCCAGTTTCCTTTTTCAAATCTTTGAAAAACTGGATCCAAAAACTAACTGTATTTGTATCCTTTTATCTTTTAAAACAATCATTTAAAAGGCAATTTATATTTAACAATAATTACGTAAATTAAACAACCACGCAATTTAAATATAAAAGGCACAGTCATAGCCTAAACCCTTAAACTAATGTTGTTTTGTGAGCCAACACAAAACAACGGTCTCAACCCTAAGTGACAAAAACTTCGTCTTCTGGCACTCCCACTGGCTCCGAGATCCATGGTCGTTATCTTGTCTCCGTCTTTATAATGAAAACTAACTATTACAAATGGGTTTTTAATGGCACGCATGCCTCCCAATTATTCTAATAATAAAAAAATATTACAAGAAGGGTTGTAAATGGCACGCAGGCCTCCCTTATAAAGCAGATAAAATTAAAACACAACCACGGGTCAAAAAGGGTTCAGCTATGACTTAATACAATTAAACGAATTAAAATACAACTGGATTTTAATCGGATAATTATAAAACCAAAATTAATTTAAAACAAATTAATCAAATTTAATCCTGAATCGTTTTAAACCTTATCTGATTAAAAACGATCCTTTATCTCAAAGTTTATCCGGAAACGAATCCCAATGGAGATCTGTTAACGATAAACGATCGAGACGAACAACGATTTTGATCACCACCGATCCGCCAAAACGTGGCCGTCGATCGGTGGTTTCTTTATCGCCGGCGACGACGAATGCCACCATCGCCTCCCGTTCGAGAACAACCGGCAACAGCCGACGCCACCAAACGGCAGCCATCGACCGCCGCCGTGGCTGTCGATCTCGATCACGACGAATACAGCAGCAATTGCCACCATCGCCGCCGCTGCTCCGGCGAAATCAAAACCACGCCACTACCATCACCGTGGATGCGACGACAGCGGCAGCCACAGCCACCACCGTCGCCGCGGATGCGACGACAGTAGCAACCACAGCCACCACCATCGCCGCTCGATCGGCTCACGTAAAACAACCACCACTGCCGCTGTGGTCATGCGGCGGATGGACACCGCAATCGCCGTCACCACCGCGACTGGTGGTGCGGCGAATTAAAGGTTCGATGGCAAACGGCAATCGCCGCTGCCATCGTCTGCTACACGATCGATCGCCACCGCCTTGGTGGTCGATCACCATCATCCACCGCCTGTTGGCGGTTTTGCGTCCAATCGACACCACCGGCACCACAATCGGTGGCGCAGTGGTGGTTCCTATCTTTGATCGGCGCTTGCCGACGCCACAGCCACCAAGCGGGTGGTGTGGCCGGCGGTTTCCGATGCGGCGGTTTTTCGTTCTCCGACGATCGGCCTGGAGGTCCGGTCGGCTAACTGCCGCCGTTCCACCGCCGATCGTCGTTGCGTTAGGTTTACTAAAAATCAGATTTTTAACTCGAAAAAGTAACGATTTTTATAAAACCCAATTAACTAACAAACAGCTTAAACCTGATCTGATAGGTTTAGGAAGTGGCTCTGATACCACTGTTGGGAATCGTAGGCTACAAAACATGCACAGCGGAATAAATTTGCCTGATTCCCAATCGAGGATCCAATCCTAAACTCATACAGACACAAAAGAGGGTTACGAAAAATTACCTCGTTGTTGGTTTACGCGAACGAAACTGGACTTCTGGCAGGGAGTACACCACTACTGCACCACCGTGAGATCGGTTGCTAGACCACCGTGTGTTCCTTCTTAAGATCGATGGAGAGAGAGAGATTGGAGGGTTTGTGGTTTTTCTCTGGGGTTTCTTTTCAGTTAAGATTGATTCGAATGAATAAACTGATTAGGGTTTGCCATATTTATAAAATTAAATATGGTAATACCCAATAAAGAAAGCCCGTTTGATTAAAAGGTCCATTAAGGTTATTTAATCAAACTCAAACTCTTTATTTAATTAATAAACTATTAATTAAATAACTTAACCCTTTAATTAATTAATTAACTATTAATTAATCCAATAAAATATTCTAACTGATATTTTACATATAACTAAATAATAAATTACTTTTATTATTTATTTCTTACTCAATAATTAATTCGTACTAATTAATTATTCCATCAAACCACTTGATCTCTAATTGAGTGTGTAGCAGTGTGACCCACTAGTGTCTTATAACATTGGAGACGGTAAACCTTGTACTATCTTGCACATAATCCTAACATGCGGAAGTGACATAGGGTCGGTATCGGGACACTCTTCCGTATTGTGACCCTAACCCTAGGTCCTCGTGCGTGAATTGGGGAAATGGACTGTGATGGAGCTCGATAAGAGCTGGCATCGATGTCGCTAGAGGCGTCAGACTCCTCGACGATGGTGGGGGACCTAGGAGCACCGCTATGGCTCCTATCGTGCTCGGATGAATCCTGGGACGGGTGCTCGGAAGGATTGGTCTCGTGAGACATGACTGTGACAAAAGAGTTTGGTTAATAACATAGAAAATGCTTTAAAAAGTTATGCATACTACATGTAAACTCACTTAACTTAGATCTTTCAGGAAATTAGATCATTTTAAAATTAGTCCGATGAGAGTATAATTAACTCATAAGTCCTACTCTACTTATATCATGGCTAGACATAGGTGATCAGGCTCTGTCTACCTATGATATATCAAAATAGCACCTATCCTAATCATACTGGTAGTAGAATTCTCCTATATTTTGAAATCTTTGATTAGAAATTTAAATATTTTTTGTAAAATGTTGGTTATAGTGCTTGGTTTTTAGGAAAAACCGATGTTCTCTATAACCTAAAGCTCTTATACCAAATATGTAACACCCCACTAAAGCGGAAACGCAAGGTGTGACAATTAAGATTTCATTGCAATAGGAGATAAATAACATCAACCATTAAAATTTAAAAGATCAACGTTTACAGCACCATATATTACAATACCAACAAAAGTTAAGTTTTTACATAACCAATACAACGAAACAAAATATAAAAGCTTGAAAGTTGATGTCTTTTGCAACATTTGGCTAATCCGACTACCTTCTACTTTCCTGAAAAGCATGTTAAAACAAGTGTCAACTACAAGAGTTGGTGAGTTCACGGGTTTTATATGCACAAAACATTTTCATATGCAGAAATCATTATCGTAAAACCAATGTTCAACCTCAACTGTTAAACATAACATTTATGCAAGATATATTCTTGAGCCACTACTAAGCCTAAAACCAATTTTCCCCAACGATCTACCTCAGAAGTGGTAGCGAACCACATGTGTAGAGCGCTTTCGCGAACTACCTCAGCTGTGGGACTAAAACCCCACATGTGTAGACGCTGCACAACCTCAGCGGTGGGACTAAATCCCACATGTGTAGTACCACATATGATTACCTGCACCCTATACTCGTCAGTAAACAAAGGGTGGGTCCACTCTACCAAATAGCGCTATCCACAATAACCATTGGCTCGAAACGAGTTAATACTAGTGTATTCAACACTGGACTTTTACTCAATATATCATTATTTGCATAAACAGCCGCTCGCAAGCAAAAATTCATAAATCATTTATCAAGCAACATGTTTTTCACCCCAAAACGCGTAAAAACGGTAAAATAGGGGCCGTGAATACTCACCTCGATTAGCTTAGCGATACGAGGGATAGTTCGAACTCCAATCTGAAGCCTAAAAGTGCCCTAAACAATTCATAAGCAATGTAAGTTCTATATCATCGGTCCAAAATCCTAGTTTTAGTCCTTAACGATATCTATATATAATGCTCTTACTCAACTTTAGTTAGCCAAATTTAGTATAAACGAGTTCTAATAACCTTATATAACACATAATTGGAAGAAAAAGTCTTCACATTTCAAGAATCACATTTCTGAAAATTTCGGATGCGGACAGATTCTATGTCTTTGTAAAGATACCAATTCCAATCCTTAATCTTAAAGGGGAAAATTCCCAAACTTTTATCCACAGTAGATGAATGTGTTAACAAAATACACACCAAATTTCATTAATATTTAAATAGTTTAACACGCATAAACAATTTCCACAAAAGGATGCACACCGGACCAAATCAGATTTACATGCTTGTAGAGTTTAATTCATAGGAGTTTTATTACATCTCCAAATCACAAATTTCCAGAGGGGTTTTGTAGTTAACATCAAACTCTAACTAAAGAATCAAGAATAACTTGAAATGATACTATTTTGAGTGAGATATGCTCATTTCAACTCACATGAGTGAATCTGTCCTTTTTGGACAGATTACACCACAATTTTGTTCTTATTCATAGCATGCTCAAATGTCCACCAATCTAAGTGATTCAGGATTCTATGGAAAGCTAACACATTGAACTTGAATTTAGAATCAAAAAGCATGCATTTTTGACATTTTATCTAGGAGATATGCATGCATCAAATTGACATAAAAATCTGACCCGTAGCTGTTTGCACAACAAAAAGTTTTGAAATGGTTGAGGGGTCTATACTTCGTATTTTTGAGTAATTCCAGTGGGGTTTGAACCCCAACTCACAAAATATTGATTCCTTGAAAATGTAGAAAAAAATACATTCATGTGTAGACAAAAGTTTTGAAATGGTTGAGGGGTCTATACTTCGTATTTTTGAGTAATTCCAGTGGGGTTTGACCCCAACTCACAAAATATTGATTCCTTGAAAATGTAGACAAAAATATGTTCATATGAACCTGTTTTAGGTCGTCCAAAGTGAGCATGAGCAATCTGTCAGCTTATGAGTTTAGCTTATTCAAAGAGTTTCTAACTTTATAAACTCCAATATTTCAAATATAAGGATTTCTTTGATAAGGAACCATAATCCACCATCAAATACCTTGAATAAAAGATGAATATATCAAAAATCCAAATAGATCATACATGCAAGGTTACCACTTTTCAGATTCACGTGTGAATACAATACACTAATTTTGTGGTTTTTCACCCTTGATCTTGAGTTCATCATGAAAGTTCATAGGATTTAGCCACGTTATGGATATTTTTATTATCCAAGGCATTCATCCTCCCTTCTAGAGCCACAAGAATACATCCTTAACTTTGAACAAAATATAAGCATAAAAACTTGCAAGAAAGAGCACAAAAGTGCTTGAAATGACATATAAATGCTTATATAAACTCTTACCTTTGAAAGCTGGTGTTAGTAACCCAAAAACTTCAATATTTTAACTTCAATAAGATGTATAGAGGGCTGAGTTTTCTGGATTTTGGATGAAGATTGGATGAATATGAGAGAAAAGGGTTTCAGTTATTAGAGTGAGAAAGTGAAAGAAAGTTGGATATTCGTTTGAATGTTGCAAATGAATTCAAAATAAAGAAGAAAATGGGGTATATGGTGGAGTGGCCAGCCACTTTTATGGGCCTCCAACCATATCACACATCCTTTTATATAAAAATTAAGCCCAAACTGGTTTAAGATGCAACGGTTTGTCAGTTTGCGTTGATTTTTCGGTAAAAACGACTTTTTCAGGAAATAAAATAGGTTAAATGGAATGTTTTATTCTAGTTAGTAAAAATAAAATATTTTATTTATAAAAGATTTTAATTGAGTCAATTCGGCATTATATATGCTTTTTAGACGTATAAGGACAAAACGGGACTTTTCCGGACGATTTTCGGGATTTCTAAGCTATTCTCCAAAAATTTTCGCATAATCAAACCTAAATCTTCCTAAATAGTTATCTTAAAAGGATACTCACTTAAATTATACTAATGAGTGATTATCAAGCCGCTAACCTGAGAGCCGAATTTTGTTGGTTGTCACATGAACTGGTTTTCCAAGAGCACCAGCCAAATACCTCACCATTACCCTTCTCTTCTCACTAACTGCTTTTGGAGTGGCCTTCTTTGAGGTTTTCTTCACTGGTTTCTTCTTTGTAACTTTAGCTTCTTCCAGATCCAACTCCTTTTGCAATTTTTCAGCAGCCAGTCTGTCTTTTTCAGCCAATCTAGCCAGCTCTTCTCTTCTTTGCTTCTCATCCTCTACTGCAAGCTTTTGAATGAAAGCTTTAGATAGTTCATTTTCTACCACAGGATTCAACACTATTCTATCTTTATCAGACTCATCAGCTGGTTCTTCAATCAGAATCTCCTTTCCTTTGTCTTTAGGGTCTAACACATCACCCTTCTCCTTAATTACTTCAGGCTCCTTGATAACAACACCTTTGGATTTTGGAATAACCTTAGGCAGTTTCAAGAGCAATTCTACAATAGTAACTTCATCTTCATTCTCCTCCAAACCAGCCTCTTTTTCAAACTGTTTCTCAATCTCCCCCTTAGCAACAACTTCTCTTTCAGTTTCAGTTATACCAGCTTTAGGAATATCAACTCCAGCACCTTCATTTTCAGTCACAGCAATCTCTGGTTCAAATTCAGAAGTAGCACCCCTGTTCTCATCCTCTTCAGACTTTTCATTCACAACTTTTCTTCTCTTTTTCTCCCCCTTGATCTTTGATCTCCTCTCCCCCTTTGTGAATGAGACCAAGGTGGAGTATCTTCTTTCAAGAGCAGAAATCTTCATGCGCATACGAGCCATTTGAAGACCATGTGACTTAAGCTTGCTGGTAAACTCAGCCAACATGGCATCCTTATCCTTGATAAGCTGATTTTGAACATCAATCACCCTCTCCAGCATATCTAACCTGTCTTCATGAGATGTATGTCTTTTATCATGTGCGACAAAGTTAGCATCATGTGCTCTGAGATCATCAGCTATTACTTTGAAATCTGCCATCAAATCATCATAGTTGTATCTGCCCTCACCTGGTTTAGAAGTGTTTACCTCCCTTACTGGATCTTTGGGCTTTTTGACAGAAGTCTTCAGCCTGGCTGAAACACTACCTGCCCCCTTGGTTTCCTAGCACCTGGGACCTCCTTTTGATTTGTCAATTAGAGTTGCCGTGGTGGAGGTCTTAGCTATATTCAGACTGTGAAAGAAATGTAGAACAAGGTTTTCTATGGGATTTTGACAAAACCCGATTAAATGAAATGAAATACAGAGAGATTATTCAAACAGAAATGGAAATGAACAAGAACAAAAACTAAGAACAATCAAATTTCAAACGACTCTCATGTATTACCTTCAAAGGATGTGTACGGCTGAATGTAAAATTACAAGGGATAAATTCTTACCCTAATTACACATTCGACTTCTATTTATACATCACAAAATGGATTCTAAGCCCAAGCCTTTTACATCTTAATTTCAAACGACTCTGATGGTAAACCTTTGAAGGTTAATACAAGTCAAAACTCTACAGATCCTCTGATGAATACCACAGAGCCTCTGAAGTGTAATTCTCTGATGATAACCTCTAAGCTCTGCTATTATCATCTGAAGTTGGAAAGAAGATTCAAGGCATGCTTCATTTATAAAACTTAGGGGGAGATTGTTAGCTCAGTCAAGGACTGATTTAGTAAAAGTTTTATAAATGTAAGCAATTTGTGTGTGTGTATTGAACTTTGTTGTAATAGGCTTGGGAATTAAGATGTAAAGGGCTTGGGCTTAGAATCCATTTTGTGATGTATAAATAGGAGTTAAATGTGTAATTAGGGTAAGACTTCATCCCTTGCAATTTTATATTTAGCCGTACACATCCTTTGAAGGTAATACATGAGAGTCGTTTGAAATTTGATTGTTCTTAGTTTTTTGTTCTTGTTCATTTCCATTTATGTTTGAATAATCTCTCTGTATTTCATTTCATTTAATCGGTTTTTGTCAAAATCCCATAGAAAACCTTGTTCTACATTTCTTTCACTCCCCCTTTGGGAAGAAGTCAGTAGGACGACGGAAATTTGAGCACAGGCTCCCACTCCGAGAGTTGTAGGCACTTGTCCCACTCTCTGATCGTCCTCGTATGAAGCTCCATGGCAATCTCAACTCTTCTCAAAACCAGTCTATCTTTCAGCTTGTTTTCGATCAATTCCATGGCCTCGATCAATCTTTGCTTCCCTTAGTCGTTCTTGATGTTGGGCATCTTGTCTTCCAATAGTCTGCTCTTCATCCCGTTGTAAACATACAGAAAGGTGCCGTCATAGAAGCTGGATAGCTGACTGAACCGCATAAACCTTCGTTGTTTCTTCCTGAACGTGCAGTAGACCACACCATGCTCCGGAATCTTCGTCAGGTAGTATAGCATGTATTGGTCTAAGAGATTAGACTCCAGACTGGGAGGAAGCACGTTTACCTTCTGTGCTTTTGATGGCCATCTGATAATCAGTTAAGTGTGAAAGGTTAATCGAGTGTCGAACATACCTCTTAAGAACTTCAAGGCCATCTCAAAGGTAACCTAGGTGAAGAATCGGGCCCTGTAGATGCTGGATGAGAGTGAGGAGGTCTTCCAGATCAATGCTATCAAGGTCGGCTTTCGTGAACATATAGTCCCTGAGGTTTCCGTCAGGAGAGCCTTGGTTGTATTTGAGCGCATGAAACTCAAGGTACAACTGGTAGCCGAACCGGTAAGGTCGAACATCCTTTACCATGAGAAATTGAAGAGTTCTTCTTATCTGTCCCAGTTTCTTCCAGCTGGCCTTCCTTTGATACACATAAGCCGTTCGGCGTCAGAGTTTCTTCATGTGCGAGAGGCCGAAGAAGACCTTCTCGGACCATATATGTAACCTTTCTTGTTGGAAGATCCGTGAGAAGGATTCATCCAGGAAAGGTCTGAAAATGACTGTGTGGTTCCATCCGAGTCTGATGGGCTGTAGCGAGGTGGGAGCAGTAATTACCTCAGGCATCTGTACCGTTGGGAGAAAGGTATCGTAATCTGAGTTGGTGATGATGTCGTCGCCTCATTTCCAGAACCTAAGGCTCTAGGCAAGCTGATTCAGAATACTCATAGCCTCCTCGGTAATATGAAGGTCGGAAGGATCTGGCGGTGCGGTGTTCGGATCGATCAATACAACCTCTGGAGTGACCTTCTCGTGAGGGAACTGGATCACCTCATCTAACAGGATAGCTTGGTACACCTACTCCTCGGCATCTAACGGGATGTCATCATCGTCAGAATTCGGAGAATCCGCATCATCTGTGGTCGGATATGCCGGAGGAGAGTTGTTGGCCGGTGCGGTATCGGTAGCGGTTTCGGAGGCGGAGGCAAAGTCGATGCAAAGTCTCTTGCTGTTGCTCGGTTTCATCTCCCCCTCATGAGGACCTGCGGCCGGGTCATCAAGGATCATCATGCCCTCGTTTTGAGGACTGAGTTTGAGACCGGCACGTGGCCTCAAGTTCACGGACCCTCCGCAATGCTATATCAAGCTGTAGATCCCTGGTTGCGATCATCGCGCCCCTCTAGTGTAATTGCTCCTGTAGATCATCCATCTATGTCGTGAGATAGGCGATCACAAGCTGGTGTTCTGCTTCAGACACAAAACCAGGGATTTCTTTAGTTACCGGCGGTGGTTGCAGGCGGATCACGAGAGTAGGAGAGTGGCTAGAATCACCGACAGATGGTCGCTTGGTTTCCACAAACTTGCCTTTAAGAAGGCGTCTCACTTCGTCAAACTCTTTCCCTCTATCCTCGTTCGCTTTCTTTAGGGCCTCGATCTCGGTACGGTGGGATTTGTCTTCTTGTTCTTTGGCGGCTAAGGCTTTCTCAATTGCCTCTAGCCGTCGGTTCTTTGCCTCGTCCGTCTTCTCGAGTGCCTCAAGCCTGCTTTGGACAGCTTGAAGGATGTCGTCCGAATCCATGGGAATCGCACCCGAAAGTGTCATAACCGGTTCATTTCTAAACTCGGTTGACAAGGAAAGCCCCGCAAAGGTGCTTCCCTGGCCTGCGCTGACAAGTGGAGAAGTGTCATGAGCCGCAGGGCTTCGAGTCGATGCTCCCAAAAGTGTCCTAGGCGGCTCTAAGACTTGATGTGATATCAAGGACGACGAGAGCTGGGGTTGAGTCTCTCTAGCTTCAATACCGATCGACTCCAAGTGAGTGAAAGGTGGAATAGGTGGTAAATCCCCGTGATGAGATGAAACGACCCCCTATTGACTGGTGGTCGAGTGGCTCGCTAGGATGTGCAATTGTGTTGGTTGGCTGCCAACGACTTAACTAGTCAGCATCGGCCGAGTAGTGTCTGTGTAGGATGCCTCTATGGAGGATAGACTCTTGGCTGGTTGGGTTCTGATATATGGCTGCCTAGGGTGAGCCTCTACCTCTTCGGCCTCTTTCTCGGTTTCTATCACCGCTTCATCCAGGCGAGCCTCTTCGCCTTCGGCCTCTTTTCCCTCAGGGCCCTTGCTTTCTCCCTCGAACGCTTCACCACCCCCTAGATGC
Source organism: Centaurea solstitialis (assembly GCA_030169165.1). Lineage (NCBI taxonomy): Eukaryota > Viridiplantae > Streptophyta > Magnoliopsida > Asterales > Asteraceae > Centaurea > Centaurea solstitialis. The sequence goes on from CM058045.1 coordinate 48,579,570, forward strand.
ATCTAAGATTTACTTGCTTCAGGTTCCTCGGCTTCCAGGTTTAATGTGCGGTCATCCGTTCCGGAGTAATCTAGGAGCTGCTCCTTTTTTTCCTAGTTGAATGAGGAGGTGTAAATATCATCCAAGGTCTGTTTGCCTTTACCTCCCTTGGGATCAGCATTTGAGGTCATCTTGTTTAATGAGCTATCTTTCGGATCACCGGAAGGATCTACTGGGCGTTTGGAGGTTGTCGCCTTGTGAGGAGGTCATGGTGCACGGGTATGTTCTTGTGGGGATGCTTCCGTGGCATCACCTGCCTGGCGAGTTGGTGAGGAATGCTCTGAGACCTCCGGGATTACTGGGATGGGCGTAGACGGACGACGATGAGGGATGTACTCCTTTACCCTCGGCGTCGGAAGTTGTGGATCTTCTTGCATTCGGCGTCTAAGAAGCTGTAGACGATCTTCTCTGGAAGTATGGGCGGCAGATGATGATGCGGCATGAGCGGTGGCGGATCTTCGTGTGATTCTACCCGGGTTTACCCTCACGTATACACTCAGCATACCCGAACCAGAAGCTCCCCCAGTGGAGCCTCGGCGCCTCGCACATAAGGTACGAGGGCTAGAAGGGACGGGTCGCGCACCGTGGGCAGGACGTTTCGGTTCTGGATGGTCCATGGGTGTGGCTTCTATTCCTAGGTTCTCTTTATACCTAATCACGCTTGCCGCTTGCTGGTCAGCCGTGTTCAGAACGTGCAGTGGAATGGGTGTTGGATGCAAAATCGGATTGTATCCGAGATCACAAGTTGGTGCTCAAAGTGAAGACAAAGGCAAAGTCAAAGTGGACTACAAAGTCAAAGTTTGCTTTTATTGTTTTAGTCTTTTATATGTTAGTTTGTAAGAGTTTTGTATTCTTAGGGTAGATTTTGTAATTGTTGTAAAGTGTGAGGGTTTAGATGTTTGGGTATAAATACCCATGTGATGTCATTTAGAAAGTGTGACATGCATGTGTGTGAAAAATGTATAATTGAGAGTGAAGAGAGAAGCCTAGTTCTTAGTGTGTGTGTTCTTGGTGTAAATAGTGTGTGTAACCATTTCATCCAAGAATCAATGACATATGGCTTTCAAATCATTCTCTACTTGTGTGCATGTTGATTAGAACTTGAATCTGGAACTACAAGTGGTATCAGAGCTGGAAATTCGTTGAAATTGGTATGATTTCTTGAGCTTTTTGTGTTTTTTTTTCGAAAATGAGGTTTGAGGTATTGATGTTCTTCTTTTGATCATTGTTTGCATGTAAATTTGATTGTGTATGGTTAAAATGATGTTTTTACTGTGTTTGTGAGTGATTTTGAGTCAAAATTCGGTGTTTTGAGCAGTAATTTTTGAGTTTTTTTCCTTCTGCTCGGTTTTTCTCTCGTTTTCCGAATTACTGTTCATATTTTCCGAATCGAAATATTCATAAATTCCGAATCGGAAAATACAAATTTTCCGAATCGGATTTTCGAAATTTTCCGAATCGGAAATTTTTTTTTGGACTCGAAATTGTTGTTTGGTTTTGATCTTACTCATTTTCCGACTTGGTATTAATCAAATCCCGATTCGAAAAACATCATTTTCCGATTCAGAATTTGCCCAAATACCAACTCGAAATTTTTCTCGGAACTCAGTCAAATTTGTTTTTCCGATTCGGAAAATTGAAAAAATTCGAATCGGAATATAGTGTTTTCCGAATCGGATTAGTTTCACTGGGAGCGTTTTTCGGGCGTTTTTTTCACGTAAACTTTTTTAGACTTCTTATCTGATTCTACGGTGAAAAAGTTCAGTCATTTTTTCCCGAAAAATGCCGGTTTTTCCGAGATTTTGGTGATTTCCGAGAGGTTGTATTTTTGGACTAAAATTTTTAAAAAAAATTTTTCTCGGGATTTCACTATTCACCGGTTGACTTTTTGACTTTTGTCGCTAACATTTTCCTTGATCAAAAGAAGTGTTCAGATTAGTTATAGATCATCAGATTTGCATACCTCCAGAAGTTTAGAAGAAATCTACCAGTTTCAGTGAATTATCGATCATTTTCAAGTTCTATTTTCGTATTAGTCAAGATGACAGAGCTAGTTGACTATCATACATTATGGAAGAATTATATGACATACAGTCAGCGTGTCTTTGAGCTAAACCAGGAAAATATAAAGTTGAGTTCTAACAAATCTTTGTTAGAAATGAAGATTGTGGATTTAGAGAAGTTAATACAGAGTGAAAAAGGGCAAGAATCAGAGAATTCAAAGTTGTCAAATCAGATAACCGAGCTTCAGCAAAGTTTATCCGTTTTGAATGCTGAAAAAGCTGAATTTATTCTTAAAGTTACTAATCTTGAAGAAGATAAGAAGCTTTTTGAAAATAAACTTATATCTTCTCATTCAAGAGTGATAGAACTTTCAAATCAAGTAAATGATTTTGAGAAAATCGTAATAATCGAGAGAAGTAACTTTGAGAAAGAAAGACGAGCTTTTGAAGCTAAGATTGGTGAACTTTCTTTGAAGAAATCAGTTTTTGAAAAGCCAAAAGACAACGAGATTTTCAAAGAGTTTTCTGAATCCAATTGTTATGTTAACTGTTGTTATGATGATGATGATTCTAACTCTTATGATGGAATTAATGTTTTTGATTCTCTTGATTCTTGTACAAACAAGAAAAATGTTGTGGATAGTGAGTTGGTGAATTATGAAAAGATGTTACAAGATGAGAGAAAAAATTTTGAAGAAGAGAGAAAGATTTTTGAGAAAGAGAGAAAATCGTTTGATTTGAAAAGTAAGAAACTTCATAAGAAGATTTCTGATTTGGAGAAACAGATTGTGAGTGAAAGAAAAGATTTTGAGAAAAAGAAGAGTGTCTTTGAAAGCAAGAAGAAGGATTTGAGGAAAAAGTCTCTCCGTGTTGAAAGAGATAGACATGTTGAGTTTGATTTTGAGGATGAGAGTAAAGGTTTTGAAAAAGAAAGAAAATCTTTTGAAGAAAAGAGTGTTCTGTTTAGGAAGAAGATTGCTAATTTTGAAGTGCAACTTTCGGATGAAAGAAGTGCTTTTAAAAGAAAAGAACACCTTTTAAAAGGTGAGATAAAAGGTTTTGAGCAAATGATTACTGAACTTAAGAACAAAACCTTTGAGAAAAATGATTTTGAAGAGGAAAAGAGGGTTTTTGAGACAGAAGTAAGGAAGCTTACATTAAGATTATCTGAATTGTCTTATGATATTATGAAAGAACAGATTATGAGTTCTAATCTGAAAAAGAAACTTGATGAAACAGTTGAAGAAAAGAATATTTTATCTGCAATGGTGAAAGATCTTGAAGATATTGTTTTTAAAGTTAATTTGAATGAACCAAAGAGTCCCGATGTTATAGTACAATCACCATATGTTGATTATGCTGATTCTGTGTGTTCATTCAAAACTGCTCCAAGTTCTCTTCATGCAGATGTTTCTTCAACAAAATATTTTACTCCAAGTAAACAGATTCGTACTTCTAATCTTTTCTATGATCATCAGATTGATGGTTTAGGTAAAAATCATTCCAAGAAACGTAAGTTTGTTTGGAGAGTTAAAGGGTCTACACCAAATGTAGATAAACCAAAGTTATTTGTTCCCAAACAAAATGTTCAAAAGAACAATGTTTTTTAAAGCTAAATCTTTTGTTAAATCTGATCCAATTTACTCTGTAAATCATATGATCAGATTATCTCAAAAGAAAATATGTTGTTCTTACTGTGGAACAAATAAGTTTGTTCGAAAAGAAAAGTCGGAAAGTTGGTATGGTACTTATAGTATTCCGAATTATAAACCAACTTCTTTTAACGAAAGAGGATCCACTTTCAAGTGGATACCAAAATCTGTATGATTTTGTTTTTGCAGGTCTCCATATCATTAATGCATTATTGAAGGGGGAGTTTCTGCAATCAAGTGGTTCCTAAATATATCAGTTTAGGACCCGGATTTCAATGTATAGTGGCTTCTAAATATCTCAGTTTAGGACCCGACCTTCAATGTGCAAGTGGCTCTTGGATAAATCAGTTCAAGACCCGGTCTTCAATGGTCTTCAAGGTATTATTCTTACTTTGAGGGAGAATTTTAAGTAAATGTTTGATTATCCATTTGAGGGGGAGTACATAAAAGAGATATTATTTTTAGGGGGAGTGTTATAATATACTTTAATGTTTACATATTTGAATGACGAACAACTTTCAGGTATGAAAAAATGTTTTTAAATGTTCAAACTCACTTCTCGATTCTTAAATGATTTTTTTCCGAATTAGAAGTGTGATTTTGCATGTTTTCATATCATGAAGAGTTGACGGATATTTTCTAACCGTGTGTTTCCAAAGGTTAATACTTGCGTATTATCTTTTCATATATTTTTCAAGTATTCATACACACCGGTTTAGCTTCTTTTGTCGTGTTATTACCATGTCTCTATATGACCATACTTTTCGGTGGTAATACGCTCGCTTTATATCTTCCTATTTGTACTTCATCCTTTATTTGATCAGATACGTTCTTCAATGCTATATCTATATCTTGTTCGTATAGATCCTTTCCTTTCTTTGTGAACCACAACTTTACATGAATATATCTCACATCTTATCATATGAATCAGTTTTCTCAAACAAGTTTACATCATTCATGTTATTCATGTCATATACTTGTTTGAAGAAATTCCTTATGCTTCTATATTGTCTATATATATTTGTTCGAGCATGCTTCATATTGGCTCATTGGTTCACCCAATGAATCATTGTACTTTCATGTTACCCAATGAATCATTGTACTTTCATGTTTAGGAAACTTATTTCATGGGATGTGTGAGCTTAATAGAACTTCTATGGATTTCCAGAACCGGCAATCCTACCCAAGAAGTTATCCTTGAGAAATGAGTGAGGGGTCTACATCAAAGAGTGGGGGAGATAACTCAGGTGGTCGAGTTATTCTCATAGTGATTGAGCGGAAAAATATCATACGAGAGATTGGTTAGAAGTGAGGATGTTTAAAAGAATTGGAGGGTGTGAGAACAGAGTTAAAAGAAACATAAAACTCTGCACCAACCTTTTCTAAGCCGGGCAACCACATAATCTATTGGTTCACATTCTTTGGTGACTAATATTGAAATAAGGCAAAGCCCAATGCCGACTCTCGTTTTTACCCAACTAGCCACTCATTTTCTTCTTAACAAGGAGATGTTTCATTTCATCATGGGGACGCAGCACATAATCTATCAGGTTTTCATTTAGAAAATCGATATTGAAACAGAAGGAAGCTACCCTGCCTTCGAACTTCATTTCTACACATCGAGTCGTGAAATGTTTTCACATTTTGAGCCTTATGAAAGCACTTGATGCTATTTTCTTTCATCACAAATACACACAAGGAATTCGTTTCTTTGTCGGAACGTTCATAGGAATACTTTTTGTATTTGCGATGACTGAACGGAAGCCCTGGGGAGTGATCATCACTAAAGCTCTTTATATAGTGCATTTGTTGTACTGAGTTGCTTTGTGCTTCTCACAGGCATTCCAACTGATTCATGTGTTGTTTCAGGATTTTCCCACTTAAATCTGAATTTGAAAAGATTCGGATTACTTTATGGAATTGACGGTATTTCTTTGGAGTAAAAAAAGGGAATTCTGGAGTAACAAGGAGGAGATGGTTATGTGAGATGGTTTTTGATATCTATGGTGGTTTGTTCACATGTTTGTATCTTCACGAGATGAGTTATCTGATCATACATTTCTATAGTTTTGATGATTATTTCATATTTCATCAAAAAGGGGAGATGGTTTAGAAATGTTTTTGAAGATACTTTGGGGAGATGGATTTGAAGTGTAATGTCGAGAAATGATTCTTGAAGATACTTTGATTTGAGGAAGTCGAGAGATAATTACAAGATACTTCAAGATGATCAGAATATTCCAAGTATTGAAGTTTGAAGATGGTTTGAAGATTCTTCGTTCGTTAAAGCTTCTTATTCAAAGTTTGTTAAAGCTTCATGAAGATTTGGATGATTCTTGAAGATTATTACGGAAGCTTATTGTTCAAGAAAGCTTAATTTTGGTGTTCAAAGTGTTGATGCTTTCTTGAAGACATTTGCCTAATTCTTTTTGTGATCTCGAATCCAAAGGTGGAGATTGTTGGATGCAAAATCGGATTGTATCCGAGATCACAAGTTGGTGCTCAAAGTGAAGACAAAGGCAAAGTCAAAGTGGACTACAAAGTCAAAGTTTGCTTTTATTGTTTTAGTCTTTTATATGTTAGTTTGTAAGAGTTTTGTATTCTTAGGGTAGATTTTGTAATTGTTGTAAAGTGTGAGGGTTTAGATGTTTGGGTATAAATACCCATGTGATGTCATTTAGAAAGTGTGACATGCATGTGTGTGAAAACGTGTAATTGAGAGTGAAGAGAGAAGCCTAGTTCTTAGTGTGTGTATTCTTGGTGTAAATAGTGTGTGTAACCATTTCATCCAAGAATCAATGACATATGGCTTTCAAATCATTCTCTACTTGTGTGCATGTTGATTAGAACTTGAATCTGGAACAACAATGGGCATCTCGTACTGGCCCAAAGTGTAGTCTCGCTTGCTAACCCTGCTGAATGGCTTTGGTGTGACGACGGGATGTCCGGATCGGCGTCTGACTTTCGGGTTGCGAGCCATGTGGTCACGTATAATGAGCCCCAGAAAACGTAACCATCGGATCGAGTGGTGCCTTGTTCGCTCTCTTCCCGTCATGTCCTTGGTGATGTCCAGCCAGATCTAGGCTGCAATGTCAATCCGTTGACCGTATGCGACGGAATGGAAGATATGCCAGAACAGCGCCATCGCCTTGTCCGACCCCTTTGTCTTTGAAGACAGACACCGGTTCATCAGATTGAACATCTGAGACCAAAGGGGTGGTAGCATGCTCCGAGTCTCTTGTGATACGCCGTTCACATCTTCAGTGACTCCAAGAGCGAGGATCTCGCTGAACAAGATAGGCCCAGTCAAGAGAGGATCAAAATCTTCGTGGCCATCATTAGTAGCAGCCGGTAGGTGTAGGATTCGATGGAGATCCTCCAGTGTGACGACCAATTCGGTTTCATCTACTCGTCCGATGATAGAGAAGATGCCGAATAGCAGTGGCCCAGAACTACTGTAGATAGATGCCGGGCACTTTGGCCGTGGCTCTCATGGCGTTAGCAATCGGGTGAGCACGTAAGATTTTTCTGACGACGGTGTGATGCACCTGAATGCTGGTCAGGTCCACATACTCGTTGTTTTGGAGTATGAGACGGATCATGCCCGGAGCAATCAATGCTCGGTCAGCCTCGGGGTCGATCGGAGAGGAAGGGTTGTTCTGTTGGTTTGCCATTTCTAATACAAACATAAAACAAGTTAGTGAACATTGACCCTCGATAAACTGAACACGTGTTTTAAAAAAATCCGACATGGGATTCTGTATAGTCCGAGTCAGTCTCAGAAGAATCCCGAATTGTGAATCATTAAGACTGAGTCGGAGTATAGAGAGTCCTGAATCGAGGTTCTCAAACACACAAGACACACAAAAGTCCCAAATCAGGATTTGAGACCACCAAATTGGGATTGGCTCAAGTCCCGAGTCAGTCTATGGACAAATCCCGAATCGGGATTTGTTAAGACCGAGTCGTGAGGAGAGTCAAGTCCCGAATCAGGGTTTATACATAGATACTTTACAAGCCACAATGAAAAACACCAACACTTAAATTGGATTCAGGAAACTCGAAAATCCCGAATCGGGATTATTCAAGTCTCTCGAATCGGGAGTCAAGAACACTAAGAATCCCGAATCATGAACATTCAAGAGTCACGATTCGGGACTTTTGAATGTCGATGCAGGACTCGACGACTGTTGGGTTTTTCAAGATCGAAACCGATCCAAAACACGTAATTTAAGCCTAAAACCAGCAACATGTAGTACATTAACGATATAAACTAGTTTAGAATCATATTTTAATCGGTCTAACGTCCCAAAACCCCAATCCAAGGACTTATGGGTTTCGGGATATGTTCGAAGATTTTAGGCTTCAATCCGATCACGAAACGAAGTAGATATGTGAATTTGAATGCATATAAGTGTTCGTGATCTTACTAGAAACGTCGGGAAGTAATCAGATCGTTAAACGGAGCGATAACGAACGCCTCGGGGAAGCCGGGAGTGAATCGGTCGTTCGGGTCGTTCTTCGTGTTCTTGAAGGAGCAGTTGAGAGAGAAAAGGTGATGGTTTTGAAAGTGATAAAGTTTTTGAATGAACAAAATCCCGCTTTTATATTTTCAGTCAACGTATCAGTTGTGTTGATAAGTTATCTGATACGTACTCTCTCAACTCTCGACTATCAAGAAATAACAGAATGACCCCTGGACTTAATGTTTGAACGAATTACAAAACATCCCCTGAACTTGTAGATTTGAAATAACAGCAAAAATGGTCCCTGAACTTGTAGTTTTGAAAATGGCAAGACTAGTCCCTGATCAAGTTAGATTAGGAACATGTCATTTCCACCCCCTGAACTTCCAAGTTCACAGGTAGGGTTATTCTGTTGGTTTGCCAATTCTGATACAAACATAAAACAAGTTAGTGAACATTGACCCTCGATAAACTGAACACGTGTTTTAAAAAAATCCGACATGGGATTCTGTATAGTCCGAGTCACTCTCAGAAGAGTCCCGAAATGGGAATCGTCAAGACTGAGTCGGAGTATAGAGACCTGAATCGAGGTTCTCAAACACACAAGACACACAAAAGTCCAGAATCAGGATTTGAGACCACCAAATTGGGATTGGCTCAAGTCCCGAGTCGGTCTATGGACAAATCCCGAATCGGGATTTGTTAAGACCGAGTTGTGAGGAGAGTTAAGTCCCGAATCAGGGTTTATACATAGATACTTTACAAACAACAATGAAAAACACCAACACTTAGATTGGATTCAGGAAACTCGAAAATCCCGAATCAGGATTATTCAAGTCTCTCGAATCGGGAGTCAAGAACACTAAGAATCCCGAATCATGAACATTCAAGAGTCCCGATTCGGGACTTTGAATGTCGATGCGGGAGTCGACGACTGTTGGGTTTTTCAAGTTCGAAACCGATCCAAAACACGTAATTTAAGCCTAAAACCAGCAACATGTAGTACATTAACGATATAAACTAGTTTAGAATCATATTTTAATCGGTCTAACGTCCCAAAACCCCAATCCAAGGACTTATGGGTTTCGGGATTTGTTCGAAGATTTTAGGCTTCAATCCGATCACGAAATGAAGTAGATATGTGAATTTGAATGCATATAAGTGTTCGTGATCTTACCAGGAACGTCGGGAAGTAATCGGATCGTTAAACGGAGCGATAACGAACGCTCGGGGAAGCCAGGAGTAAATCGGTCGTTCGGGTCGTTCTTCGTGTTCTTGAAGGAGCAGTTGAGAGAGAAAAGGTGATGGTTTTGAAAGTGATAAAGTTTTTGAATGAACAAAATCCCGCTTTTATATTTTCAGTCACCGTATCAGTTGTGTTGATAAGTTATCTGATACGTACTCTATCAACTCTCGACTATCAAGAAATGACAGAATGACCCCTGGACAGATGGTTTGAACGAATTACAAAACATCCCCTGAACTTGTAGATTTGAAAGAACATCAAAAATGGTCCCTGAACTTGTAGTTTTGAAAATGGCAAGACTAGTCCCTGATCAAGTTAGATTAGGAACATGTCATTTCGACCCCCCTGAACTTCCAAGTTCACAGGTAGGGTTATTCTGTTGGTTTGCCAATTCTGATACAAACATAAAACAAGTTAGTGAACATTGACCCTCGATAAACTGAACACGTGTTTAAAAAAATCCGACATGGGATTCTGTATAGTCCGAGTCGGTCTCAGAAGAATCCCGAAATGGGAATCATCAAGACTGAGTCGGAGTATAGGGAGTCCTGAATCGAGGTTCTCAAACACACAAGACACACAAAAGTCCCGAATCAGGATTTGAGACCACCAAATTGGGATTGGCTCAAGTCCCGAGTCGGTCTATGGACAAATCCCGAATCGGGATTTGTTAAGACCGAGTCGGGAGGAGAGTCAAGTCCCGAATCAGGGTTTATACGTAGATATTTTACAAATAACAATGAAAAACACCAACACTTAGATTAGATTCAGGAAACTCGAAAATCCCGAATCGGGATTATTCAAGTCTCTCGAATCGGGAGTCAAGAACACTAAGAATCCCGAATCATGAACTTATAAGAGTCCCGATTCGGGACTTTTGAATGTCGATGCAGGCTCGACGAGTGTTGGGTTTTTCAAGTTCGAAACCGATCCAAAACACGTAATTTAAGCCTAAAACCAGCAACATGTAGTACATTAACGATATAAACTAGTTTAGAATCATATTTTAATCGATCTAACGTCCCAAAACCCCAATCCAAGGACTTATGGGTTTCGGGATTTGTTTGAAGCTTTTAGGCTTCAATCCGATCATGAAACGAAGTAGATATGTGAATTTGAATGCATATAAGTGTTCGTGATCTTACCAGGAACGTCGGGAAGTAATCGGATCGTTAAACGGAGCGATAACGAACGCTCGGGGGTAGCCGGGAGTGAATCGGTCGTTCGGGTCGTTCATCGTGTTCTTGAAGGAGCAGTTGAGAGAGAAATGGTGATGGTTTTGAAAGTTATAAAGTTTTTGAATGAACAAAATCCCGCTTTTATGTTTTCAGTCAACGTATCAGTTGTGTTGATAAGTTATCTGATACGTACTCTCTTAACTCTCGACTATCAAGAAATGACATAATGACCCCTAGACTTAAGGTTTGAAAGAATTACAAAACATCCCCTGAACTTGTAGATTTGAAAGAACAGCAAAAATGGTCCCTGAACTTGTAGTTTTGAAAATGGCAAGACTAGTCTCTGATCAAGTTAGATTAGGAACATGTCATTTCCACCCCCTAAACTTCCAAGTTCACAGAATTTACAAGTTCATCCCCTTGACATTATTGAAAAGACTAACCTGGTTTATTCCCATGGATGGATTTTGCATAAGTTCTGACATAAGTGTTCAGAAGTCGTGTAATTGATCATCGGGTCCTGAACTGAAGTATTCAGAAGCAGTACTTCGATTCTACAAACTGCAAGAAAAATGAGAATGGTATCCAACACAGTTTGGATCCAACAGAGTTAGCAAAACACCATATTTATGCAATAGCTCCCCCTAGGTGTATTCGACACCGAAGCTCCCCCTATACACATGCATATAATAATAAGATTGGCTCCCCCTAGAAATCAGCCGGGGGATCTAGCACGCCTAATTTACTAAGCAAATAGTAATGGCGTTTCTCATCAAATGCCTTGGTGAACAAGTCAGCTATCTGACGTTCACTTTCAACATAGAATAGTTCAATGTTACCTTACTCGACGTGATCTTTGATAAAGTGATATCGAATGTCGATATGTTTTGTTTGATAATGTTGAACTGGATTCGCCGCTATCTGAATGGCACTACTAGAGTCACAGTAAATAGGAATCCGATGCATGGTATAGCCATAGTCCGCCAGTTCATTCTTCATCCAAAGAACCTGTGAACAACAACATGCTGTGGCGACATATTCCGTCTCAGCTGTCGAGAGAGAAACACGGTTCTGCTTTCTTGAGGACCAACTTACCAACTTGTCCCCGAGAAACTGGCATGCTCCTGACGTGCTCTTCATGTTTAACTTACAGCGTGCATGATCTGAATCTAAAAAGGGTATTAGTTCAAAACCAGAATCCTTAGGGTACCAAAGGCCAAAGTTAGGTGTGCCCTTCAGGTACTTAAGGATTATCTTGCCCGCTCCGAGATGTGATTCTCGTAGATCGCACTGAAAACGAGCACAGACAAACGTGGCAAACATAATGTCGGGTCTACTAGCTGTGAGATAAAGCAGGGACACAATGATCGCACGATAATTCTTTTGGTCAACCGGATTACTAGATAAATCTGCATCAAGTTGAAAGGACGTGGACATTGGGGTTGTAGCAGACTTAGGTCCAGAAAAATCGAATCGTTTTAAAATCTCATGAGTATACCTGGACTAATTTATAAAAATCCCTTGCGGGGTTTGACGGACTTGAAGTCCCAAGGAAAACGTAAGTTCGCCCATCATACTCATCTGAAATCTGGACTTCATTATCTGCTCAAACTCAGTGCATGACTTAGGGTTCGTAGTGTTGGGTTTTTGTGGGTATCCTCGGATCGAACTGACTTGAGGATTAACTTAGATCTAACGAACCTCACTGGTTTGATAAATCTATTAGGTTAATCAAACTGATAAAACCGTATAATCAAATACACACTGTTTCGATCATATCATGCGGAAGCGATAAAAGCTAAAAACCCTTAAAAGCCTAATGATCTTTAATCGTTGTAGTTTAATCCTAATGATTTAAGTTCAGATCAATTTACCTGGATTGCTCGAGATTTAGTCCACCGGTGATCGACCTAACGAACTGTTCTTCTAGTTGAACCGAATGAAACCCGGAAACACAAAACTGGAATCCGAATGGGGGGGGGGGGGGTTTCTGCGCCGGTTGGAGAGAGCGAGGAGGAGAGAAACTGAAAACTGATTTTGTGTTAACTTGAAGCTTAATTATTCCACAACCCATAAGCCTTATTTATATGGGAAGAAAAACACAGTTTGAATGGTATTCAGTTTCCATATAATGATTATCTCAAAATCGTTTCCCCTTTTAATTACTGGAAAAGAATTTGCCTATGATAATCTTTTATATATATATATATATATATTTATCTAATATATATATATATTTATTAATTAACTATTATATATTTATTTTATCGAATAAATATATAATATCCTAATTAATTAATAACCCTCCAACTTTGGTAATTCTAACTGAAATTACCCAACTGATTTATAATACACTATTATAAATCCTAACTCTCCATTTCTGGGTTTCATCTAACTTGTTCGACTTATAGGTCCTCACAGGTGTGACCCTCAAGTGTCTTGCAACATTGGATGTGTAATTACTTGGTTTGTCAACTCTGCACATAATTCCTAACACGTAGATGCAAAGATGATATCATCCACGTAGATTTGTACTACGGTCAAATGATTACCTGACCTTTTGAGAAACAGACTGGGGTCGACAGTACCCTTTTGATATCCGGACCCAAGCAAATAAATCGTAAGAGTTTCATACAGGCGCGAGGTGCTTGCTTCAAGCCGTAAAGTGCTTTGTCAAGCACGTAGACGTGTTCCGGATACTTAGGATCCATAAACCCCTCGGGTTTTTCGATGTATACCTCCTCTTGAAGTTCTCCGTTTAGGAACACGCACTTGACGTCCATCTGGAAGACCTTCATGTTCTTATGAGCAGCATACGCGAGAAAGATCCTAATGGCCTCGATTCTGGCCACGGGGGCGAATGTCTCATCGTAGTCGATACCCTCTTGTTGACGATAACCCTTGGCAACCAAACGAGCCTTATTGCGGATAATAAGATCGTTTTCATCTTTCTTGTTGTGGAAAATCCACCTCAAGTCAATGATTGATTTCCTCCATGGTCGTTCCACAAAGCGCCTCTATTTCGTTCGAATTCTGCTAGCTCTTCCTGCATAGCCCTTACCAAATCAGGATCTGAAAGCGCATCTTGGGTTTTAGCTGGTTCAAAAATACTCAGGAAGCGTCCAAACAGAATGATGTTTTCATCTCCCTTTGAAGAGCGGGTTTTCACTGGAGCAGATGGATTACCGATAATGTTGGTAATGGAATGGCTTCTGGTCCATTTTCTAGAGTGGGGAAGAGGATCGTAGTCCATGTTGTTTCTTGCGTCGTTCTCATCACGAATCGCTAAGGAAAGAAGACGAGCATTCGGATCAGTATCCAACACTATCTCCGGACGAGGTTCACGTACCACTTCAGCATAAGTTCTTGACGGAAAAGGTGGCGGAACATCTTCAAGAATTGGTGCAAGGACAGGGGACACAATCTGTGTTAGGATTATGTGCAAGACAGTAACAGGGATTATCGTATCCAATGTTATAAGACACTAGTGGGTCACCGCTGCACACCCAATTAGAGACCAATTGGATTTACCAGTTCGATGGAATAATTAAGTATAAATTAATTGTTGGGAGAAATAAATAATAAATGGTTATTTATTATTTATAGATTAAAAAAATATCAGTTGGTATTTTATTAAAGATTAATTAATAGTAAATTAATTAATTAAAGGGTTTTATATTTAATTAATAGATTAAATAATTAAATAGAAGAGTTTTAATCTAATTAGAACAGGCTTATGGGGTTTTAATTAGATGGGCTTTTCTTAATTAGGTATTACCATATTTAGATTTATAAATATGGTAAAACCCTAGCTGATTATTATTATTCCAATCATTCAAGCTGAAAGTCAGAGAAAAAACCCTAACCCTCTAGTCTCTCTCTCTTTCTCTCTCTCTCTCCCTCCCTAATGATTTTGGTGTAATCCCCGGGTCGTCCAGCAGCCAGTCTCGCGGTGGTGTCAGTAGCGGTGTATTCCCCACTCGCTTTCCGGAGTTTTTTCGTTACAAAGGTAAACCGTCTAAACCCTCTTTTGTATTTGTATGGTTTCGAATGGATCCGGCTTTTGGGAATCTAGTTTTGTTTTTTCGCTGCATGTTTTAGCTCGTTAATTCCCAACAGTGGTATCAGAGCCACTTCCTAAACCTGCATATCAGGCTTGATAATTGTTTTGGTTTAAATTTCTTATTTTTATCTGTTTTTCTTTAAAAATTGAAATTTTCACAAACCTAGTTGATACGACGATCGACGGTGGAATGGCGGCAGTTAGCCGGCCAGACCACCAGACCAGTCGCCGACGAAGCCGCGCCGGGCTTCCTTGCGGCCTCGCCACGATCGGCGAAGGTCGTCGGGGTAGTCGGATCGACCACCAGGGCCGAACCACCAAGCCGAGATCGGCGACGGTGGTGGCTGCGTGGTTCGATCGAGCCGTGTATCACGGCGGCGACGGTGGCGATGTGCCGCTATTGTCGCCGTCGTGGCGGCGTGTGAGGTTTTCGACCACCACACCACAGATTGTGGTGGCGGCGTCAGTTGCGGAATCACACCGGCTACGGTCGGAGGCGTCGTTCGCGAGATCGAAAGCCACACCACCGTTTGTGGTGGCGGCGATCGATTGTTGGTTGACGAACCACCGATTGGTGGCGGTGGCTGTTGCTGCCATCGTCGACGGCGGTGGTAGTGGTTTTGTTTTATTCGCCGACTACGGCGATGGTGGTGGCTTTAGGGTCGCTGCTGGGTTGGCGGTGGCGGTGGCTTTAGGGTCGCCGTCATAGCTGATGACCAAAGACCACCAGTTCGCGCCATGCAGAGCTTCGGCTCGCGCCGCGAGTAGCGACAGGTGGTGGTGGCTATAGTTTTTCCGGTAACCGATCAAATACGACGGTGATGGAAGTTAGCTGTTGTCGTTCGCGATAAGCTTCGATATACGAGGGTTTAAACCAGTTAGCTAGTTAAGATTTTTTTTTTTAATTGTTTATATCATAGTCAAACCCTGCCTGCCATTTACAACCCGTTTTTATTTTTCTAATAAACTAAATACCGAAGAATCAAATGCTGAAGATGGAGATTAGAAGACAACCATGGATCTTGGAGCCAGTGGGAGCGCCGAGAAGTTCATGCCTTGTGTGTTGTTGTCACTTAGGAAGGAATTAGGCCGTCGTCTTTGTGTTGGCTCACAAAACGACATTAGTTTAAGGGTTAAGACTATGACATGTTGCTTATATTTAAATTGCGTGGTTGTTTAAATTGCGTAGTAGTAATTAAATATAAACTGATAAAATTGGATGTTTTAAGAAAAAAAATGGATACAAATACAGCTTGTGTTTGGATCCAGTTTTTCAAATAAAAACTGGCAAATTTAAAACCCTTTGTTTGTCCATAAATCAAAGAGAAACAAGATGGAATGAAATGCAATGAACAAGATAAACAATGAGAATCAAATGAATGCCTCCATTGGTATTGATAATGATATGAAAGTTGATTACACCCAAAAAGTTCTTGAAAGCATTAAGACAAAACCCTAACCTCATATTCTATTTATAGCACCATAGAACTATGAGGGAATTACATAAACGGCCCTTGGAGTTTAAGACTCCACAAAAGAGGGCAAACTAATAACCAAAGTACATTAAAAAGGAAATTACAATGCTTAAAATGAAAGATAGACTTCTGACATCTTCACAACAAATGAAGTTCTAACACCCTTATCAAAATCATAGATCAGTAGTGCAACCGCTTGGGGGCACCTCCGGTGTAAGGTACGTAGGGCGTTGTGAGTGAGCACACCTGGAGCGCCCGACTTCAAACCGAAACTGGGAAGGGATGAAAAGACTCTGCGGATTATCTTCGGGTGGTACCGGCCAGAGTACGTCCAGGTCCCGGGTGATGCGATCTGTTTTGGTAATTATTTATTCACCGGGTGGTACCGAACCAAAATGCACTAGAGGGACTAAATATGCACAGATTACATCTGATGTCCCGATGTTCTAGAAGTCGTGTTTTCGGTTTTAAAATGCGATTGGTATAAGTTTTACCTACCAGAAATAGCATGAGTCGGCTTGTGTGAGCACACCGCTTGCCGACATGTGAAATATGGATTCTAGTCGAATAAATTTATTTTAAGGGTAATAATTTTTTAGAAGTTTTTTATAATTACATAAAACTAAATTGGAATTTTATTCTTTATTGTAGATGTCGAATTCTGTAATTCCATTTTATACACCTGAGAAGTCACTCCGTCTCATCAATAGTAAATGGAAGCTTACAGGTCAAAATTTTCCAGTTTGGAATATGCACCTTGACAATATCTTGCGTGCACAGGGTAGGCTGTACGTTTTAGATAAACCTGTTTCACGACCTAAGAGTAATTCTCTTGAAAAGGAATTTACTCAATATTTTAAATATTTGGCGGATGAATCGGATGTGATGTCAATTCTGATTTTCTCTATATCACCCGAGCTTACGGGAGACTTAAGAGTTAAATCCTCCCATGCGGTCGTGAAAGATTTAGAAAACTAGTTAGGTTTCTATAAACACACACGTAAGCTTCTGATCATGGAAGAGATACTTTCACTGAAGCTGAAAAAGGACCAATCAATTAAAGATCATCTTATTGAAATGAGAAGGCTCTTTAAATGTTTGTCGCATTTGGGATACAAGATGACTAAGGAAGAGTTAGTGTATCTAATGTGGTACTCGCTCCCGAAGGAGATATGTGACACAGTTAGTGCCTACATGAAAGAACCAAAGATCGACGTGGCAAAAGTACATGAGGATATTTTGGCCAGTCTAGAGCCGAAGCCAGCACCTGCTGAACTCATGAACAGTGATTGGATTGATGAGCTGGGAGATCCGAGTTGCCCAGAATGTCGTAGCCAGGATATTTGCGAGCAGTCGATGAATATCGATCAGATAGAGATCGGTTTACCCGATGCTCCAGGTATCTTTATGATAGATTGCTTAATCACTTCTTATAAATCACGGGTAATTGATACAGGCAGTGGTGATAAGCCAAAAGTTATACATGTTTTGGTAGTTCGGTTTTGTAATGTTTGACCCCGTTTTAGCCTGTTTTCTGGATGTTTTACTCACAAAAGCTATTAAATATTGGTTTTACAGGTTTTGGAGACCCTTGAGTGGAAAAGTACTAAAAGTTGTGAAAAAATGGGAAAAAATGCAAAATAGGAAACAGAAGTCCTTCGCGTCTGCGAAGTGCTAATTCTCACGCCTCGAAGTAGAGGATTTCTAGAAGATTTATGCCTTTTGATGACTTCGCATTTGAGTTCATGGCGTTCGCGAAATGTTTAAAGACCCTTGATGGAATATTCTAGAAGAAGCTGATTTGAAGAATTAGGGTTCGTTAAGTGGTTCGCGCCGCGAAGCTGCTCTTCGTGATCGTGAAGTGGGTCGAGAAACTCTATTAAATATAGGTTCCAGACATGTTTTGAGGAGGAGAGTCATAAATTAGATAGCTTTATTCCAGAGTCAGTTTGCAGTAAAAAAAGTGGGAGGATAGATTTTATGAGCGTACACCGTGGAATGATTGTTACCCGTAGTCTGCTTTCCGGTATCTGATCATCTTCAGTTTCACGGTGGGTCTAAAGTCTGTCTTTTTATTCTTTAATTGCTGTTTTTTGTCATGTGTAGTGAGTAGTAGTTTTGTTACTGCTTGTTATGGTTTCGATGAACTTTGTTTGATGATGTTTTAATACTTAATATATTTAGTAGTTTTGTTTGATTGATTGAATGTTTATCTTTGATTCCTAGTTAGTGTTTTAACTGTGGCTATCTGAACTTGTTGGTTGGGTGTATCTATTATTAGATAGGTAGACTCCTTCGGGATAATCAACGTCCTTTATCTCTCGTTCCGGTAAAACGGAGTGAATTGATAAATAGTATGCTGAACCATAAGTGCGAATGGTGATTAGTGGAGGTTATTTTATGGTTAAACTTGGTTCTGTTTTAATATATACATTTCACACCATCAAGTGGTAACCACATCTGTAATCATTTACAGGGATTCACTAGAAGAGAGACTTTGAGGAAGGACCGTTCGAACCTACCTGTTGGCGAAGGCACACCGCTTATGGCTGAAGCAGTAGGATCTTATAGTCTTAGTTTACCCTCGGGTCTAGTTTTGTAACTAGAGAACTGTTATTATGTTCCAAAGATGATTAAGAATGTTATGTCTTTTGATTTATTGGTAGACCAAGGTTTTTATTATAAATATGATTATAAAATGCTTTCAGTCTATAAAAATAATGTTTTCTATTTTAAAGCCACACCTGTGAATGGTCTATATACAGTAAACCTGCAAGAAGATAATAAGGAAATCTATCATATAAGTAAACGATCCAAAGACATTGAGGATCAGACTTACCTCTGGCATTGTCGTCTAGGCGACATAAACAAGAAACGCATTGAACTACTCCTAAAAGGAGGTTTTCTAAGAACTTTTGATTTTAAACCTTTTGACAACTGCGAATCCTGTTTATCTGACAAGATGACAAAGCAACCTTTCAACAAGGATAATGAAAGGGCCACTGACTTGTTAGAAATAATTCACACAGATGTGTGTGGACCATTTAGTCATGAGGCGAGAGGAGGATGCCGGTACTCCACTACCTTTACTGAAGATTTCAATAGATATGGTTATGTCTACCTGATGAGACATAAATCTGAGAGCTTTGAGAAATTCAGAAATATCATAATGATGTACAAAATCAACTTGACAGAAAGATCAAGTTTTACTGTCGGATTGCGAAGGCGAATATCTTTGTTAAGAGTTTGGCAGTCATCTGATGGAATGTGGGATTGTGTCACAACTCACACCTCCGTATACACCTCAGATGAATGGTGTGTCAGGAAGGAGGAATCGTACATTGCTAGACATGGTACGATCGATGATGTGTCGCTCTAGACTACTAGTATCATTCTGGGGACACACGCTCGAGACAGCAGCACATATACTGAACAGAGCGCCAACCAAGTCGGTAGAAAAGACTCCGTACGAGCTATGGAAGGGTAAGAAACCCAAGATGTCTTTTCTAAGGATTTGGGGTTGTGAGGTTTACGTCAAACGACCTACCTCAGAAAAACTCAAACCCAAATCTGACAAGTGTATTTTCGTGGGGTATCTCAAGTCTACCATGGGATATTACTTCTACAACCCTGACGAGAACAAAGTTTTTGTGGCTCGAAAAGGAAAATTTCTGGAAGAAAAGTTTCTCAGTTTCGGGAACACCAGAAAGGATGTAGATCTACAGATTGTAGAAGAAGAAAACACTACACCGACTATTGAGCAAAAAATTCAACATGAAAATGTTGAACCTGAATCAGAGCTGATTGAGGAAGTGCCAACACAGGACCTTCGCGGATCCAGTATGGTAAGGCAAGAACCAGATAGGTATCTCGGATTTCTTATCACCCAAGGCAATGGGGTTTTGAATGAGTCTACATCCTATGGAGAAGCTGTTTCAGGCACTGAGTCTGGACAATGGCAGGAAGCCATGAAGGCTGAGATGCAATCCATGTACGACAACCTAGTTTGGGAGTTGGAAGATCTGCCTCAACACTGAAAAGTTGTTGGGCATAAATGAGATTTCAAGAAGAAAACCGACATGGATGGGAATGTGCACACTTATTAAGCAAGGCTAGTCTCAAAAGGGTTCACGCAAACTCATGGTATTGACTATCATGAAACTTTTTCGCCAGTAGCCATGTTAATGTCAATTAGGATTCTAATGGCCATTTCAGCGTATTTTAATTACGAGATCCAGCAGATGGACATCAAGACAGCCTTTCTCAATGGAAAGTTAACAGAAGACGTCTATATGCAACAACCGGAAGGTTTTGTAGATCCTAAGAATCCTAATAAATTGTGTAAACTACTAAAATCAATTTATGGGTTAAAGCAAGCGTCTCGAAGCTGTAACTTGCATTTTGATGAGCGTATCAAAGAATTTGGTTTCACGAAAAGTGAGTTCGAGCCATGTGTTTACACTAAGTTCAATGGGAGCATAGCAACGTTCTTGGTCTTATATGTAGATGATATTCTACTAATAGGAAATGATGTACCGACCTTACAGAGTGTAAAGAATTGGTTAAGCAAATGTTTCCAGATGAAAGACCTTGGAGAAGCCGCTTATATACTTGGTATAAAGATCTACAGAAATAGATATAAGCGGCTTATCGGACTTAGTCAGAGTACATACATTGACAAAATCCTGAAGAAATTCAACATGGCATAGTGTTATGTAAAACACAGTGTCCTGTTTCTAGTCAAGATCAGGACAAAATGAAATCAGTTCCATATGCTTCAGTAATTGGATCGATTATGTATGCCATGTTATGTACTAGGCCCGATGTTGCTTACTGTTAGACGCTCACTTTATTGTGAATAAGTCAAGGGTCTATCTTTTAGTTTATTCTTTGTAATTTCGTTTTCAGTTATCTTTGTTGGCTAGTTTTCCCGATTAGTAGAGTCTTAAACTCCAAGGGTCTTCTGTGTAATTTCCTCATTTTCCTATGTCCCTATAAATAGGAAGTGAGGTTTAGGGTTTTTACTAATGCTTTGATTACAAATTTTGAGAATATTATCTTTTGGGAATACAAAACTTGAAGCATTCCATTGTTGATTCTATCTTGATTTATCTTATACAATGTATTTCTCTCCTCGTTGATTATCTTATGTTTATGGACAAACAATTGGTATCAGAACTGATCATTTGTTAGATCTTTGGTGTTTGTTTTGCTTTTTACAAACTTTTTGAATGTTTTTTTTCAAAACCTTTTGGGTCATTTTGATCCAAAAAGATCACTTAGAGGATTGGTTTTAAGTGTTAAGAGGTTCCTTGAGGTTTTTATCAAAATTTTACAACAATTGGAGCTCTTAACACTGATTCTTTTTTGTATTTTTGTCGAGTTTTTGAGCATTTTTCGGAGTTTCTGGACCAGTTTTCCCAATCGGATTACTTGAGCTGATTTATCAGTTCAAATTTTCCGAATCGGAATTTGTCCTTTTCGCGAATTGGATTTTGCCCTTTTTCCGAATCGGAAAACTTGTTTTCCGAATAGGAGGATCGGCTATCTGATAGGGTTTTGCTCCTTTGTGGTGTTGTTTTCCGAATCGGAATATATTATTTTCCGAATTGGAAAAGTGTGTTTTCCGAATTGTACCTTGTGAGCCAAATCCGGATCGGAAAATATCAATTTCCGAGTCGGATTTCGCCTCTTTGAGCCCGGAAATTTTCAATTTCAAGTATTTAAAGCTATTTGTGTCACGAGGCGCTCGAGGTATCAGTGTTTTCAAAAAGTTTCTTTTAAAAAACAAGCGATCTAATCGAAGGAGATCCTCTTAAGAGATCAACATGTCGAAAGAAATCATCGGCATTGGGTCAGAGACTCGCCGTCCGGTACTGGTCATGGGCGAGTACCAGCACTGGAAACTTCGGATGATCCACTTTCTCGACCTACTTGACGAAAACCTCATGAAGTCCATCCGTGAGGGCCCGATCAGACCTACCGTCACCGTACTGACACATGCCCTGAGCTAGCAGAATATGTTGTGGAGAAACCTGTTGACATGTACTCCTGAGAGTAGATGGCACATCATCTCATCGACAAGCACACTCTCACTCTCCTTATCATGGCACTCCCTAATGATATGTACGCCCAAGTGGACAGTTTGACGAATGCAAGGGATGTGTGGCTTGAGATCGAACAACAGATGCAAGGCGGAGACACGACTTTGGAAAGCCAGAAGGAGAGTGCATTGAATGCATACGAAGGATTCAGAGCCCGAGAGAACGAATCCCTAACTGAGTCCTACCAACGTCTAAACTCATTCATCACTGACTTGCAGAGATTTGGGGTAGAAAAGACCAAGTACGGGGTCAATGTCAAGTTTTTGAAGAATCTGACGCAAGAATGGCAAAACATGGCCATCAACATCCAACTGAGCAGAAATCTGGGGGCAATGGGACTGCACGATCTCTTTAGCATGATGGTACAACACGAGGAATACATCACCGGTGGCAGAACGAAAAAGGCAGATGATCCTCTGGAACTCTCAACTGTGCCCTTTGGAGGACCCAACTCTGCTCCAATACAACCAACCCCGTACAACAACATGCCTCTTCCACATCATCCGGAAGATTTCAACCACGAGTTCAACCCGAACTTTGGTCAAGGAATGCAACATCCGGATGACCCCATGATCATCACCATCTCAGACGAAGAACTTTTCAACATGAATGAGTCCCTCGCCTTGATCTCTCACAACGTGCAAAGGCTGAATGCAAACTGAGGATTTACCAGTTCTCGAGGATTAGGGTTTCAAGGAGGAAACAGAATGGGTCAAGGAAGAGGAGGACATCATTCATCGGGCAGATCTCAGTTTAGTGAGCAAGGAAGAGAAGGTTATCAACAGGGTGATAGGTATCCGTCTTACGATGAGGGAAGAAATGAACATGGAAGGTTTAGAGACGATTAGGGATGGTTCAGAGATAACTCCCGTAAGGATAGTACTTACTAAGACTATCAAGGAGGTTCCAACTTTCAGGGAAATTGGCGCGGACAGAATCCCGACTACAACTATCGGGGAAATTCCAGACTGTATGTTCCAGAATCAGGGTACAACCGTCAAGGCTTTGAGAGCGGATATGGAGGCAGACAAGAAGGTGGAAGATATGAGCAAGTTTCTGAGTATGGGTACGAGCAAGGAAGGAATGACCGCTGGTCTGAATAAAGGATAGAGCGTGGTAAAGGGAACTTCAACGGAGGTGATCAACGAGGAAGCAGCTCCAGCAGACAATCTCCGAGAGAAGATCAACCAATCCCTGTTTACCAAGTGTTAGGATTATGTGCGAGACAGTAACAAGGTTACCGTATCCAATGTTATAGGACACTAGTAGGTCACACCGCTGCACACTAAATAAGAGGATGTTTGGATTACTTGGTTGAGAGAGATAATTAATCATTTATTAATTATAAAAGGAGAAAGAAAGAAATAAATAATTAGTTGAATTATTTATAAATTAATTAATCAGTTGAATTAATTAATAAAGAGATAATTATGGAATATATATTTAATTATCAGGTTGATAATTATAAGGGTATTCCATATGGCATCAAACACTGCCTTATTAGTTAATATAAATAAAGGCATAAGGTTTGATTGAATGATTACTGAATTAATAATTCTCAAAACAATCTCTCTCTCTTCTCTCTTCCACCGCCGGCGATCATAGCCTCGAAGCGAGAACAGAAATTTTCGTTTGCGGAGTAATCTTTGGTGGTGGTCTAGCAACCGTTCCTCGAGACGTGTCAGTAGCGGTGTATCCCCTACAAGCATTCTGGAAGCTTATTCATCAAAGGTAAACCATCAAACCCACTTTAATTGTATCTGTTATGGTTAGGATTGGATCCTCGATTGGGAGTCGGGTTTTATTCCGCTGTGCATGTTTTTGTATCCCTTGATTCCCAACAGTGGTATCAGAGCCACTTCCTAAACCTAACAGATCAGGTTTAAGCTGTTTGTTGATTATTTAGGTTTTGTAAAAATCATTGTTTTTCGTATTTAAAAATCTGATTTTTAATAAACCTAACGGAGCAACGATCGGCGGTGGAACGGCGGCAGTTAGCCGTCCGGACCTCCAGGCCGATCGTCGGTGGATCAAACGACCAACCGGCTACACCACAGTTTGTGGTGGTCGCTGGCTGTCATCACACCAAACCACCAGCCGCACCACCGTGAGTGGTGGCGGCGTCGGCTACAAACATGAACCACCACCGTGCCACCGATTGTGGTGGTGGTGGTATCGATTGAACATAAAACCGCCGGCCACACCACCCGCTTGGTGGCTGTGGCGTCGGGTAGTGGTGGCGATCGAACGAAAGGCAGCAGGCGGTGGTGGCGGTAGTAACCGCTGCTGCCGTCGAATCCTCAATCCGCCGCACCACCAGTCGCGGTGGTGGCGGCAATTGATTGTTGTTCTCGACCGAGGTGCGACCACGGCGGCGGTGGTGGGGCGATCCACCGCTGTCGCCGATGGTGATGATGGTTGTTTGATGCACCGACGGGCGGCGGTGGTGGCTCACGAGCTGCTGTTGTCGCCGGAAGAGATCGGCGCGACGGACGGCGGTGGTGGTGGCTTTCTAGATGCTGCTGCCGCCGGAGTTCGATAGTGGTACGCGCGGCGGCGGTGGCGATCGCGTCATTGTCGTCGCCGGCGATGAAAAACCGCCGATCAACGGTCACGTTTTGACGGATCGGTAGGTATTCGAAATCGTTGTTTGTCCCAATCGTTTATCGTTAACAGATCCAGATAAGGATTCGTTTCCGGATATTTTTGAGATAAAAGGATCGTTTTTTTTTCTTTTATCAGATAAGTTTTAAAACGATTCAAGATTAAGTTTAATTAATTTGTTTTAAATTAATTTTTGGTTTTATAATTATCCGGTTAAAATTCAGTTGTATTTTAATTTGTTTAATTATGATGAGTCATAACTGAACCCTTTTGGACCCGTGGTTGTGTTTTATTTTATTTATCCGTTTTAGAATAGTTGGGAGGCCTGCGAGCCATTTACAACCCTTTTGTAATTTTAATTATTCTTGATAGACTAGTTGGGAGGCCTGCGTGCCATTTAAGCCCATTTTGTAATAATTATTTTAATTACATCAAGACGGAGACAAGACGACGGCCATGGATCTCGGAGCCAGTGGGAGTGCCAGAAGTTGAAGACTTTTGTCACTTAGGGTTGAGACTGTTGTTTTGTGTTGGCTCACAAAACAACATTAGTTTAAGGGTTTAAGCTATGACTGTGCTTTTTATATTTAATTGCGTGGTTGTTTAATTTACGTAATTGTTATTAAATATAAATTGCCCTTTTGAACGGATTGTTTAAAAATAAAAAGGATACAAATACAGTTAGTGTTTGGATCCAGTTTTTCAAAGATTTTGAAAAAGGAAACTGGCAATTTAGACCCTTGTTAAAATCATAGATTAGTAAGTGCAACCCACTTTAGGGGCACTTCCGGTGTAAGGTACATAGGGCGTTGTAAGTGCACACACTATGAACGCCCGTTGTAAGTCCATTCTAGTTTTCTCTATGTCACCCGAGTTCACGGGAGACTTAAGAGTGAAATTTTGTCACGAGGTCGTAAGGAATGTTGAAAACCAGTTAGGTTTCTACAAGAACACGGGCAAGCTTTTGATCATGCAAGAGATTCTCTCCCTGAAGCTACAGAAGGGTCAGTTAGTTAAAAACCATCTTCTTGATATGAGAAGGCTTTTTAAGTGTTTATCACGTCTGGGGTACAAGATGACTCAGGAGGAGTTAGTGTATCTCATGTGGTTCTCCCTCACAAAGGAAGTTCAGGACACAGCTAGTGCCTACATGAAGGAACCAAAGAACGACGTGGATAAAGTTCATGAAGATATCCTGGCCAGTCTAGAGCCAGTACCCGAACCTGCGAATCTCATGGACACTGATATAATTGATTAGCTGGGAGATCTGAGTTGCCCAGAATGCGGCAGCGAGGATATTTGCGAGCACTCGATGAACATCGACCAGATGGATATCGGTTTACCCGATACTCCAGGTATCTTTATGATAGATTGCTTAATCACTTCTTATGAATCATGGGTAATTGATACAGGCAGTGGTAACCACATTTGTAATCATTTACAGGGATTCACTAGAAGAAAGACTCTGAGGAAGGACCGTTCGAACCTACAAGTTGGCGAAGGCACTCCGTTGATTGCTGAAGCCGTGGGATCTTATAGTCTTAGTTTACCCTCGGGTCTAGTTTTGGAACTGGATAATTGTTATTATATTCCAAATATGATTAAGAATGTATTGTCTTTTGATTTGTTGGTAGACCAAGGCTTTTATTATAAATATTCTTATAAAATGATTTCAGTCTTTAAAGATAATATTTTCTATTTTAAAGCTACACCCGTAGATGGTCTATACACTGTAAATCTTAAAGACAACAATAGTGAAATCTATCATATAAGTAAGAGATCCAAGGATATTGAGGATCAGACTTACCTCTGGCATTGTCGTTTGGGCCATATAAACAAGAAACGTGTTGAACTACTCCTAAAAGGAGGTTTTCTTGGCAATTTCGACTATAAACCTTTTGATAATTGCGAATCTTGTTTATCTGGCAAAATGACAAAGCAACCTTTCAACAGTGAGAATGAAAGGGCTACTGACTTGCTTGAAATAATCCACACAGATGTATGTGGACCTTTCAGTCATGTAGCAAGAGGAGGATACCGGTACTTCATTACCTTTACTGACGACTTCAGTAGGTATGGTTATGTCTACTTGATGAGACATAAATCTGAAACCTTTGAAAAATTCAAGGAATATCAGAATGAAGTACAGAATCTACTTGACAAGAGGATCAAGTTCTTACGGTCAGATCGTGGTGGCGAATATCTCAGTGATGAGTTTGACAATCATCTGATGGAGTGTGGGATTGTATCCCAACTCACACCTCCGTATACACCTCAGATGAACGGTGTATCAGAAAGGAGAAATCGTACGTTGCTTGACATGGTACGAACGATGATGTGTCATTCTTCGCTGCCAATATTATTCTGGGGACACGCGCTCGAAACAGCAGCACACATACTGAACAGAGCGCCAACAAAGTCGGTAGAAAAGACTCCAAACGAGTTATGGAAGGGTAAGAAACCCAACATATCTTTTCTGAAAATTTGGGGTTGTGAGGTTTACGTCAAACGACCTACCTCAGAAAAACTCAAACCAAATCCGACAAGTGTTTCTTCGTTGGATATCCCAAGACCACCGTGGGATATTATTTCTACAACCCTGAAGAGAACAAAGTGTTTGTTGCTCGAAATGGAAAATTTCTGGAAGAAAAGTTTCTCAGTTTAGAGAACACCAGAAAGGATGTAGATCTACAGATAGTAGACGAAGAAAGCACTACACCAGTTGTTGAGCCAGAAATTCAACATAACAATGTTGAACCTCAATCAGAGCCGATTGAGAAAGTGCAAACACAGGACCTTCGCAGATCCAGCAGGGTAAGACAAGAACCAGATAGGTATCTTGGGTTTCTAGTCTCTCAAGATAGCGGAGACTTAAATGAACCAGCATCCTATGGAGAAGCTGTGTCAGGCAGTGAGTCTGAACAATGGCAGGAAGCCATGAAGGCCGAGATGCAATCCATGTACGACAACCAAGTCTGGGAGTTGACTGATTTGCCACAACACTGTAAGGCTGTTGGACGCAAATGGGTTTTCAAGAAGAAAACCGACATGGATGGGAACGTACACACCTTCAAAGCCAGACTAATTGCAAAAGGATTCACGCAAACTCATGGTATTGACTATGATGAAACCTTTTCACCAGTGGCAATGTTGAAGTCAATTAGGATTCTTATGGCCATCTCAGCGTACTTTAATTACGAGATTTGGCAAATGGACGTCAAGACAGCCTTTCTGAATGGAAAGTTAACAGAAGACGTCTATATGGAACAACCAGAGGGGTTTGAAGATCCTAAGAATCCTAATAAGGTGTGTAAGCTACTAAAATCCATTTATGGATTGAAGCAAGCGTCTCAAAGCTGGAACTTACACTTTGATGAGCGAATCAAAGAGTTTGGTTTTACCAAAAGTGAGTTCGAGCCGTGTGTCTACACTAAGTTCAGTGGGAGCATAGTAACCTTCTTGGTCTTATACGTAGATGACATTCTGCTCATAGGAAACGATGTGCCAACTTTACAGAGTGTTAAGAGTTGGTTAAGCAAATGTTTCCAGATGAAAGACCTTGGAGAAGCCGCTTATATACTCGGTATAAAGATCTACAGAAATAGATCTAAGCGGCTTATCGGGCTTAGCCAAAGTACGTATATCGATAAAATCTTGAAGAAATTCAGGATGGATGAATCCAAGAAAGGATTTATCCCGATGCAACATGGCATAGTGTTAAGTAAAACACAGTGTCCTGTTTCTAGTCAAGATCAGGACAAAATGAAATCGGTCCCATATGCTTCAGCAATTGGATCGATTATGTATGCCATGCTATGTACTAGGCCCGATGTTGCTTACTCAGTAAGTGTTACGAGCAGATACCAACAGAATCCGGGTGAACCCCATTGGGTGGCTGTCAAGAACATTCTTAAAATATCTGAGAAGAACGAAAGAAATGTTCTTGGTCTTTGGAGGTACTGAGGATGAAATTAGTGTCACCGGGTACTCTGACGCTAATTTCCAGACCGACAGAGATGACTTCAGGTCACAGTCAGGGTATGTCTTTACCCTAAATGGAGGTGCGATCTCATGGAAGAGCTCGAAGTAGGACACGATTGCAGACTCAACTACAGAGGTAGAGTACATTGCAGCATCTGATGCGGCAAAGGAAGCTGTCTGGCTAAGGAATTTTCTATCGGATCTCAGAGTGGTTGCCAGTATCTCGAGACCGATCGATATATTCTGTGATAACTCAGGAGCCGTGGCGCAAGCAAAGGAACCTAGAGAACATCACAAGTCGAGACACGTGCTCAGGAAATATCACCTCATCCGAGAGATCATTGGAAGAGGAGATGTGAGAATATGCAAGATTCCAACAGAAGACAATGTCGCAGATCCGCTGACAAAGCCACTAGCGAGGGTAAAGCATGAGGCACATGCGAATTCCATTGGGATGCAGTACATGGAAGCCAGTAGCTAGTTCTTAGTTTATTAATTATGACTATAGTCTAATTTAGAAACAATGTAATCATGTAAAGTTTTTATTTCACAGTGTGTTTGAAATAAATGGAGGTTTTAATTTCATGATTGTTCTAAATTAACTATTTTTTGCATATTTAACGTATCCATGATTTTACAAAGCTTTGTATGAAATCTAAAATTTCCGTAGCCACTTATTGAAATGGGAATTTCAATAAGGAGTTTAACGCTATTATGAATACTTGATGATTTATTCAAAGTAAGGAATAAAAGCACAAGTGATGTGACCAAGTATTTATAGATACTCATCAGAGAGTTTGGGTATTGGAAGTGACCAGTAATCAAGTCTGCTTCATGGAGCCTCAGTCATAAGCACAGACTTGATAGGTTGTCCTTAGACCTGAGATACTTGGTTTGGGAACACGATGACCACTGTACTCTTAGCACGTACTAACGCTGCACCGTAACTGGGTGGCCATACGGGACGTGACTAGATGCAGCGGAAGCCGTGGATCCAAATGCAAGTAGTCAAGAAGGGATTTGCACCTCTTTCAAAAGAGAGATATTTCCGGGCCCCTTGACGATTAAGATTGGCAGAAAACGCGTGGCCACGCTCGGATAGAATAACAGGGGTTATTTAGTAATATCCGTTACTGCAGGCAATCAAAATCAGAGTCAAGAAATACTTGATTTTTAGAAATGAATCCTCCACTCCATGTCTTAAAATCACTTTAGAAATATCGTGTGCAAAAGGAATGAACCTGTGTACAAATTCAAGCGTGAATTGTATCTCTAGATGTAAGAGATCTTATAACCTGGTTAACCTAAGTGTCTGGCTAGGGACCTCCTTAGACTAATGGTAACAGTACAGTTACATGTCTAGCACAAGTGGGAGTCTGTTAGGATTATGTGCGAGACAGTAACAAGGTTACCGTATCCAATGTTATAGGACACTAGTAGGTCACATCGCTGCACACTAAATAAGAGGATGTTTGGATTACTTGGTTGAGAGAGATAATTAATCATTTATTAATTATAAAAGGAGAAAGAAAGAAATAAATAATTAGTTGAATTATTTATAAATTAATTAATCAGTTGAATTAATTAATAAATAGATAATTATGGAATATATATTTAATTATCAGGTTGATAATTATAAGGGTATTCCATATGGCATCAAACACTGCCTTATTAGTTAATATAAATAAAGGCATAAGGTTTGATTGAATGATTACTGAATTAATAATTCTCAAAACAATCTCTCTCTCTCTTCTCTCTTCCACCGCCGGCGATCATAGCCTCGAAGCGAGAACCGAAATTTTCGTTTGCGGAGTAATCTTTGGTGGTGGTCTAGCAACCGTTCCTCGAGACGTGTCAGTAGCGGTGTATCCCCTA
Organism: Centaurea solstitialis; assembly: GCA_030169165.1. Classification (NCBI taxonomy): domain Eukaryota; kingdom Viridiplantae; phylum Streptophyta; class Magnoliopsida; order Asterales; family Asteraceae; genus Centaurea; species Centaurea solstitialis. The sequence goes on from CM058045.1 coordinate 48,610,256, forward strand.
CAAGCATTCTGGAAGCTTATTCATCAAAGGTAAACCATCAAACCCACTTTAATTGTATCTGTTATGGTTAGGATTGGATCCTCGATTGGGAGTCGGGTTTTATTCCGCTGTGCATGTTTTTGTATCCCTTGATTCCCAACACCAAGGAGGTCAGAAGTCAAGTCAGCCTCAGAAATCCGTCATCCAAAATCCCACTCCTCAACAAGCCCTTGGATTTTTGAAAACAGTCTAGTTCTTTCTTCCGAAAGTAACTGGAATTTGATTGTGAGCTCTCCATGGTTACTGTTAAGTTCCTCATGGGATTTTTGAAGACATAACAATTTATTTGACAAATTTGACTCTCTAATGCCAGACTCAAGTATCTCACAATTATAATCTAAAGTCAAGTCCTCGAGAGAGCTTTTGTAAACAACACTGTCGAATCTAAATTTCGTGACGACAGTTCTTTCTGATTAGAGATTTCTCTCTAAGTCACAAATTTTAGCTTCTAACATTCCTACTGAATCAGTAATATCAGGAATAGTGGATACCTTAGAAGCATCGATGTCTTGGTAAGTGCTAGGACCAACAGCTTCCGGTCCTTCGAAATCAGCCATCAAGCACAAACCTTTCACCATGTGATCATCCTCGTCCGAGCTCTCTTCCTCGCAGACCCAATTCTCCTCTTCAACTAACAAGGCAACCCCTTTGTCTCTTTTCCTCAACAAGGCTGCCTTTTTTTCGAAGTAGGCAGCGTCCTTGTATTTAACCGTGCAGTCTTTGGCATAGTGTCCCAACTTACCACACTTGAAGCACGTGGTTGTGGGATTTGGGGTTTGTTGAGGAGCAGGGTTCTGAATCACGGGCTTCTGAGGTTGACTTGACTTTTGACCACCTTGGTCAGCTAGGATAGGTTGATCTTCTCTCGGAGCCTGTCTGCTAGAGCTGCTTCCCCGTTGATCACCTCCGTTGTAGTTCCCTTTGCCACGTTCCATCCTTTCTTCTGACCAGCAGTCGTTCCTCTCTTGCTCATACCCGTACGCCGGACCTTGATCATATCTTCCACCTTCATTTCTGCCTCCATACCCACTCTCATACCCTTAACGGTTGTACCCGGATTCTATAGCATACTGCCTCGTGTTCCCCCGATAATTGTAATCGGGATTCTGTCCTCGCCAATTTCCTTGAAAGCCTGAACCTCCTTGATAATCCAAATACGTGCTATCCCTTCCGGAGTTATCTTTGAACCTCCCCTGATCGTCTCTGTATCTTCCTTGTTCATTTCGGAATCTCCCTTGATAATAAGACTGAAACCTGTTACTCTATTGATAGACTCCTCTTCCTTGGTTGCTGAACTGAGCTCTGTCCATTAGATAATGTCCTCCTCTTCCTTGCCCCATCCAGTTTCCCCTTGAAACCTAGATCCTCGAGATCTGTTGAATCCTCGGTTTGCGTTCATCCTTTGCATGTTATGCGAGATTAGGGCAAGTGACTCATTCATGTTGAAGAGTTATTCATCTGAAATAGTGATGATCATGGGATCATCGGGATGTTGCATATCATGACCAAAGTTTTGATTGAACTCTTGGTTGAAGTCTTCTTGATGATATGGAGGAGGCATGTTGTTGTACTGAGTTGGTTGAATTGGAGCAGAGTTCGGTCCTCCAAGGCTATGTCACCACCTTGCATCTGATGTTCGATCTCAAGCCAAACGTCCCGTGCACTAGTCAAACTGTCGACTCTGAAGTACATATCATTCGAGAGTGCCATGATAAGGAGAGTGAGCTCCCGTTTGTCAATGAGATGACGATCCATCTGCTCTCAAGAGTACATATCTACGGGTTTCTCCACAACGTATTCCGCTAGCTCAGGGCAAGTGTCCATCCGTGGAACTGCTGCTACGGTGACAGTCGGTCTGATCGGGCCTTCACGTATGGATTTCATTAGGTTCTCGTCAAGAAGGTCGAGAAAGTGGATCATCCATCTTTTCCACTGTTGGTACTCGCCCATCACAAGAACAGGAGGGCGAGTCTCCGACCCGATGCCAATGATTTCCTTCGACATCTCGTTCTCTAAAGAGGATCTCTTTTGATTAAATCACTGGGCTTAAAAAAACTTTTCGAAAATACCGATACCTCGAGCGCCTTGGGACACAATTAGCTATAAAATTTTGAAAATTTCGGAAAATGGCTAAGTGTCGGATTTGAGGAAAAATTTTGAAAAATTTTGGGCTCAAATAGGCAAAATCCGATCTGGAAACTGATGTTTTCTGAATCGGATTTGGCACAAGAGGAACAGTTTGGACTACACACTTTTCCGATTCGGAAAATTGTATTTTCCGATTCGGAAAATGTTCAGTTCGGAAAAAGGATGCTCAATTCGGAAAATGACAAACACAAGGAGCAAACCCCAACTTAGATGGCCAAATTTCCGATTTGGAAAACAAGGTATTCCGATTCGGAAAAGGCACAAAATCCAATTCGGGGAAAAGGACAAAATCCGATTCGGAAATTTTGAACTGAAAATTCAGCTCATGTTTACCGATTAGGAAAACCTGTCCAGCAGCTCCAAAAATTGATCAAAAATAAGCCAAAAACACTTAAAGAATCAGTGTTAAGAGCCCCAATTGATGTAAAACTTTTGTAACAACTTTGGGGAACCACTTAACACTTAAAAAAAATCCTTTAAGTGCTCTTTTTGGATCAAAAATGACCCAAAAAGTTTTGAATTTTTTTTTTCAAAAAGCTTTTGAAATCTAAAACAAAGCCAAGGATCTAACAATGGATTAGCTCTGATACCAAATTTTTGTCCCAAAAACAATGAGAAGGGAGATGGAATGGAAATCAACAATGAACATGAACACTATAAATCTCCAAGAATGCTTCCATGGTAATGAGATGATATAGCAATAAAGAAGATTACACCAATTGTTTGTGAAAGTATTAACAAAAAACCTTAATCATCATATCCTATTTATAGCAACATAGGAGTATGAGACAATTACATACCTGGCCCCCAAAGTTTAAGACTTCACACAATAGGGCAAACAAACAACTAAAAGTTCATTAACTGGAAATTACAAATACTGAAAAGAAACATAGACTTCTGACTCTTCACAACCAGTGAGGGTCTAACAAAACATTAACATTTATAGCCTAAAACTAAGCTAACAAAATGTTTTCTATGTTATTAATCAAACTCTTTTATCGCAGACATTATGTCTCAAGAGACCGACCCTTCTGAGTACCCGTCCAGGAATCTTGAGAGCATGTTAGGAGTGATACTGTGCTCCTAGATGCCGTACTGTTATCGAAGAGGACGACGAGTCCAGTGATAGTGACGCCAGCTCTCACCGGGCATCCTCACGATCCGCTACCCCAATACGACCCTATGGACCTGAGACCCATTACGGACTGAGGGGTCGAGTCACCGCTTGGAAGAGCGTGCCGATGCCTACCCGATGGACTTTCCGCATCCCATCCCAGGATGAAGCGGGGCCCTCCCAGGTTAGAGGTAGGAGTGGGTCGTCGTCGTCATCATCATTGTTAGCTTATGTTCTCTTCAATGTAAAAGTAATGATAAAAGATTTCTTAAGCGTGACTCACCAGAAGTTGATTGACAGAAGTTCAAGACAAGTTCAACAGATCTTCTGTAAGACATGACAGAGGCTCTATCGGCTAAAGGCAATTTCTCTGAGAAGTGTTCACAGAACCTCTCAAAAGCTTGACAGAGGTTCTGACAGTTTATGCCTCTGCAAAGATGACGACTTCTGTAAAACGGTTATTTTACTCCGTGCTGCTCACGTGACTACCTCAACCGACTAAATTTCTACGATCAGGATTTTGCCACGTATCTAGATCTTAGTGGGTTTGTTAGGTCATCTCTTTCTTGTATAAATAGTCGTTACTACCCTTTTTGTCAAGTACGTGTAGTGTGTGAGTCTGTAATCACTGTTCATCAAGTTTCTCAATGTAAGTTCATCTTTAATTCATGTTATTTTCAATTCCATTGAAAATATTCAAGCAAGATGTTCTTCATATAGTGAGCGTTTCTTATATTAGATTGTTTACACTCATCTATAGCTTATATTTGATTTTTCCGCTGCATTTCACTCTTTAACCTGTAGTTGTTTGATCCGAATCCGATTCAATCCATTCTTATACTAGATCAACAAGTGGTATCAGAGCTTGATTGAATTCTAATTCAATTGATCCCTGATTGTGATTGAGTTTCTTTGAATCCTCTTCACCTTATTTTCTTCTTCATCGTTCTTTCTGTTTTCTCCACCATGGCAAATTTGCCAAACACCAGTTTCATGAGTATTGGTTCACAGTCTAAACCCCCAACCCTTGTTCGAGAAGTATTCCAGCAATGGATAATTTGAATGATAAACTTCTTGGAAGGAATTCATCACAGGATAACTCTGTTCTTACACAATCCTCCGTATGTGCCTGTTACATTGATTCCACGAGTTCCTGCTACTGCAACTACTCTTGAAATACCAGAATTCTATCAACGCAAACCTCAAGCAAATTAGGATGATGAGGAGAAAGAATTGGCAAATTTAGCTCCAAAATGCAAAAGGTTGCTAATCATGGCATTTCCAAATGACATATTCATATCACTGGATCATTGTGATACAACTAAGGAATTCTGGAGTGAGTTATTTAGATAACTTGAAGGTGGTGTTGTATCCCTAAAGAATAACAGGACCATGTGTATTAATGAATACCATGAGTTTAAGGCAAAGGAAGGAGAAATCCTTAGGGATACATACTCAAGGATGAATGTGCTGATTAGTAAATGTAAAAAGTCAGGAGTGATTAGAACAAATTAAGATAACAATCTGTTGTTTCTAAAAGGTATAGGTACTGAGTGGTTGAATGTTACAATGTCAATAAGAACCAATCTAGATCTTGAATTTATGTCTCTAGCAGAACTCTTTGGAACTCTGGCTAGTTTAGAACCTCAAGTTTTACAGCTTAAGAGTAGTATTGGAGGACCTCTAGCTTTGATTGCAGAAGATAATAAAGAAAGGGAGATAGGAAGAAGACAGAAGAAAAGAAAAAGAAGAAGAAAGCATTGCTTATAGAAGCAGATGATGATGGAGGATCAAGTTCTGAAGAAGAGATGTCCATGAAAGAAATGATGAAGACTCTTGTTTCTTTTACTAGAGATGTTCGCACAGGAGCTTTTGGTGGATCAAAAGGGTATGAGAAAAAACGGGAGGATGAAAAGAAGGGATACGATAGAGGAAGTTTTGAGAGAAGAATGATCTAAGAAATGATGAAGCAAAAGAAGAACCATAGAGAAACACAGAAGGATGCTTTAGATGCCGCAAACCAGGTCACTATGCTTCAGAATGCTGGCAACAGGACCAATGACTCCTCATAACCCAACACCACAGAGGCTTACTCAAAAGCCAAAGCAAGATTCTACTTACTTCAAAAGAAAGGCTGACTTCTATAACAAGAAGCTGTTTCTTGCTCAGGACTAGTGAGTTGGTCACAGATAAATCTTCAAAAGAAGATGAACCATAAAAGGGATTGGTGGCATTTGAAGACTCGGAGGATGAAACAGAGTTATGTGGAATGGCAAGAAGTGATTCTGATTCTGTCAACAGCAAAAACTCTGAGGTATCTTTTGAACTAGAAGAACTTTACTTTGAGATTGTTGAAAACATTGACTCACATCAAGAAGAGTTCAATTGTCTCAAAGGAAAGTTGTCTATGTGTGAAAAAAGAAATGAACACTTTGACAGAAGAAAGAACTAGATTTTTCAACATGTATGAACAAGTTGAAGCAAACAGAATTGAACTCTACAAAAGTTTAAAAGATCAGACAATCTCTTTTGAGAAAACTCTTAAGGAAAAGGATGATGAGATTAAAAGACTAAAGAATGAGAGAACTAATGTTGTATCTGTTAAAGAATTTTTCCAAACTGAAAGAGAATTCACAGTGAATCAAGTGTCTTATGTTGATGGTTTGAAGCACAATCTCATAAGTGTTAGTCAGCTCTGTGACAATGGGATTGATTGTAACACCCTAAATTTCCCAAACAGTATATAACATGCATAACAACAATTCCCAGTGATCTAACGCAGCAAAATTAATTATCAAACTCAAAAATTGACATTCAAGCCCAAAAACAAAAAAATCCATCAGTGACAACTCAAAGGTATTGACAGTCGAACAACCCTCCACAACTGAGATACACTATAACTAATGACCATCTATCGGATGTCCAAAGTTGGCCTCTCATCTAACTCTGAGCCTTCTCACTTCCCTTCAAGGATGCTTCTCTACGAACTTCCCCTGAAAATGTTTAAAAAGGTTTTTAAAAGCGAGGGTTAGACCGAAAGGTCTGGTGAATTCCCTCAAAACAGTTTAAACAATAGTTCCGGCCCGCTGGCCATAAATCAAGTTAAAACCCACTGAATGTGTGCGGACAAAGAAATGAATACAGTCCAGGCCCAGTCCAGGTCACCTGACAATAACTCCCAAGGGATGTAGTCCCGAGGTACCCCAAGTGGCGGATCAGACCAAATGGTAAACTCCCAAGGAACGCGAGGTTCCAAGGTACCCAGTATCTATAGCGCATCACATCAGTCAAATCATCACATAATTACCATTTTAAGCATGCATTAATTGTAATTCATCAGTTATCACATTTACCACAAAATCAGTATAACATCATCATCAAAACATTTCGCAAACTGAATGGATACATTTGAAAAGCGGTAACAAGCAATCCATTCATTTCAGGCAAGGGAACTCACCTGCCACTGACTCCCGTCAAGTAGCCTAAGCTGTCTTAAACGCACCCTACATAGATGTAGTACCTATCAAAAACTCGAATTTCAACTGATAAGCTTAATTAGATACGTTCTATTATAGACTAACTCAAAATCCTATATGGAAAACTCGCATGGAAGACCTCAACGTGGAAAACTCAACGTGGAAAACCGAATCTGAAAAACTTCGAAGTGGAAAACCCAACGTGGAAAACTTCGACGTGGAAAACCCAATGTGGAAAACCTCGATGTGGAAAACCCAACGTGGAAAACGTCGACGTGGAAAACCCAACGTGGAAAACTTCGACGTGAAAAACCGACGTGGAAAACCGACGTGGAAAAACGACGAGGAAAACCGACGTGGAAAAACGACGAGGAAAACCGACGTGGAAAACCGACGTGGAAAACCGACGTGGGAAACTGACGTGGAAAACCGATGTGGAAAACCGACGTGGAAAACTGACGTGGAAAACTCAATGTGGAAAACCGACGTGGAAAACCGACGTGGAAAACCGACGTGGAAAACCGATGTGGAAAACCGACGTGGAAATCCGACGTGGAAAACCGGAGTGGAAAACCGACGTGGAAAATGTAATAACTTGAATCCTAGAATAAGCTAGTGGTTAACTTTAACTGTGATCTAGTTTGTGACAGTTCTTGGGAAGGAGGGACCATTTGTGTCAATCCTTGAAACTTGTATGATTACTGGACTCTTAAGAAGTTAGTGGGCTTGGCCTTATGATCCATCACATTTAAGAGAGCAAACTTAGGGTTTTTACCATTTTGAGAAAAGTTTAGTGTGTGCTTAGTCTGTGTTTTGGAGAAGAGCTTGGAGCCATTTTATCATCTTCAAGGTCGGGAAATCATCGTCGAGGTAAGATCTCGATGTTATTTTGCGTACGATTTATCTAGATTGATGCGGGAATAGTTTAGTGACCTTCTAGAATTGCTTTGGATGCATTTGGATCGGTTTTTTATCGAGATTTTGGAGCTTTTTGTGAATCTGTTCGGTTTTCCGAATCAGAATTTTGAGTTTTTCGAATCGGGAAACATGTTTTCCGAATCGGAATTCATGTTCTCCATATCGGTACTCATGTTTTCCGAATCGGTTTCTATGAATCTTCTTTGAGTGTCTCAGATGCCTTTCCCGAATTGGAAACTATGTTTTCCGAATCGGGAATTGGGCTAGCCTAGTGTGACATCCGTCAAATTTCGGCATTCAGGTCAGCTACCTGTTTATTTAGATCAGTAGCTTTCCCGTAAGCAGAAAAAGTAAAAATTAAGTTACCTGAACAATTTAGGTTAGTTGCGTGACAAAGTTAGGCAAAAATCCTAAAAGTCCCGAAAACTGCCCGAAAAAGCCCGAACCGGCCCGAAAGCATCCGATAATCCTAAAATGCCAAATTCAAAGTAATTTTTGGAAATTTAAGTTATTTTGTTTAAAATGTAGGTAAACTGACCTAAATAATCTAAAACCACCTTCGAAAAATCGGTTCTCGCCGAAACCCGACACTGCGTTTGAAAATGCAGTGTAAAATCCTACACTTTGTAAAAAAAAAAAAAAAATAAGATGAGAGGGTGGGGTGGGCCCCACATGGCCGGCCACCCCCTCCCAAGACTCTCTCTCTCTCTTTTCTTTAAACACTCCCATTTCCCAACCCTTCTCATCATTTCACTTTTTCAAATCTCTCTCTCTCTAAACTCATTTCTCTCTTCCTTCTCTCTAAAAATCCTCTTAATTTCCAGCCTTTAATCCATCTTCAAATCAGATTCTTAGGGTTTAAGAACACATTCAAAGATCAAAGTATTATAATCTCAAAGGTAAGAGCTTTATGTACATGTTAAACTTCATATTTGAGTATTTTTAACTTCATTTTCGAGTTTTATCAAGGATTCAACCTACTTTCATGGATTTTTAATCCTCTTGTTGTTTGGGGATGAGATACAACCTTAGAAATGTGTTAAAACATTCTATGAAGGTGAAAATCCATGAATCCCCCATAAGAACACAAGTTTAAATGCAAAAATCCTTGTTATTGTTGTTTTTGACCATCAATCTTGGGCTAGACTTGTTTAATAGTTCATGCATGAGCTTTGATGGTATCAAATCATGTTTAGTTTGTTTTTCACTTGTACAATCTGATTTGGGGATAAAATAGCAAGAAAAACCCCAAAAAGTTATGATTTTATGTGTTTTGATGGCGGAAATGATATTTGATCTTTGACAGATTCTGTCAATACTTTTGCATGTACTTTACACGACCCAAAAAGGGTCTTTTTGTATTCATTTCTTTATGAAATTTTTATGGGTTGATATTTAAGGTGTTAGGGTTCAAACCCCACTGGATTTGCATAAAAACACCAAGATTTGAGTTCAAACCATCTTGAAACATTTTCGTGTGCAACAGCACTTGGTCAGGAACTTGAGTCACATTCATGCATGCCTAACTCCTTGATAAATCATCTAAACTACAAACTTTTTGAATCTAAACTCAAGTATTCTGAGTTAGCTTTCTATAGAATCCAAAATCATGTCATTTAGAGGAGTTTTGAGGGTCTAACCAATGAAAACAAATTGATGGTGCAATCTGTCCCAAGATGGCAGATCCACATGCACAACTTCAAAGAGGCATATCTCCCTCAAAAATCACTCTAATGATTTGAAACTTGTCTCATTAGCTTGGTATGTGTGTTGGCTAGAAAATCCCTTTTGAAATTCGTGATTAGTGGTGTAATAAAATATCTATGAGTTAAACTTCACTTAAAGGTATTCTGGAATTTAAGATTGTACCACTGATTTTGTAAAATTGTTTAAAAATAGTAAAAGAACTCTAAAAATAATGAAATTTGGTGAGATTGTTCCTAACATCCCCTAATTCAGAGGGTAAAAATTTAAGGACTTAATATTTAGAGGACCTAAGTTCAAAGTAGTAATTTTTACAACCCAAAATTGTTGGCAGATTCTGGAAATTTCATGAAAATCCAAATTTATAAACTTTGAACTTCCAAAATGTTTGGAAGACTTTAAAATGTGATAAAATGAATTTTCACTAGATTGGACTATAAAAATAACATAATGGCATTATATGGATTTCGGTACGATTGCTGATAAGGACCGTTGAACCTAGAACTTACGTTAAAATTACGTGTTTGATAGGGCGACCATAGTTCGGAGCCGGGAATTAGATCACGCACCAACTCTTACGAATCCGCACTAAACGCTTGAGGTGAGTATTCACAGCCCCTTTTTACCGTTTTACGAAGTTTTTGGGGTGAAAAGCATGTGTATGAATGAATGTGCCTATTTGTGAACTTGTTGCGAAATGAAATGAATTATCGAAAGGAAACGATTTATTGAGATAAATGAAATGAAATGTTTTACTGAATTGATATGAAATGTTTTCATAAAATGAAATGAATTGTTATGTGAGCATTGAAATGAAATGATTTGGAATGCACTTCGTGAATCAAAATGAAATGAAATGAAATGAATTTTGAGCACCAAATCCAAATGAAATGAAATATTTTATGAGATAAATTTTAGATATGTTGAAACATGATATAGTGAGCACAAAATGAAAATGTCCCCTGCACTACTATTAACCCTTACAAATTGGGCCTATGATACAAGTGGATAGCGCTATTTGGATTGACATACCCACCTAGAGCTGACGAGTAATAGGTGCACTGTATTGAAAAATATTCACCCCGGCTGGAATTAGTTTTCCCCCGGCAAGGTTGGATAGGGGCGTAGCTATGTCACAAATGAAGGATTGTAGTAACTCACTAATGCATATCATGTAATTAACACATCACCTAGGAAATTTACTCACTGTTTGATACCAAACTGCTATTTTTGGGGTGAATGAACCGATTCACCAAACTGTTTACAAGAATGTTGCGAACAAACGTTTTATCGGGATTGATGTTGTACATAACTGTTTTGTACCAATGAAAACCTGTGAACTCACCAACTCTTGTAGTTGACACTTGTTTAACATGTTTTTCAGGAAATCCGAAAGTTTGACCAGGTCATTAGTGGAATGTTGTGTTCACCAGTCAAGACAATATTTATTTTGTTTAAGTCTGTAAAATTTGAATTATGGTTGGGTTGTAATACTTCTAAACTATTTAAATTTATATTATGAATGATTGGTGTGGTTATCTCCTATCGCAATGAAATCTTAACTGTCACACCTTGCGGTTCCGCTTTAGCGGGGTGTTACAGATTTGGTATCAGAGCCATAGGTTATAGAGAAACCGGTTTTTCATAAAAACCAAGTACTATAACCAACCTTTTTTCGAAAAGAAGTTAAAACTTTTAAATTATAAGATTTCAAGGTATAGGAGAATTTAAAAACTTGTATGGTTAGCATAGGTGCTGTCCTGGTATATCATAGAAATGCGGAGCCTGATCACCTATGCATAGCCATGATATAAGTAGGATAAGACTTATAAACTGATCATATTGCTAGATTATAGAAGTTGAAACTTTCTAAGAATTTCCTGAAAAACGTAAATTTGTGTGAGTTTGCATATGATGTGTACAAATTTTTTTTTTTTCAGAAAAATTTTATTTCCCGTAAATTAACTAAATTCTTTTATCGCAGTATCATGTCTCATGAGACCGACCCTTCCGATTACCGATCCCACGGGTCCCCTGAGCACCCCGGTAGCGGGAACGGTGATTCCCGATCTCGGACCGTCGTGCCAGAGCGGGATCCCTACAGCGACAGTGACGCTGATTCTCATCAGGTCCCTGCCCGGTCTGCCAGTCCGGCGCGACCCTACGGGCCTGAGACTCACTATGGCCTCAGAGGCAGGCGCACTGCTCGGAAGAGCGTGCCTCTGCCTACCCGGATGACCTTCCGCATTCCCACCGGGGATGGGGCGGGACCATCACGGGTCAGGGGCCAGGGTGGGTCATCGTCGTCCTCGTCGTCCTCATCGTCAGGATCCCCGCCGCCTTACCGACCATCGTCGCCGATCGTTCGAGTGCCTCCACCACCGCCCGTCGCCCGACCACCGCCCGATGTCCGACCACCACCGCAAGCCCCAGCTCCCAGATACCCGCACATGGCTCGTGCCCGGTCCTTTGCCTGAGAGGCATGACCCCGATCGAGCGACAGGAGGTCACTAGACTAGCCCGAGGCCAGGACATTCATGAGCACCTTTTGGACCACCACGACCACATGATAGACTCCCTCCTTGGCGTAGCCGGAGCTGACAGCCAGCAGCTGTCCAGGATAGTGACTCTCCTCAGCCACACCATGGCATCACTCCACCACCTGTATACGGTGGTGTATTTGGTGGTGACCGTGGTGGTGCTCCTACTTTTGTGGGCTGTTTGGAGGGTTAGGACCTAGGAGGTGGACTCGGTGACCGATCTTTTGATGAAAACTCTTATTTTGAGGCAGTATGCCTAGACTTGAACGATTTATGATTTACTGCATGGATATTATCGTATTTTGAACTTGTTTGGTGATATTATGACTCGTGTCATGTTTTTATGAATGGAAGCTCTATGGTTTGATCTATGCTTGTTTATGCGTTAGAAAATAACTACATAATTGACATGCTTGTTGTGATTGCTTGAAATGTCTAAAAAACGCTAGGTTAAAATGATAGTGTGAGTTAGTATGGCATTTAAATTGTGAAAAATAAGTAGAATTGTAACTACACTTAGAAAACGGAAAGTGTCATTAAAACTTGTGGGTATGGTATTGTTTTAGAAACATGCCACCAAGAAGAGAGGACCCGAACTTGGCAAGGCTCGTATCGGAGCAAGTGATGGCTTCGTTACCCGGCATTGTCAGCCAGGTGGCTGCTGGGTTGAACACCAATCAAAACAACAATCAAGGGACCAGGGAACAGGATTGTACGTATAAATCCTTCCGAAGTTGCAACCCTAAAGAGTTTCATGGAACAGAGGGAGATGTTGGGTTGTTAGCATGGATTGAAGGTATGGAATCAGTCCTTCACATAAGCAACTGCCTGGAAAGGAACAAGGTCGAATATGCCGCCTGTTTACTCCAAGGGCGAGCTTTGACTTGGTGGAACACCCAAGTACAAGTTCGTGGCCGTGACGCAACCGGTCAGATTACCTGGGAGGATTTTAAAAAGATGCTGAAGGAGGAGTTCTGTCCAAGAAGCGAACTCCAAAAGTTGGAAGCTGAATTATGGCGCCACGAGATGAAAGGAAACGACATCACCACATACACTACCCGATTTCACGAGTTGGCTAAGTTAGTACCCCATTTGGTGACGCCGGAACAAAACCGAGTCGATAGGTATGTTTGGGGTTTATCCCCCGAAATCAGAGGGAACGTGACGGCAGCAGATCCAAAGAACCTACAAGAGGCAGTTAATTTAGCGAACCGCCTTACCAACAAAACTATCCGGTCAGGAACGTTCTCGAGTGACAAGGCAAAGGGAAAGAGGAAGATGGAGGAGACTACCAAACCGCAATTCAGAGGAAAGTCGGGTAAGGATAGAAGAGTGGCTAGGAGCTACGGAATGCAGACTCAAGTAACAGAAAAAGAAAAGGGGACGTCTCAGAGGTGTGGCAAGTGCGGAAATCTTCATGCTGGGAGATGTGTTGTCTGTTCCAGATGTGGCAGGGGAGGCCATACTGACAAGGATTGTAGAAAGAGAGCCTGTTTTGAATGTGGAAGCTTTAATCACTACCGAAATGCTTGTCCCAAGTTGAATCCGAGACCTTATGCAAATCAGGCGCAGCCGGCAAATCCAGGGAACCAAGGAAACCAAGGAAACCGAGGAGGACTAGCTCGGGGAAGAGCGTTTGTTATTGGGACGGAGGAAGCAAGACAAAACCCAGACGTAGTTACAGGTACGTTTCTTCTCAACAACTATCCTGCTACTGTGCTTTTTGATTCCGGAGCAGATATGAGCTTTGTGTCGCTAGAATTTAGGCCTAAGATAAATAAAAGTCACAGAATCTGAAAGAGGATCATGTAATCGAATACTCCAACGGAGAATTAGTTAAGGCTAACAAAGTAATCAGAAAATGCACTCTAGGCTTAGCTGGAAAGGATTTCAGCATAGACTTGATCCCGATCAAGATAGGGAGTTTTGACATAATCATCGGTATGGACTGGATGTCCAAGCATCGAGCAACAATATGTTGTGCTGAAAAAATAGTCGCATTCCCATTACCTGATGGAGGACTACTCGAAGTGTATGGAGATAAGCCAAAGAGAGACATTAAGATCGTGTCATATACGAAGATGCGAGGTCATCTACGGAAGGAATGCGTAGTGTTCATGGCACACGTCATAGATACAAAGGCAAAGGAGAAGCGAATTCAGGATATTCCAGTTGTGCGAGAATTTCCTGAGGTATTTCCGGAAGAACTACCTGGATTGCCTCCACAACGACAAGTAGAGTTTCACATTGACTTAGTTCCTGGAACAGGTCCCATAGCAAAGTCGCCTTATCGACTAGCACCGTCTGAGATGCAAGAGCTGTCAAATCAACTTCAGGAGCTATTAGACAAAGGATTCATCCGACCCAGTTCATCACCGTGGGGAGCCCCTGTGTTGTTCGTCAAAAAGAAGGACGGATCTTTTCGTATGTGCATTGATTACAGAGAGCTGAACAAGATCACTATTAAAAATCGCTACCCTCTTCCGCGCATCGACGACCTGTTCGATCAACTGCAAGGAGCAACGTACTTCTCCAAAATCGATCTTCGATCTGGTTACCATCAAATGCGAGTTCGGGAGGAAGACATCGCAAAGACAGCGTTTAGAACTCGTTATGGTCACTATGAGTTCTTAGTCATGCCTTTTGGTTTAACGAACGCCCCGGCAGTGTTCATGGATTTGATGAACCGAGTATGTCGGCCATACTTAGATAAGTTCGTGATTGTCTTCATTGATGACATCCTAATCTACTCTAGGAGCAAGGAGGACCACGAGCATCATTTGAGGCTGATATTGGAACTGTTGAAGGCCGAGCAGTTATACGCCAAATTCTCAAAGTGCGAGTTTTGGATTCGAGAAGTTCACTTTCTAGGACATGTAGTGAATAGAGAGGGAATACATGTCGATCCAGCTAAGGTTGAGGCTATAAAGAAATGGGAAGCCCCGAAAACACCGACAGAAATTCGACAATTTCTCGGCTTGGTAGGTTACTACCGAAGATTCATCGCAAATTTTTCCAAGATCGCGCAGCCGCTGACAGCCTTAACGCAGAAGGATAAGAAGTTTATTTGGGGAGAGAAGCAAGAGGAAGCGTTCCAAGTGCTAAAGCATAAATTGTGCAATGCACCCATTCTAGCATTACCCGAAGGGACAGATAACTTCGTGGTATATTGCGATGCTTCACATCAAGGCTTGGGATGTGTTTTGATGCAAAACGAGAAAGTCATCGCCTATGCGTCCAGACAACTGAAGGTTCATGAGAAGAACTACACCACCCACGATTTGGAGCTTGGAGCAGTGGTGTTTGCCCTTAAGATATGGAGACATTATCTCTACGGCACCAAATGCATTATCTATACGGATCATAAGAGCCTCCAGCACATACTTGATCAAAAGATGTTGAATATGAGACAAAGGAGATGGGTTGAATTGCTTAGCGACTACGACTGTGAGATTAAGTATCATCCAGGGAAAGCGAATGTCGTTGCTGATGCGTTAAGCCGAAAGGAGCGGGTAAAGCCCACAAGGTTACGAGCAATGGGAATGGTAGTGCATACCAGCTTAAAAAGTCAAATAGTGGAAGCTCAAAAGGAAGCTTTGAAGGCTGACAACCTAAATAAAGAAACTCTTCACGGCATAGAAAAGGAATTCGAGGAGAAAGTGGATGGAGTGTGTTATTTCAAGGGAAGAATTTGGATTCCGAGGGTGGAGCAATTGAGAAAGATGATCATGGATGAAGCTCATCAGTCGAAGTATTCGATACATCCAGGATCCGATAAAATGTACAAAGGACTGAAGGAGCATTTCTGGTGGCCCGGTATGAAAAGAGATATCGCCACTTACGTGAGTAAATGCTTGACTTGCGCAAAAGTTAAAGCAGAGCACAAGAAACCGTCCGGACTTCTTCAGCAACCGGAAATCCCGGAGTGGAAATGGGAGCAGATATCGATGGATTTCGTGACTAAGCTACCCAAGACTAAAAAGGGTCATGATACGATTTGGGTAATCGTTGACAGACTCACGAAATCAGCGCATTTCTTGCCGATAAAGGAGACTTATAGCATCGATAAGCTTGCGCAGCTGTATGTCGGTGAGATTTTCATGCGACATGGAGTCCCGATATCGATCATCTCTGATAGAGACAGTAGATTTACCTCGCGATTTTGGCAATCGCTTCAAGCAGCATTGGGCACTCGCGTGGATCTAAGCACGGCTTACCATCCTCAGACTGATGGACAAACTGAGAGAACCATCCAGACATTGGAAGATATGCTACGTGCCTGCGTGTTGGAATTTGGAGGTAGTTGGGACGGTCATCTACCCTTAGTCGAGTTCTCCTACAACAACAGCTATCATGCCAGCATTCAGTGTGCGCCATACGAGGCACTGTATGGACGCAAGTGTAGATCCCCACTTAATTGGTTGGAAGTGGGAGAGAACCGATTGTTTAGGCCTGATGTCGTGCAGGAGACCACCGACAAAATCAAAATGGTTCAAGAAAAGCTGAAAGTGGCCAGGGATCGCCAGAAAAGCTATGCTGATAATCGGCGAAAGCCGTTGGAATTCCAAGTGGGTGATAAAGTGTTACTATAGGTATCACCATGGAAAGGGCTAATAAGATTCGGAAAGAAAGGGAAACTGAGCCCTCGTTTTGTTGGACCATTCAAGGTCGTAGAGAGGATCGGACCAGTTGCCTATAGGTTAGACTTACCTATAGAGCTGAGCTCTATTCATGACACGTTCCACGTGTCCAACCTAAAGAAATGTCTGTCAGAGGAGACAATAGTTCTGCCCTTGGATGAGATTCAAATTTATGGACAACTGCGCGTCTCAGAGGAACCAATCGAAATTCTTGATCGAGAAATCAAGCAACTCCGACGCAGCAGGATACCGATAATCAAAGTGAGATGGAACTCTAGGCATGGACCGGAGTTTACGTGGGAGCGGGAAGCATTCATGAAAAGCAAGTACCCGCATCTCTTCACAAGAAAACCCCGGCAGTAGCAGCAAGAATTAAATTTCGGGACGAAATTTCTTTCAACCGGGGGTAACTGTGACATCCGTCAAATTTCGGCATTCAGGTCAGCTACCTGTTTATTTAGATCAGTAGCTTTCCCGTAAGCAGAAAAAGTAAAAATTAAGTTACCTGAACAATTTAGGTTAGTTGCGTGACAAAGTTAGGCAAAAATCCTAAAAGTTCCGAAAACTGCCCGAAAAAGCCCGAACCGGCCCGAAAGCATCCGATAATCCTAAAATGCCAAATTCAAAGTAATTTTTGGAAATTTAAGTTATTTTGTTTAAAATGTAGGTAAACTGACCTAAATAATCTAAAACCACCTTCGAAAAATCGGTTCTCGCCGAAACCCGACACTGCGTTTGAAAATGCAGTGTAAAATCCTACGCTTTGTAAAAAAAAAAAAATAAGATGAGAGGGTGGGGTGGGCCCCACATGGCCGGCCACCCCCCTCCCAAGACTCTCTCTCTCTTTTCTTTAAACACTCCCATTTCCCAACCCTTCTCATCATTTCACTTTTTCAAATCTCTCTCTCTCTAAACTCATTTCTCTCTTCCTTCTCTCTAAAAATCCTCTTAATTTCCAGCCTTTAATCCATCTTCAAATCAGATTCTTAGGGTTTAAGAACACATTCAAAGATCAAAGTATAATAATCTCAAAGGTAAGAGCTTTATGTACATGTTAAACTTCATATTTGAGCATTTTTAACTTCATTTTCGAGTTTTATCAAGGATTCAACCTACTTTCATGGATTTTTAATCCTCTTGTTGTTTGGGGATGAGATACAACCTTAGAAATGTGTTAAAACATTCTATGAAGGTGAAAATCCATGAATCCCCCATAAGAACACAAGTTTAAATGCAAAAATCCTTGTTATTGTTGTTTTTGACCATCAATCTTGGGCTAGACTTGTTTAATAGTTCATGCATGAGCTTTGATGGTATCAAATCATGTTTAGTTTGTTTTTCACTTGTACAATCTGATTTGGGGATAAAATAGCAAGAAAAACCCCAAAAAGTTATGATTTTATGTGTTTTGATGGTGGAAATGATGTTTGATCTTTGACAGATTCTGTCAATACTTTTGCATGTACTTTACACGACCCAAAAAGGGTCTTTTTGTATTCATTTCTTTATGAAATTTTTATGGGTTGATATTTAAGGTGTTAGGGTTCAAACCCCACTAGATTTGCATAAAAACACCAAGATTTGAGTTCAAACCATCTTGAAACATTTTCGTGTGCAACAGCACTTGGTCAGGAACTTGAGTCACATTCATGCATGCCTAACTCCTTGATAAATCATCTAAACTACAAACTTTTTGATTCTAAACTCAAGTATTCTGAGTTAGCTTTCTATAGAATCCAAAATCATGTCATTTAGAGGAGTTTTGAGGGTCTAACCAATGAAAACAAATTGATGGTGCAATCTGTCCCAAGATGGCAGATCCACATGCACAACTTCAAAGAGGCATATCTCCCTCAAAAATCACTCTAATGATTTGAAACTTGTCTCATTAGCTTGGTATGTGTGTTGGCTAGAAAATCCTTTTTGAAATTCGTGAATTAGTGGTGTAATAAAATATCTATGAGTTAAACTTCACTTAAAGGTATTCTGGAATTTCAGATTGTACCACTGATTTTGTAAAATTGTTTAAAAATAGTAAAAGAACTCTAAAAATAATGAAATTTGGTGAGATTGTTCCTAACATCCCCTAATTCAGAGGGTAAAAATTTAAGGACTTAATATTTAGAGGACCTAAGTTCAAAGTAGTAATTTTTACAACCCAAAATTGTTGGCAGATTCTGGAAATTTCATGAAAATCCAAATTTATAAACTTTGAACTTCCAAAATGTTTGGAAGACTTTAAAATGTGATAAAATGAATTTTCACTAGATTGGACTATAAAAATAACATAATGGCATTATATGGATTTCGGTACGATTGCTGATAAGGACCGTTGAACCTAGAACTTACGTTAAAATTACGTGTTTCATAGGGCGACCATAGTTCGGAGCCGGGAATTAGATCACGCACCAACTCTTACGAATCCGCACTAAACGCTTGAGGTGAGTATTCACAGCCCCTTTTTACCGTTTTACGAAGTTTTTGGGGTGAAAAGCATGTGTATGAATGAATGTGCCTATTTGTGAACTTGTTGCGAAATGAAATGAATTATCGAAAGGAAACGATTTATTGAGATAAATGAAATGAAATGTTTTACTGAATTGATATGAAATGTTTTCATAAAATGAAATGAATTGTTATGTGAGCATTGAAATGAAATGATTTGGAATGCACTTCGTGAATCAAAATGAAATGAAATGAAATGAATTTTGAGCACCAAATCCAAATGAAATGAAATATTTTATGAGATAAATTTTAGATATGTTGAAACATGATATAGTGAGCACAAAATGAAAATGTCCCCTGCACTACTATTAACCCTTACAAATTGGGCCTATGATACAAGTGGATAGCGCTATTTGGATTGACATACCCACCTAGAGCTGACGAGTAATAGGTGCACTGTATTGAAAAATATTCACCCCGGCTGGAATTAGTTTTCCCCCGGCAAGGTTGGATAGGGGCGTAGCTATGTCACAAATGAAGGATTGTAGTAACTCACTAATGCATATCATGTAATTAACACATCACCTAGGAAATTTACTCACTGTTTGATACCAAACTGCTATTTTTGGGGTGAATGAACCGATTCACCAAACTGTTTACAAGAATGTTGCGAACAAACCTTTTATCGGGATTGATGTTGTACATAACTGTTTTGTACCAATGAAAACCTGTGAACTCACCAACTCTTGTAGTTGACACTTGTTTAACATGTTTTTCAGGAAATCCGAAAGTTTGACCAGGTCATTAGTGGAATGTTGTGTTCACCAGTCAAGACAATATTTATTTTGTTTAAGTCTGTAAAATTTGAATTATGGTTGGGTTGTAATACTTCTAAACTATTTAAATTTATATTATGAATGATTGGTGTGGTTATCTCCTATCGCAATGAAATCTTAACTGTCACACCTTGCGGTTCCGCTTTAGCGGGGTGTTACACCTAGTCGTTATGATGACCGTTTCTTTTCGAGTAGGAATTCGGAAATTATGTTTTCCGAATTGGGAATTGGTATCTTTTCCGAATCGGAAATTGCTATTTTCCGAAGCGGAAAAGATGGTTTTCCGAAACGGATTTTGTAGGTAAGAGAAAGGTGCTTGTCCGAGTCGGATTTTGAGAGGTGTAGCTAGGAGCGATTCACTACACCTTAGAATATATTCAGATTCGATAAGCGGTGTAGCTAGGAGCGGCGAGATAGTCTCAGGTGAGTTCCCTTACCTGAAAATGAATGGATTGCTTTTGCTGTTTTGAAATATATCCATTCGGTTTGCAAATGTTTTTATGGTCACATTAATGTGATTTTGTGAACTTAACTGGAAAACAATGCTTTGCAAATGTTATCGTGATATTTATAAGTGATTGTTAATGCTACATCAATGATCATTGCATGCATGCTATTTTGATATTGTGGGAATTGCATCGTGAGTAATGTGTACCATGGGACCGTACATACCTGGGAAGTATAGTGGTGTGAGGCACGAACTATGTTCGTCACTCCTTAATTGTATATCCGAGGGATCCGGCCACGTGAGGTTGTTGTGGATGGTGTGAGGCACGAACTGCGTTCGTCACTCCTTAATTGAGTATCCGGGGGATCCGACCATCTAGGTTGTATGAAGTGACTTTTATTACTCATGATGCTTTCATGATGCTTTCCTAGTGCTTTTGAGATGAATGATTTTATCGGCCAGCGGGCCGGAACTGTTGTTTAAACTATTTTGAGGGAATTCACTAGACCTTTCGGTCTAACCCTCGTTTTCGAAATCTAAAAAAAATCTTTTCAGGGAAAGCTCGAGTTGCTAGAGGCAAGGGGAAGGTAGACGTCTAGAGTACCGTTGCCGGTAGAAGTAATACTTTTGTCCTAATTAGAATCTCAGCTGTGGAGGGATGTTCCGCATGCGCTATTTAAACCCTTACTTTTGAGTTGAGAATTCTTGATATTTGCGTAATTAGATCACTTGGAATTTAATGTGATGCTTTATTATATATTGTTTGGGATATCGGGGCGTTACAAATTGGTATCAGAGCACTAGTTTAAGTGAATTAGGTAACCAGGAGTGGGCCTAGTCTTAAACTGTAGGAAAGAGAACACAGCTGAGATATTAGGACATTAGGATTTGCCGATGATTCGTGGTCGAGTATGGGAGTGCGAGGATTAGCATGTACCATGGAAACATGCTTACGCCTGGCCAGTGTAGTCACGGGTTCGTGAATACATGTGAACACTCACACTGCCTGAAAATCCAGTCGTTTTGGGTTATCTAAATTTCACATTATTATCTCAGAATCGATGGCTGGACATAGCTTGAGAAGTAGAGTGATACCGGACCCTGAAGCTCCACCGTTGCCTGCTCGTACGACCGCGGCTCGGGGCAAGGGTCGGGGAAAAGGAAGACCTCGCAAGGCCGCAACAGTGGTAAATGAAGGAGCTCGACGTCAAAGCAGGGGTAACCGCAGGGCACAAAGTGAAAGGCCGCCCGTCGAACCAGAACCATCTCATCAGGAGAGTTCCACCAGCCAACCGGCAGCTTTTGATACTCATGAGGCCTTTCAGACGGAGATGGGCAAGATCCAGGACGCTTTACATGTTGGGTTTTATCGGGTCGGATGAACAGATAAATTATTACGCAGCGGATAAAAACCTAACCCGAACAATGATCCATCCGTAGTTTATTAAACACAATTATTAAAGGGGGTTTTCTTGCGTTTACCTTTAGCGATCCAAACTTTTCTCCGGAAGCTAGTGAGGGATACACCGCTACTGCACCACCGTGAGACTGGCTGCTAGATCGCCTAGGATTTGATCGGAAAAACCTCCCGGTGTGTGTGTGTGTGTCAACGCCGACAAGAGAGAGAGAGATTTGGGATTCTTGGTGAGAAAGTAATTATGAAATCAGTGTTATAATTCTATTACCCTAACCCTATATTTATATAGGTAATTATGGTAATCATATTAAGAATCCCAATCCATAAATAACTATCCACAATAATTTCCTTAATTAACTCAAACTTGTTAATCAAGTAATTATATTTATCTGATAAATAATAAATAAACAATTTATTATTTATTCCTTTCTCTCTATTAAATAATTAAACTTAATTAATTATTTCCACACGATAAATCCAATAGGTCTCGGGTTGGGTGTGTAGCAGTGTGACCCACTAGTGTCTTATAACATTGGACATAGTGATCCTAATTACTGTCTTGCACATAATCCTTTCAGACTCCCACTTGTGCCAGACAAGTAACTTAACTGTCACTATTAGCCTAAGGAGGTCCCTAGCCAGACACTTAGGTTAACCAGGTTATAAGATCTCTTATAGCCAGAGATACGATTCATATTTGAATTGTACACAGGTTCATTTCTTTTACACACGATATTTTAAAGTGAGTTTTGACATGGAGCTGAGATAGTTCAATCATAAACTCAAGTATTTCCTGACTCTGATCTCGATTGCCTGCAGTAACGGATCTTCCAAATAACCCACTGTTATTCTACCTGAGCGTGGCCACGCATTTCTGCCAATCTTAATCGTCAGGGGGCCCAGAAATATCTCTCCCATGTAGGAGGTGTAAATCCCATCTTGACTATCCGCATCTACAACCACGGCTTCCGCTGCATCTAGTCATACCCCTTATGACCACCCAGTTACGGTGCGGCGTTAGAGCATGCTAAGATTACAGTAGTCCTCATGATCACAGACCAGATATCTCAGGTCAAAGGACAACCTATCATCAAGTCAATGCTTATGACAAAGGCTCCATGAAGCAGACTTGAAACTGGTCACATCCAATACCTATTCACTCTGATAAGTATCTATGAATGTCTAACTATATCAACTGTATATTAAACACTTCATAATAGCGTTATAACCCTACTGAGATTCCCATCTCAATAAGTTGCTACGGAGATTTAGATTTTTACGAACTCGTGAAAAATCATGGATAACCTTAAATATGCGAAAAGTAATTTTTCTTGAAACATCTTTAAAATAGTATCTCTTTATTTCCAACACACTGTGAAATAAACTTTCATAATGTTTCAAAAATTACATTGATAATCGATAACATAAACTAACTACTAGTATCCAGGTACTGCATTCCTATGGAACTAGTATAGCCCTCATGCTTTGCTCTAGCTAAAGGCTTTGTTAGCGGATCTGCAACGTTCTCATCCGTCGGAATCTTGCGTATTCTCACATCTCCTCTTCCAATAATCTCTCGGATGAGGTGATATTTCCTGAGTACATGTCTTGACTTGTGATGCTCTCTGGGCTCTTTTGCTTGTGCTACTGCCCCAGAGTTATCACAGTAAATATCAATGGGTCTAGAGATACTGGCTACAACTCTTAGATCCGTGATAAAACTCCTGAGCCAGACAGCTTCCTTTGCCGCATCTGATGCTGCAATGTACTCTGCTTCTGTAGTGGAATCCGCTATGGTATCTTGCTTCGAGCTCTTCCACGAGATCGCGCCTCCATTTAGGGTAAATACATATCCTGACTGTGATCTAAAATCATCTTTGTCGGTCTGAAAACTAGCGTCAGTGTAGCCTGTGACGCTAATCTCGTCTTCAGATCCTCCAAAGACCAAGAACATTTCTTTTGTGCGTCTCATGTACTTGAGAATGTTCTTGACAGCCACCCAATGGGCTTCACCTGGGTTCTGCTGGTATCTGCTCGTAACACTTATCGAGTAAGCAACATCGGGCCTTGTACATAACATGGCATACATAATTGATCCTATCGCTGAAGCATATGGGATCAATTTCATCTTGTCCTGATCCTCACTAGAAACAGGACACTGTGCTTTGCTTAGCACTATGCCATGCTGCATTGGGATAAATCCTTTCTTGGATTCGTCCATCCTGAATCGTTTCAGGATTTTGTCAATGTATGTACTTTGACTAAGCCCGATAAGCCGTCTAGATCTATTCCTATAGATCTTTATACCAAGTATATAGGCGGCTTCTCCAAGGTCTTTCATTTGGAAACACTTGCTTAACCAAGTCTTTACACTCTGTAAAGTTGGTACGTCATTTCCAATGAGTAGAATATCATCTACATATAAGACCAAGAAGGTTACTATGCTCCCACTGAACTTTGTGTAAACACATGGTTCAAACTCACTTTTGGCAAAACCAAATTCTTTGATTCGCTCATCAAAGTGTAAGTTCCAACTTCTAGATGCCTGTTTTAATCCATATATGGATTTCAACAACTTGCACACTTTATTAGGATTCTTTGGATCTATGAAACCTTCCGGCTGTTCCATATAGACGTCTTCTGTTAACTTCCCGTTCAGGAAGGCCGTCTTAACATCCATCTGCCAAATCTCGTAATTGAAGTACGCTGAAATGGCCATCAAGATCCTAATAGACTTTAACATTGCTACTGGTGAAAAAGTTTCATCATAGTCAATACCATGAGTTTGCGTGAAACCTTTTGCTACCAGTCTAGCTTTAAAGGTGTGCACATTACCGTCCATGTCAGTTTTCTTCTTGAAAACCCATTTACGTCCAACAGCCCTACAGTATTGGGGTAAATCTGTCAACTCCCATACTTGGTTGTCGTACATGGACTGCATCTCAGCCTTCATGGCCTCCTGCCATTGTTCAGACTCACTGCCTGATACAGCTTCTCCATAGGAGGTCGGTTCATTCAAGTCTCCATCATCCTGAGAGACTAAGAACCCAAGATACCTATCTGGCTCTTGTCTTATCCTAGTGGATCTGCGAAGGTCCTGTGTTTGCACCTCCTCAACCGTTTCCGGTTGAGTCTCAACATATTCTTGTTGAGCAACTGGCTCAACTATCGGTAAAGTGTCATCTTCCTCTACCTCCTGTAGATCTACATCATTCCTGGTATCCTCTGTATTGAGGAACTTATCCTCCAGAAAATCACCTCCCCGAGCTACAAAGACTTTGTTCTCGGTAGGATTGTAGAAGTAGTATCCCACAGTAGTCTTGGGATATCCTTCGAAGAAGCACTTATCTGATTTGGGTTTGAGTTTTTCAGAAGTTGGTCTTTTGACATATACTTCACAACCCCAAATCTTTAGAAAAGACAATTTTGGTTTCTTGCCTGTCCAAATTTCACATGGTGTCTTTTCTACCGATTTAGTTGGCACTTTGTTCAGTATGTGGGCCGCTGTTTCGAGCGCATGTCCCCAAAATGACACTGGTAGTGAGGAACGACACATCATTGATCTTACCATATCAAGCAAGGTACGGTTTCTCCTTTCTGACACACCATTCATCTGGGGCGTGTACGGAGGTGTGAGTTGTGAAACAATCCCACATTCTATCAAATGATTGTTAAATTCCTGACTCAGATATTCCCCACCTCGATCTGACCTTAGGAACTTGATCTTCTTGTCAAGTTGATTCTGTACTTCATTCTGAAATTCCTTAAATCTTTCAAAGGCTTCAGATTTATGTCTCATCAAGTAGACATAACCATATCTACTGAAATCGTCAGTAAAAGTGATGAAGTACCGGTATCCTCCTCTAGCTTCATGACTGAAGGGACCACACACATCTGTGTGTATAATTCCCAACAAATCATTTGCCCTTTCATTATCTTTGTTGAAGGGTTGCTTTGTCATCTTGCCGGATAAACAAGATTCGCAATTGTCAAACGGTTTAAAATCGAAAGACCCAAGGAGTCCTCCTTTCTGGAGTTTCTCTATGCGTTTCTTGTTTATGTGACCTAGACGACAATGCCAGAGGTAAGTCTGATCCTCAATATCCTTGGATCGTTTACTTATATGATAGACTTCTCTATTTTCTTGTAGATTTAACACATATAGACCATTAGAGGGAGTTGCTTTGAAATAAAAGATATCATTTTTAAAGCAAGAAATAAGTTTATAATCATATTTATAGTAAAAACCTTGGTCTACAAGTAAATCGAAAGAAATAACATTTTTGATCATTCTAGGAACATAGTAACAATTTTCAAGTTCCAATACTAGACCCGAGGGTAAACTAAGACTATAAGACCCTACAGACTCAGCTACAAGCATCGTGCCTTCGCCGACTCTTAGGTTCGAACGGTCCTTCCCCAGCATCTCCCTTCTTTTGAATCCCTGTAAATGATTACAAATGTGATTACCACTGCCTGTATCAAGTACCCATGATTCATAAGAAGTGATCAAACAGTCTATCATAAAGATACCTGGTGCATCGGGTAAACCGATGTCTAGCTGGTCGATGTCCATCGAGTGAGCACAAATATCCTTGCTACCGCATTCTGGGCAACTCAGATCTCCCAGCTCGTCAATCCAATCCGTGTCCATGAGGTCAGCAGGTGCTGAAGTTTTTGGCTCCAAACTGGCCAAAATATCCTCATGAAGCTTTGCCACGTCTCTCTTTGGTTCTCCAATGTACGCACTAACTGTGTTACGTATCTCATCAGTGAGGGAGAACCACATGAGATGCACAAGTTCCTCCTGGACTACTTTGTATCCCATGCGTGACAAACTTTTAAAGAGCTTCCTCATCTCTAGGAGATGCTCTTTAACAGATTGACCTTTTTCCAGTTTCAGAGAATAGATCTCTTTCATGATCAGATACTTCCGACTCTTCTTATAGAAACCCACCTGGTTCTCTATATTCTTCACGACCTCATGGCAATATCTAACCCTCAAATCAGTAGTAAACTCGGGTGAGGTAGAAAAGGACAGAATCGACATCACATCAGATTCGTCAGCCATGAATTTGAAGTATTCAGCAAAGTCCTTTTCAGGAGCATTGCAACCGGGTCGTGAAACGGGTTTCTCTATCACGTACCGCTTACCCTGTGCATCCAAGACGTTGTCAAGGTGCATTTTCCATACTGGAAAATTTTGGCCTGTAAGCTTCCATTTCCCCATTATCAGGCGGAGAGATTCCTCAGGTGAATAAAAGATAATAGCAGACATCTACAGACAAATATAAAATTCCGATTTAGTTATCTGATTGTATTTCTAATAAATTATTACCTTAGAACAATAATTATATTAGACTAGAATCCATATTTCACATGAATTGACAGGCGGTTTGCTCACGCAAGCCAATCCACGCTATTTCTGGTAGGTAATGCCTTATACCAATCGCATCTTTTAACGAAGATACGACTTCTAGATCGTCGGGACATCGGATACTTGAATCCGTGCATATTTAGTCCCTCTAGTGTGTTTTGGCCCGGTACCACCCGGTGAGTTGTAACAACTACCAAAATAGATCGCACCATTTTGAACTGGATGTACTCTGGTCGGTACCCCCCGATATCGCAGAGTCTTTTCACCCCCTTTAGCTTGGGGTTTGAACGTGGGTACCCAAGATTTTATCTTCGAGCCCCAACGTACCTTACGCCAAAGGTGTCCACAAATGGATCACACTAACTGATCTAAGATTTTCCTAAGGATTTAGCCAGTTTTTAGTTTTGAAAAAGACTGGTTCGAAAAACAAACTGTAATCGAACTCTTTAATCTGATTTCACAAAATTTTGTTTTTATCTAAGACTAAGCAATTATAATCAACCACGCAGATAAAAACAAGACAGTGTCATAGCTTTTGCCCAGATCTATTGTCAGTCTCGTGAGCCAACACGAGAACTGACGGTCCAAAATCCTATGTGACTAAACAACCACAAGGCATGAAATCTTGGTGCTCCCACTGGCTCCAACATCTCCGGTCGTGTCTCCGCGAAGCTCTGTCTTCGAGTTTTACTCCTTTCGAACTATTCTAATTTAACTAAATACAAAATTGAGTTGCAAATGGCACGCAGGCCTTCCAACTAGACTATTTAAAATTAAAGTACAAAAGGGTTGTAAATGGCTCGCAGGCCTCCCTTACCATGAATAATAAAATAAAACGATAATAAAGCATTAAACACAACCATAGGTCTTTGGGCTTGGCTATGACAACAAAACTAGTTTAAAATAAACTAACTAAACTGATTTCGATAAAACTGGTTTTCCGTAATGATAACAATTAAACTGATTTCGATAAAACTGGATTAGAAAAGGATTTTAATAAAAATTTCATAAAATTAAATTGATAACAATTAAACAATTAAAACCTTTATCCAATTCGAAAAATTATTACGATCTGATAACTATCCTAACTGATAATTACCAAAAACGCGCTTATCCGGCGGTTCGATAATGGTAAAATAACCATTATCAAATATCGGTATCGGTTATCTCGGATGATGGTAGCGGCGAGGACACCGCCACCACCACCTCGCCGGCGATTTAAAACAAACAACCACTACCGCGGCTTCGGCCGTGGTTGTGATCGTGAACTACCCTATCGCCGCCAACCGCTATCGACAACCACCATCGATCACCGCCTTGGACAGCCGCCACCACCACAGTAGCAGCAGCTATCGGCCGCCACCACCTTGGCGTGGCCGATTGGCGTTTGATCGAAAAACAACGGCGCACGACGGCAACGCCGAAGCGCAACCGCCGCCGCCCTCCTCGCCGAGAACAAACAGGCACCGCCCCCACCACCGGCGACGATGAACGGCGCCAAGGAACCGCCTCCGCCACCGGCGGCCACGGTCGACAGCAGCAGCGCAAAAACCCACCACCACCGTCGCCGTTTCGGCGTTCAAAACAATAGACCGCCGCCGCCACCGTGGCTGCCTTAGCCGATCGGTGGCGCGGCTGCTGTTATGGGACGACCACCACCACCATCGCCGCTATGGCTTTGGTGGTGTGGTGGTTTTGCGGTTTATTGCGAGGGACGGCCATCACCACCGTTGCCATCGCGGCTTCGGTGGTGTGGTGGCTTACGGTGGTTTAAACCGAACACCACCACCGTTGCCGTTCACGGCTTCGGTGGTACGGTGGTTCGTGGTTACGACTCGTCCGGCGATCGGCCCGGTGGTCCGGCCGGTTATCACCGCCGTTCCGCCGCCGATTGCCACGAGTTACCGGATAAACGATAAAATCAAATTTAAACAAAACGCGAAATTTTCAGATTTTAAAAAACCTAAAACCAATTTTATCAAAACCTAAACAACAAAACAGGTTTGATAAACGTACGGAAGTGGCTCTGATACCACTGTTGGGTTTTATCGGGTCGGATGAACAGATAAATTATTACGCAGCGGATAAAAACCTAACCCGAACAATGATCCATCCGTAGTTTATTAAACACAATTATTAAAGGGGGTTTTCTTGCGTTTACCTTTAGCGATCCAAACTTTTCTCCGGAAGCTAGTGAGGGATACACCGCTACTGCACCACCGTGAGACTGGCTGCTAGACCGCCTAGGATTTGATCGGAAAAACCTCCCGGTGTGTGTGTGTGTGTCAACGCCGACAAGAGAGAGAGAGATTTGGGATTCTTGGTGAGAAAGTAATTATGAAATCAGTGTTATAATTCTATTACCCTAACCCTATATTTATATAGGTAATTATGGTAATCATATTAAGAATCCCAATCCATAAATAACTATCCACAATAATTTCCTTAATTAACTCAAACTTGTTAATCAAGTAATTATATTTATCTGATAAATAATAAATAAACAATTTATTATTTATTCCTTTCTCTCTATTAAATAATTAAACTTAATTAATTATTTCCACACGATAAATCCAATAGGTCTCGGGTTGGGTGTGTAGCAGTGTGACCCACTAGTGTCTTATAACATTGGACATAGTGATCCTAATTACTGTCTTGCACATAATCCTTTCATTACAGACCTTACTGAACCGGCAAGAGAAGTCGAAATCTGATGGTGGTCGAGAGGATTCCGGAATGACTAGCCCACCTGCCATTGTGATTGGCGGAGGTTCGCGTCAGATGCCACCCGCAAGTGGGGAGCTACCCAAGTCGACTCACGGGTGTAGCTACAAGCCCTTTGTTGCATGCAAGCCACCTATCTACAAGGGAGAGCGTGACCCGGTTCTAGCATTGAGATGGATTGAGGAGATCGAGATGGTATTTGGGAGGTGCAGATGTGCAGCGGAAGATAAGGTTGTTTTTGCGCGATCGATGCTGAAGGCGGATGCCTTGCACTGGTGGAATGTGGAGACCGGGGGAAGAGGGACTGAAGCTGCTATCAACGCGGCTGAGTTGATCGAGAGAGAGAAGGATCGTCAGATGTCTGAGTAGATGGGAGAGAAAAGAAAGTGGTCTGGGCCGGTTAGTGATCTGAGAGGGGTTAAAGCCCCGAGGTTTGAGCATCGCAGGAGTCAGAGTTTGAGTCAGAGCCCTTGTGGCAGGTGCCACCGTGTTCATCGGGGAAACTGTCAGACGGGACCAGTCACTTGCTTCCGGTGTGGGAAGCCGGGTCATCTGTCAAGGGATTGTCCGGGGAAGAAGTCGTGTTATCAGTGTGGATCTCTAGACCATATCAGGACCGATTGTCCCCACCTGAAGAGGGATGGAGCACCGATGACTGGAGGACGTGCGATTGAGGCCCGAGATGATCGGAAGGCGGCACTAGCTCTAGCAAGGAGTCGAGCATTCAGGATGACCGCCGAGGAGGCGGAGGAGGCACCGGAAGTGGTGACAGGTACATTTCTGGTTAATTCTATTCGTGCGAAAGTGTTATTTGATACGGGTTCAGACTATTCGTATGCTACCCCTGAGCTTCTTAAGCAGTGTTGTGTAAACCCTGAACCGTTAGACCATCCTTATGAGGCGGCCACCGCCAATGGGCGAGTGTGGGTTAGAGAGTTTGCGAAAGGTTGTACCATAGAATTGGAAGGATGTCTAGTGCCCGTAGTTTTAAGACTTATACCTATGGAAAGTTTGGATGTGGTCTTAGGAATGGATTGGATGATTAGAAATAAAGTCAAGATAGATTGTGAGCAAAAGATGGTCCGTATCAAGTTACCCGATGGGAGAACGGCTGTAGTTTATGGCACTAAGAGGAATAGAAGTACTAGCTTGATTTCGGGGATTAAGGCTAATCGGTGTATTAGGAAAGGATGTATTTGGTTCATGGCCTATGTGGTAGATTCAGGCAAAGATAAGTTAGAGGTAAAGGACGTCGAAGTAGTTCGTGATTACCCAGAAGTTTTCCCGGAAGATTTAGTCAGTCTACCGCCAGATCGAGAGATCGAGTTTCGGATTGATTTGGTACCCGGAGCGACGCCTATCGCCAAAGTACCGTATCGACTTGCACCGTCAGAATTGAAAGAGATGTTGGCACAACTACAAGAGCTTCTCGACAAGGGATTTATTCGCCCTAGTACTTCTCCTTGGGGAGCACCGGTATTGTTCGTGAAGAAGAAGGACGGAACCATGAGGATGTGCATTGACTACCGGGAACTCAACAAAGTTACCATCAAGAACAAGTATCCGTTACCGAGGATTGACGATTTGTTTGATCAGCTGCAAGGTGCTAAGTTCTTCTCGAAGATTGATTTGCGATCGGGTTATCCATCAACTCAAGGTCAGAGAAGAAGATATTCCGAAGACGGCTTTCCGGACTCGCTACGGACATTATGAGTTTCTCGTGATGTCGTTTGGACTTACGAACGCGCCAGCGGCTTTTATGGACTTGATGAATAGGGTGTGCAAACCGTATTTGGATGAGTTCGTCATTGTGTTCATCAACGACATACTGATCTACTCAAAGACGGCCGAGGAGCACGGCGATCACCTACGAAAAGTATTGGAAATGCTAAAGCGAGAGCGGCTCTACGCGAAGTTTTCGAAATGTGAGTTTTGGCTAACGGAAGTTCAGTTTTTGGGGCATATCGTGATGCAAGAGGGAATCAAAGTGGATCCAACTAAGATTGAGGCCATTAAAGATTGGGAGTCACCAAAATCTCCCTCGGGGGTGCGAAGTTTCCTTGGATTGGCGGGTTACTACCGAAGGTTCATCGAGCATTTCTCGGCAATCGCCACACCGCTTACGGAACATACAAGGAAGGACGTCAAGTTCGAATGGACATCAACATGTGAGTATGCATTGAACAACCTGAAAGGGAAGTTGACTCCCATTCTCACGCTACCAAATGGAACGGATGGATTCGTGGTTTATTGTGATGCATCAAAGTTAGGCTTGGGGTGTGTTCTCATGCAAGATAGAAAGGTGATTGCGTATGCGTCAAGGAAATCGAAGGATCACGAGCTCAACTATCCAACTCACGACATGGAATTGGCCGCCGTGGTTTTTGCTTTAAAGATTTGGAGGCACTACCTTTATGGCGTGAAGTGTCAGATTTATACGGATCACAAGAGCCTTCAATATCTTCTTAATCAGAAAGAGCTCAACATGAGACAGCGGCGATGGATTGAACTACTTAGCGACTACGATTGCGAGATTCTTTACCACCCGGGAAAGGGAAATGTTGTAGCGGATGCCTTAAGTCGAAAAGGAGGAAAAGTCAAACCCGGCATTGTGGATTCCCGAATGGGTATTGTAGCTTACCGAATTAGCATTGTACCAGACCTCAAGTCGGAGATCAAAGAATGGCAAGAGAAAGCATCGGAAGAGGAAAACTTGAAGAGCGAGTGAATGGTAGGATTTCTGGATACGTTAGTAACGAACACCGAGGGTTTGAAGTGTCTTGGAAATCGGATCTGGGTTCCAAAACTTGGAGATCTACGAAAGAAGATTTTGGTTGAGGCACATAAATCAAAGTACGCAGTTCATCCTGGAATGAACAAGATGTACCATGGTTTGAGGAAAAGTTATTGGTGGTCGGGGATGAAGAAAGATATCGCCTATTTTGTTGAGAGATGCGTGACTTGTCTACAAGTAAAGATTGAGCATCAGCGACCGTATGGTAAACTGCAGCAGTTCCCAATACCGGAATGGACTTAGGAGCATATTACCATGGACTTCGTGACGAAACTACCTCGAACGCCTAAGGGTTACGACACTATTTGGGTAATAGTCGACCGACTGTCGAAATCAGCTCCTTTCTTACCGACGAAAGAAACGTATTCTATGGAGAGACTCGCAAGACTTTATATAGCGGAGATTGTACGACTTCACGAAACACCCGTATCTATTGTGTCGGATCGAGATGCCAGATTTACTTCGACATTTTGGCAAAACTTTCAGTGAGAAATGGGAACACGGGTCAACTAGAGTACCGCGTATCATCCGCAGACTGACGAACAAAGTGAACGAACCATCCAAAGTTTGGAAGACATGTTGAGGGCATGTGCCTTGGACTTCGGGGGCTCTTGGGAAGATCATGTGCCATTGATCGAATTCGCCTACAACAACAGTTATCACTCGAGTATCGAGGCGGCACCGTATGAGATACTTTATGGGCGAAAGTGTAGGACGCCTTTGTGTTGGAATGAAGTTGGGGAAAAGTAGCTTGCCGGGCTGGAAGTTGTCCAAATTACTTCAGATAAGATCAACCAAGTTCGGGAATGACTAAAGACGGCTAGAGATCGACAAAAGAGTTATGCGGACAAGCGCAGAAAGGACATAGAGTTTCAAGTCGGAGACCGTGTTATGCGCAAGGTATCCCCTTGGAAGGGAGTAATTCGTTTTGGAAAGAAAGGAAAGTTAAGTCCTCGTTATATAGGACCGTTTAGGATTACCGAGCGCATTGGAGCCGTGGCTTACAAGCTCGACCTACCAGTCAAGTTAGGCGGAGTTCACAACACTTTTCACGTATCAAACTTGAGGAAATGTTTGGTAGATCCAGAGACAGCAATACCGCTTCAAGATATTGAAGTCGATCAGAAATTAAACTTCGTGGAGGAACCGGTTGCCGTAACAGATAGCAAGATCCGTAAGCTTAGGAACAAAGATTGTTGGGAATTGCAGACCAAAAACAGATATGTACAGCGGAATAAAACTGAACTAAAATTCCCAAATCATGAGATCCAACCTAAACTCGTTTAGATACAATCACGAGGGGGTTTAGAACAATACCTTTTAGGGCTAAACACAAAACGATTCCTAGAAAGCTAACGGGGAATACACCGCTACTGCACCACCACGAGAACCGCTGCTAGACCGCCTTTGGATTACCCGGAAAACCGAAATTGGTTTAGTGTGTGTGTGTGGGACGATTTTGAAGAGAGAGAGAACAAGGTTTAGGCTTTTTTTTCACTAAGTTACTAATGAGATGGATTATTGAAATCATTAGGTTTACCATATATTTATATTAGTAAATATGGTAACTACACAATAGAAAAAGCCCGTTTAATTATCAAGCCCGATAAGCTTTAATTAAACCATGCCATATATAAATATTAATTAACTATTAATATTTATCCAATAAATAATAAATAAACTATCTATTATTTATTTCTCTCATAATTAATTAATTACACTAATTAATTAATTCCACACAACTAGTAAATCCAATTGATCTCTATTCGGGTGTGTAGCAGTGTGACCCACTAGTGCCTTATAACATTGGACACGGTAAACTTGTTACTGTCTTGCACATAATCCTTTCAGACTCCCAATTGTGCCAGACAAGTAACTCTACTGTTACCATTAGCCTAAGGAGGTCCCTAGCCAGACACTTAGGTTAACCAGGTTATAAGATCTCTTATATCCAGGGATACAATTTTCGATAGAATTGTACACAGATTCATTCCTTTTACACGCGATATCTCTAAAGTGAGTTTTAGACATGGAGCGGAGGACTTCAATCTTAAACTCAAGTTTTTCTTGACTCTGATCTCGATTGCCTGCAGTAACGGAACTTTCCAAATAACAACTGTTATTCTATCCGAGCGTGGCCACGCATTTCTGCCAATCTCAACCGTCAAGGGGCCCAGAAATATCTCTCCTTTTACAGAGGTGTAAATCCCTTCTTGACTATCTGCATCTGGTCACATGGCTTCCGCTGCATCTAGTCACGCCCCGTATGGCCACCCTGTTACGGCGTAGCGTTAGAACGTGCTAAGAGTACAACAGTCCTCATGTTTCCAGACCAAATATCTCAGGTCTAAGGACAACCTATCATCAAGTCAATGCTCATGACATAGGCTCCATGGAGCAGACTTGAAACTGGTCACTTCCAATACTCAAACACTCTGATGAGTATCTATGAATGTTTGGCCACATCACTTGTGCTTCTATTCGTTACGTTGAATAAATCACCAAACACCCATAATAGCGTTACAATCCTGCTAAGGTTCCCACCTTAACAAGTAGCTACGGAACTTTTTAGATTTTACTTACAAGACTTGTATATAAAATCAGGGATAATTAAATATGCTAAAACTGGTTAATTTGAGACAATCATGAATAAAATCCTCTTTATTTCCTATCACACAGTGAAAATAATAAAACTTACACGATATAAAG
The DNA here is from genome assembly GCA_030169165.1 of Centaurea solstitialis. NCBI lineage: Eukaryota > Viridiplantae > Streptophyta > Magnoliopsida > Asterales > Asteraceae > Centaurea > Centaurea solstitialis. The sequence goes on from CM058045.1 coordinate 48,645,585, forward strand.
TCTCACAAATTAATCCATGATAATAATCAAAAACTAAAACTAGCTACTAGTATCCAGGTACTGCATCCCAATGGAATTAGCATGTGTCTCATGCTTTACTCTAGCTAGCGGCTTTGTCAGTGGATCTGCTACATTCTCGTCCGTCGGAATCTTGCATATTCTTACGTCTCCTCTTCCGATGATCTCTCGGATGAGGTGAAACTTCCGAAGTACATGTCTCGACTTGTGATGCTCTCTAGGCTCCTTAGCTTGCGCCACAGCCCCAGAGTTATCACAATAAATATTCACTGATCTAGAGATACTGGCTACAACTCTTAGATCCGTGATAAAGTTCCTGAGCCAGACCGCTTCCTTTGCTGCATCTGAAGCTGCAATGTACTCGGCTTCGGTGGTAGAGTCTGCTATCGTGTCTTGCTTCGAGCTCTTCCACGAGATCGCACCTCCGTTTACGGTAAAAACGTACCCTGACTGTGATCTGTAATCATCCCTGTCGGTCTAAAAACTAGCGTCTGAATAACCAGTGACACTAATCTCATCCTCAGAACCTCCAAAGACAAAGAACATTTCCTTTGTACGCCTCAGGTATTTCAGAATGTTCTTGACAGCCACCCAATGGGCTTCACCTGGGTTTTGCTGGTATCTGCTCGTAACACTTACTGAGTAAGCAACACCGGGCCTGGTACATAACATGGCATACATGATCGATCTAATTGCCGAAGCGTATGGTATCGATTTCATCTTGTCCTTATCTTGACTAGATTCGGGACACTGTGCTTTACTCAGCACTATACCATGCTGCATTGGGATAAATCCTTTCTTGGATTCATCCATCCTGAATCGTTTCAGGACTTTATCAATGTATGTACCCTGACTAAGTCCGATAAGCCGCCTTGATCTATTTCTGTAGATCTTTATACCAAGTATATATGCAGCTTCTCCAAGGTCTTTCATTTGGAAACATTTGCTCAACCAAGCTTTAACACTCTGTAAAGTTGGTACGTCATTTCCAATGAGTAGAATATCATCTACATATAAGACCAAGAAGGTTACTATACTCCCACTGAACTTTGTGTAAACACATGGCTCAAACTCACTTTTGGCAAATCCAAATTCTTTGATTCGCTCATCGAAATGTAAGTTCCAGCTCCTGGATGCTTGCTTTAATCCATATATGGATTTTAGCAATTTGCACACTTTATTAGGATTCTTTGGATCTACAAAACCTTCCGGTTGTTGCATGTAGACATCCTCTGTTAACTTCCCATTCAGGAAGGCTGTCTTAACATCCATCTGCCAAATCTCATAGTTGAAATATGCTGAGATGGCCATCAGAATCCTAATGGACTTTAACATAGCTACCGGCGAGAAAGTTTCATCATAGTCGATACCATGAGTCTGCGTGAAACCTTTCGCGACCAGTCTAGCCTTAAAAGTGTGCACATTTCCGTCCATGTCTGTTTTCTTCTTAAAAACCCATTTACGCCCAACAGCCCTATAGTGGTGGGGTAAATCTGTCAACTCCCAAACTTGGTTGTCGTACATGGACTGCATCTCCGCCTTCATGGCTTCTTGCCATTGTTCAGACTCATTGCCTGATACAGCTTCTCCATAGGATGTAGGCTCATTCAGGTCTCCACCGTCCTAGGAGACTAGAAATCCAAGATACCTATCTGGTTCTTGCCTTATCCTAGTGGATCTGCGAAGGTCCTGTGTTCGCGCCTCATCAACTGTTTCCAGTTGAGTCTCAACATTATCTTGTTGAGTGACTGGCTCAACAATCGGTACAGGTGTTTCTTCCTCTACTATCTGTAGGTCTATATCATTTCTGGTATTCTCTTGATTGAGAAACTTCTCCTCCAGAAATTCTCCATTGCAGGCCACAAATACTTTGTTCTCGCTAGGATTATAGAAGTAGTACCCCAGTGAGTTCTTGGGATAACCTACGAAGAAACACTTATCTGATTTGGGTTTAAGTTTCTCCGAGGTTGTACGCTTAACGTATACCTCGCAACCCCAAATCTTCAGAAAAGACAACTTAGGCTTCTTGCCCTTGTTCATAGTTCATATGGAGTCTTTTCTACCGATTTAGTTGGCACTTTGTTCAGTATGTTTGCTGCTGTTTCGAGCGTGTGTCCCCAGAATGATACTGGTAACGTGGAACGACACATCATTGATCGTACCATGTCAAGCAGGGTACGATTCCTCCTTTCTGACACACCATTCATCTGTGGTGTATACGGAGGGGTGAGTTGTGAAACAATCCCACACTCTCTCAAATGACTGTCAAATTCCAGGCTAAGATATTCTCCACCACGGTCTGACCTCAAGAACTTGATCTTCCTGTCAAGTTGATTTTGTACTTCACTCTGAAACTCTTTGAATTTCTCGAAAGCTTCAGACTTATGTCGTATCAGGTAGACATACCCATACCTACTGAAATCGTCAGTAATGGTAATGAAGTACCGGTATCCTCCTCTCGCCTCATGACTGAAAGGTCCACACACATTAGTGTGTACGATCTCCAACAAGTCATTGGCCCTTTCATTGTCTTTGTTGAAAGGATGCTTTGTCATTTTGCCCGACAAGCAGGATTCGCAATTACTAAAGGGCTTAAAATCGAAAGTCCCTAGAAGTCCTCCTTTCTGGAGTAGTTCTACGCGTTTCTTGTTTATATGTCCGAGCCGACAATGCCTGAGGTAAGTTTGATCCTCGATGTCTTTGGATCTTTTACTTATATGATAGATTTCGTTATTACTTTCTTGGAGATTCAATATGTATAGACCATTCGAAGGAGTTGCTTTGAAATAAAACATGTCATTTTTAAAGCAAGAAATCATTTTATAATCATATTTATAATAAAATCCTTGGTCTACCAACAAATCAAAAGAAAGAACATTTTTGATCATCTTAGGAACATAATAACAAGTATCGAGTTCCAAAACTAGACCCGAGGGCAAACTAAGACTGTAAGATCCTACGGCTTCAGCTACAAGCATCGTGCCTTCACCGACTCGTAGGTTCGAACGATCCTTCCTCAAGGTCTCCCTTCTAGTGAATCCCTGTAAATGATTACAAATGTGGTTACCACTTCCTGTATCAAGTACCTATGATTCATAAGAAGTGATCAAACAATCTATCATAAAGATACCTGGCACATCGGATAGACCGATGTCCATCTGGTCAACGTTGAATGAGTGGACACAGATATCTTGGCTCCCACATTCTGGGCAACTTAGATCTCCCAGCTCATCAATCCAATCAGTAGTGTCCATGAGATCAGCACTTGCTTCCGTTGGCTCCAAACTGTCCAAAATATCCTCATGAACCTTTGCCACGTCCATTCTGGGTTCTCCCATGTATCCACTAGCTGTGACACGGATTTCTTTCGGGAGTGAGAACCACATCAGATACACAAGCTCCTCCTGAGTCATCTTGTATCCAAGTCGCGACAAACACTTAAAGAGTCTCCTTATCTCCAGGAGATGATCTTTAACTGATTGGCCTCTTTTCAGCTTCAGTGAAAAGATTTCTTTCATGATCAAATATTTGCCACAATTCTTATAGAAGCCAATCTGGTTTTCTATACTCTTCACGACCTCATGGCAGAACTTAACTCTGAGATCGACCGTAAACTCGGGCGAAGCAGAGAAAGACAGAATAGACATCACGTCAGATTCATCGGCCATAAATCTAAAATACTCAGCAAATTCCTCTTCAGGGGTATTGCTCTTAGGTCGTGACAGTGGTTTATTGATCACATAAAGCTTATCCTCGCCGCGCAAGACATTATCAAAATGTAACTTCCAAACTGGATAGTTTTGGCCCATAAGCTTCCACTTGCCCATAATTAGGCGAAGTGATTCCTCAGGTGAATAAAACGGAACGGTAGTATAAGACATCTACATAAAGAATAAATTCCGATTTAGTTTATTGATTATAAAGCTTCTAATAAATTTATTACCCTTAGAAAAATAAGTTTATTAGACTAGAACCCATATTTCACATGTGTCGGTAAGCGGCTTGATCACACAAACCGACCCATGCTATTTCTGGTAGGTAACCACTTATACCAATCGCATTTTAAACGAAAATACGACTTCTAAAACGTCGGGACATCGAATATTACATTCGTGCATATTTAGTCCCTCTAGTGCGCTTTGGCCCGATACGACACGGTAAATTGTTACAAAAACCAAAATAGATCGCACCACTTGAGACTGGGTGTACTTGTCACACCCCTTTCAACTTGGGGTTTGAACGCGGATGTCCAAGGCTTGCTCACTTCCAACACCCGCGTACCTTACGCCAAAAGGGTCTCAAAGTGGGTCGCACTCACGTGATCTAAGATTTTTAAACCTAAGGGGTTTTTAGCCAGTTTTTCAAAAACCTTAATTTTAAAACTGATTCGAAAAACACTCTGTATTCGAACCTCTAGGTTTTTATAAAACTATCTCATTAGATTTTAAAACTTCGTTTTATCACAATTACGCAATTAAAACCAAACCACGCAATTATATATAAAACTATAAAACTACTGTGTCATAGCTTTTGCCCTTAAAACTATTGTCAGTTAAGTGAGCCAACACTAAACTGACGGTCTTTAACCTAAGTGACAAGCAACACACAAGGCATGAAGGTAGAACGCTCCCACTGGCTCCGACATCCTTGGTTGTGCCTCCAAACTCTGTCTTTAAGGTTTTCTCCGTCTTCGGCGTAATTTAAGATATATAAAACAAAATTACAATAAAAAGGGTTGTAAATGGCACGCAGGCCTCCCTTACCAAAACAGAGTACAATAACAATAATATAAAGACGAAACACAAACACAGGTCTAGGGCTTGGCTATGACACTCGCAACTAACAGTTTAAACAAAACAGTTAAACTAAAATATATACAGTTACGATAAACCAGGATTTAACAGAATTATAAAACCTAACTGATTTTATAATTACTTAAAATTAATTTTAACTTTATAAGATAAATGTAAAAATTTAATTTTATCCGGGGTTTTAGCCTATCGGGCAAAAACGACCCTATCCACACGAAAAACTTATCCGATACCATCACTGATAGCAACAAAAATAACAAACAGTTACCATCGTTACTACCGGTGATCAACGACAACGTAGCCGAAGCTACCATCGCCGCCGATCGTCGGCGACCTTCCTGAAACCGCCACCGGCGGCAGCAGCGGTAACCAAGGTCACCACCGCCGCCACCGCTAGGCCGATCGACGACAACAGCAGCCGAGGCTGCCATCGCCGCCGTGGCCGACGGCTCCATCACCATCAAACGCCATCACCACCGTACGGTGGTGTGGCTTGCGATCGCTAAATTGAAACAGCCACCGCCGCCGCCCGGCGAGGCCGTAAGGCAGCCGACGGTCGGCTTGGTGGCTCGCGGTTCGTCCGGCGACGACGGTCACAGCCGCCGCCACCACCCCGCTACTGTCGCCGCCGTCGATTAACACCAACGCCATCACCACCATTCTTGGTGATTCGGTGATAACCAAAACAACCACCGCCGCCGCCCGGTGAGGCCGCAAGGCAGCCGGCGGTTTGGCTTGGTGGTCCGCGGTTCACTCGGCGACAACGGCTCTAGCCGTCGCCACCACCGCCTACAGCCGCTCGACGACAGCAGCGGTATAGCACCGCCACCATCGCCGCCAGCCTAGCGAACGGCCACGATGGCTAAAACCACCGTAACCGCCGCCCGTTTTCTCGATTATCAGCCCCGACGCCACCGCCGTGGGCGGCTTGCAGTCGGACCGACGCCGCTGCCATCAATCGTGGTGGCCGGCGATCGGTTTGTGGTTTCAATCGGCAAACGGCCGTGATTCCACCACCGATGATCGCGGTTTCGTGTGAACAATGATAAAAATCCAATTTTTAATATAAACAGATAAAAATCGAATTTTTTACAAAACCATAATCCAAACAACAGTTTATCGCAAACAACAATTTAATCCTGATCTAAACGTTTAGGAAGTGGCTCTGATACCACTGTTGGGAATTGCAGACCAAAAACAGATATGCACAGCGGAATAAAACTGAACTGAAATTCCCAAATCATGAGATCCAACCTAAACTCGTTTAGATACAATCACGAGGGGGTTTAGAACAATACCTTTTAGGGCTAAACACAAAACGATTCCTGGAAAGCTAACGGGGAATACACCGCTACTGCACCACCACGAGAACCGCTGCTAGACCGCCTTTGGATTACCCGGAAAACCGAAACTGGTTTAGTGTGTGTGTGGGGACGATTTTGAAGAGAGAGAGAACAAGGATTAGGCTTTTCTTTTTCTCTAAGTTACTAATGAGATGGATTATGGAAATCATTAGGTTTACCATATATTTATATTAGTAAATATGGTAACTACCTAATAGAAAAAGCCCGTTTAATTATCAAGCCCGATAAGCTTTAATTAAACCATACCATATGTAAATATTAATTAACTATTAATATTTATCCAATAAATAATAAATAAACTATCTATTATTTATTTCTCTCATAATTAATTAATTACACTAATTAATTAATTCCACACAACTAGTAAATCCAATTGATCTCTATTCGGGTGTGTAGCAGTGTGACCCACTAGTGCCTTATAACATTGGACACGGTAAACTTGTTACCGTCTTGCACATAATCCTTTCAAAGATTCAGTGGAAATTCCACAAGGGTCAAGAGGCTACGTGGGAAGCCGAAGCTGAGATGCGAGCTAAGTACCCTTACCTGTTCAACGATTGAATTCCGGAACAGAATTCTTTTGAGGTGGGTGTGATGTAATAACCTGATTCCTAGAATAAGCTAGTGGTTAACTTTAACTGTGATCTAGTTTGTGACAGTTCTTGGGAAGGAGGGACCATTTATGTCAATCCTTGAAACTTATATGATTATTGGACTCTTAAGAAGTTAGTGGGCTTGGCCTTATGATCCATCATATTTAAGAGAGCAAACTTAGGGTTTTTGCCATTTTGAGAAAAGTTTAGTGTGTGCTTAGTGTGTGTTTTGGAGAAGAGTTTGGAGCCATTTTATCATCTTCAAGGTCGGGAAATCATCGCCGAGGTAAGATCTCGATGTTATTTTGCGTACGATTTATCTAGATTGATGCAGGAATAGTTTAGTGACCTTCTAGAACTGCTTTGGATGCATTTGGATCGGTTTTTATCGGGATTTTGGAGCTTTTTGTGAATCTGTTCGGTTTTCCGAATCGGAATTTTGAGTTTTCCGAATCGGGAAACATGTTTTCCGAATCGGAATTCATGTTCTCCGAATCGGAACTCATGTTTTCCGAATCGGTTTTTATGAATCTTGTTTGAGTGTCTCAAATGCCTTTCCCGAATTGGAAACTATGTTTTCCAAATCGGGAATTGGGCTAGCCTAGTCGTTATACTGACCGTTTCTTTTCGAGTAGGAATTCGGAAATTATGTTTTCTGAATTGGGAATTGGTATCTTTTCCGAATCGGAAATTGCTATTTTCCGAATCGGAAAAGATGGTTTCCCGAATTGGATTGTAGGTAAGAGATAGGTGCTTGTCCGAGTCGGATTTTGGGAGGTGTAGCTAGGAGCGATTCACTAACACCTAAGAATATTTTCAGTTTCGATAAGCGGTGTAGCTAGGAGCGGCGAGATAGTCTCAGGTGAGTTCCCTTACCTGAAAATGAATGGATTGTTTTTGCTGTTTTGAAATATATATCATTCGGTTTGCAAATGTTTTTATGGTCACATTAATGTGATTTTGTGAACGTAACTGCAAAACAATGCTTTGCAAATGTTATCGTGATATTTATAAGTGATTGTGAATGCTACATCAATGATCATTGCATGCATGCTATTTTGATATTGTGGGAATTGCATCGTGAGTAATGTGTACCATGGGACCGTACATCCCTGGGAAGTATAGTGGTGTGAGGCACGAACTATGTTCGTCACTCCTTAATTGTGTATCCGAGGGATCCGACCACGTGAGGTTGTTGTGGGATGGTGTGAGGCACGAACTGCGTTCGTCACTCCTTAATTGAGTATCCGGGGGATCCGACCATCTGGGTTGTATGAAGTGACTTTTATTACTCATGATGCTTCCCTAGTGCTTTTGAGATGAATGATTTTGTCGGCCAGCGGGCCGGAACTGTTGTTTAAACTATTTTGAGGGAATTCACTATACCTTTCGGTCTAACCCTCGTTTTCGAAATCTAAAAAATCTTTTCAAGGAAAGCTCGAGTTGCTAGAGGCAAGGAGAAGGTAGACGTCTAGAGTACAGTTGCCGGTAGAAGTAATACTTTTGTCCTAATTAGAATCTCAGCTGTGGAGGGATGTTCCGCATGCGCTATTTAAACCCTTACTTTTGAGTTGAGAATTCTTGATATTTGCGTAATTAGATCACTGGGAATTTAATGTTATGCTTTATTATATATTGTTTGGGATATCGGGGCGTTACAGAAAACCGACATGGAAAACCGACGTGGAAAACCGATGTGGAAAACCGCAAGGCCAAGATAACGGTTTAACTTAGCCGAATTCCCGACTCGGAAATCATAGATTTCCAACTCGGGAAAGGCATTGGGAACCAAAACCTCAATAGAAAATCCCAATCCGGGAATCATGAATCTCGATGTGGAAAACATGAATCCCAATGTGGAAAACATGAATCCCAATGTGGAAAACATACCTTAGCCGAAAAAGATGATGGTGTTGATGACATCTTCACACACCCAAAACACACACTTTACGCTCTAAGAATGATTTCCAAAAGGGATAAACATTTAAGGTTTAAGACTATATATATAGCATGGCTTTGGCCAAGCCCATTCTCAAAGTGGAAAAATCCCAACTCAATAAAACTTTGAAAAATCTACCAAATCAACCCTCTTTTAAAAAATTCTTCTCAATTTAAGAAATTAACCAAGTACTTTCCATTAAACTTGTAAAATTGAATTCACGGTTATTACATCTCTCCCCCCTTAAAACAATTCCGTCCAGAAATTCTTTTGGTAACAGGTGAGGATACTTTGCTCTCATTTCTGATTCCTGCCTCCTAAGTCCACTCTTTTCCCTTATGGAACTTCTATCATCCGACCTGAGCTCACTATCGACCTACACTCAATTATTTACCACTTACGCTTGCCGTCGCAAAATTTCCTAGTCAATCTCGACAACTTACTCTTTCATCAATATTTACCACCCAACACCAATCAATAATGTTTTTGTCACAATTCACGATCTATACCTAACTAAGCATTTTCATGGTATTTCCTGCCTTCAACAAACCACCCGACCAATTCAATTCAGACGTTTTAGTCCGAAGATAACATACATTCTCCACTTCCTAATAAGACCGATAACTTCAATGGTATCCCGTTATGTGCAATGGGTACTTTGACACTTCCAAATAAACTTCACTCCACAACAAAACATTCCCCCAATGAAAAATATAACATCCCTATAGTTGCCCAAGGAATTTAAAGTATACCCATTCAATTACTTATTGTGACCAAGGATCACAAAAGTTCTTCCTTTTAGTAGTCATTAACCAACACTTTAGTCTTCCATAAAACATCCATGCCATAACACCAACCTAACTTCAACATGTATTTTTACATGCCACTATTGGGAATTTCTCGAGTCTTTTAAGTAAGAGTTCACGTCTACGTGCATCCCGCAATCGCATCACAACACAATCCTTACTAGCAATTGAAACACAATACCACCATTTATCAAGTAATCACTATAATGCAACATCTCTCACAACAAACACATACAGAATTTACCTGAGTACACAACCAATAATGCCTTCCCCCACTTAATTTAACTCTTCAATACACAGATGACAAACACTTCCTACTGGCATGAAAATGCCATCAGGAGATTCACATATCTAATAACCAGAAACTTCGCACTACCGGAAGAATGTCACACCTCTAGTGCCCAATAATAACAACCTTCCTACTAATTTCCCCGGTATTCCCAAAGAACACCACAACACTGCTGCTAAGATTCACTTCACAACATCATCACCAAATACTCTTAGTTAACCAAAGATATACAATACTCCCACCCAATGGCTCATCTCCACCACAAAACAATGCATAATTCTTTCTGTAGGCCGTTTACCACACGTATGGGTAAAATAATACTATTTCCCGACTTTAACTTTCTCGAATTTAGACGAACCACAAAACCATGATCATTTCAGTTACCCGAAATGGTTTTCATTCTTACAATTTTCCACTAGGTTAAGAAGAGTACGCACCTAAAGTTGCTCGAACTTATTCTTAATCGTCTAAATACTGGATGACAACTCACTAGTACACATTTTGATATGGTATAATGTCAGATCTTAGGAGCCCTTTAGTCTGAGCACCTCATTCGATCACCTTATTTGTTCCAATCACGAAAACATAAGACATGCCCCAGGAGTTGTCTCACCGGGACTTATGCTCTAAGTTGCACCCTCTAACTTCTTTTTCGAAATGAACTACGACACAGGGAGATCACATGTTACCAAAGACAATTCATAAATGTGCCTCTGCATAATCCTCTCTTACTTGCCAAACTTCCCACATCTAATCTACTTCCTTAAATTCAATAAAGTATATTCACGTGCTTACTAAACAAGAGGATCCTTTCCCAACCAAGGAATACTGCATTTCTACAACTCCACCCTTTTGACTTCAACAATAAGTGAAAATGAATGGGATACGTTATTCTTATCCCTTGACACTAGCCGAACATCTTACACATATACCCCATGCTTGACGATTTTGGATAAATTATCAGAAATTCTAAAAGCAAAGTTTACGCTCACTCTCATCTTATAACTACAATATAACCACCATATTACCTCAAAACAAGCTCTCATATAGCCGCCGACTTGCATGTCTAATCCAATATAATACATGTTATGACGTCAGCTAACAGTTAAAAATCTTTATGTTTATTTCTTACTCATACTGGTATTGTCTTATTGATTCTAGTCACAACCCATACATTCCAAGAAATGTCACCTCAAATATAAATGAACCACCAAATCGTGTTCAACCACAATTACTTAATCAGGTCTTCCTCCCTCACGGTTCTTCGGACCCTCTTAAAGACATTTAGATCGTGAGGATAATAAGGTATATCCCTTTTCAGACGAAAAAAATATTCATTGTGCACTTACTGATTTGCACAAAATGCTTTGCTCCCAATGAACATCACATTTCGGGAAAAGATCACCCATCCCAGGTTAGTAGTCTCTTACTTTCGTAATGTTTACTTAACACAATCAGTTACTGAATCCAGCACAAATTCTGTCCTAGCTGCCCCTTTACGACTTTAAATGAACTTGGTAATAAAACCACTTCAAAACCACCACTCTTGCTATAGTTTTCTAGCATCAATCTCAGCAGTTTGTCCTATACCCTATCGTCCTTGGATACTGATGTTTCCTTAACATTCACAGGTTCCCAAGGAAGCCCTCTATTTTCACACATCTCAAATGTAACCTTGTGATAACTCATTCTAACACATTAAACACAAGACCTAATTGGTACATGGTCTAACACTGGCATGCTTCAACCTCTGGCATGATGCCGTTCACACCCTACCTAATCATTTCACCACATTTCTTTGAACGAGAACACCAAGGTCGGAAATCGACCATCCGTTGCATTTTCTCATCCCTAAATCATGATCCATGAGCTAGCGAGTTTATAGCCTTCATGCACGATGACACAATAACAAAATTTCGTTTTACACCCCCAGCAGTAATTTACGTGTTAAGTATAACTTCATTCTCATGGATCACAAGAATCAATCACACACACAAATTTCCAAAACATAGTAGTCTAGTCAGACAGAATTGTGCCAAAATGAACAATACATTTTAAAAGAATTCCTCACATACGCCCTTTAAAACATAAAGGAAGTTGCTTACCACAAGGGAAATCCAACGACTCTTTAACTGGCTGGTTGGACAATTCCATATCAGACCCAACTTCTAGTAAAACAAAATTCGACTTCTTGTTTCCATAAATGTGATAAGCTTCGTCATCTAAGAAGTGAAATCTTAACACTTTTCGTTTGCAAAACTTTATCATGTAACAACTTATGTTTATGTATTTATTTATCCAAAACACACTGGCACATGCCTGAACATCCTTAAAACCAGAACCCAAGAAGCATACACATATACTTGAGTAAACGATTTCACGACTCATTTAAAATATAAAACACAACGCTTGAAAGCACTTTTATGTTGAAGGCTACTCGCTCTAACTAGGTCAATCTCTTGCATCCACCGAAATCCTACAGTCAATGTTTTAACAATATTTCAACGGTTCAAGCGCTTCACACATTTCGCAAGTTCAGGGTTTTCACTAATGAACACACCCAAATAACATTCTTGGACAATTTTTAGACGAATCATTTAACTCACGACCTACATAGATCAATGATCTTCATCATACTCCAGTATACCCCTAATTCATAACATTTATCGACGCGGTTCTTTCTTAACCAACCTTTTGACTAACTGTCAACTCTCAAGGAAATACTCTCCCCCAGAACTCAATCATGAGCTGACGTACTCAATATCTCCATGTAATTATCATACGAACTCCTCAGAACGAGGACTTGCTACGGTTAGATATCTCAAGAATTAGGCATCCTTCCCAAATAAGGTCAAAAGTTTCTAATCACTACGAACAATCCACATTCTATAACATACGCTCAAAAGGTATAACATTCAACGTTATCTTCCGCGATACATAAAACCGTTAGGATTAGCGGAAGGTTAGATCTCCCTAACTGTCATTACACCATTAGTTACCTTAACAGAAGTAATCAAGTATCTTCGACCCACATGGTTAAATATCCGCACAATCAGTTACATTGTAAACACATTTTTATTCAAAACATGAAATAACTACACCTGGAGCTATCTCCCACATCATACCAGAAATAGTGTGACTAACGCAATGCTAGCTATTACTAACCTCTGCATCTAAGCCACTCACCTCAACAAAAGTGATCAAGCATGCTCACGTACCTGTAAATTCCTATTAACACTGGCCAGATGCAAATTTGAATTTACCTTACATGAGATCCTCGATACCATCGTTGATTACTTTAACAAGCACGACTCTCTTATGGTCTTCCCATATCTCAGTTGTGCCCCAATCCTATAGTTTAAGACTAGGCCCAATCCTGGTCACCTAATTCACTTAAACTAGTGCTCTGATACCAATTTGTAACACCCCAAATTTCCAAAGCAATATATAACATGCATAACAAAAATTCCCAGTGATCTAACGCATCAAAATTAATTATCAAACTCAAAACTTCGCATTCAAACCCAAAAACAAAAAAATCCATTAGTGACAATTCAAAGGTATTGACAGTGGAACAACCCTCCACAGCTGAGATACACTATAACTAATGACCATCTATCGGATGTCCAAAGTTGGCCTCTCATCTAACTCTGAGCCTTCTCACTTCCCGTCAAGGATGCTTCTCTACAAACTTCCCCTAAAAATGTTTAAAAAGGTTTCTAAAAGCGGGGTTAGACCGAAAGGTCTAGTGAATTTCCTCAAAACAGTTTAAACAACAGTTCCGGCCTGCTGGCCATAAATCAAGTTAAACCCCACTGAATGTGTGCGGACAAAGAAATAAATACAGTCCAAGCCCAGTCCAGGTCACCTGACAGTAACTCCCAAGGGAAGTAGTCCCGAGGTACCCCCAAGTGACGGATCAGACCAAATGGTAAACTCCTAAGGAACGCGAGGTTCGAAGGTACCAAGTGTCCATAGCGCATCACATCAGTCAAATCATCACATAATTACCATTTTAAGCATGCATTAAATGTAATTCACCAGTTATCACATTTACCACAAAATCAGTATAACATCATCATCAAAACATTTCGCAAACCGAATGGATACATTTGAAAAGCGGTAAAAAGCAATCTATTCATTTCAGGCAAGGGAACTCACTGCCACTGACTCCCGTCAAGTAGCCTAAGCTGTCTTAAACGCACCCTGCATAGATATAGTACCTATCAAAAACTCGAATTTCAACTGATAATCTTAATTAGATACGTTCTATTATAGACTAACTCAAAATCCTATATGGAAAACTCACGTGGAAAACCTCAACGTGGAAAACTCAACGTGGAAAACCTCAACGTGGAACACCCAATGTGGAAAACTTCGATGTGGAAAACCCAACGTGGAAAACTACGACGTGGAAAACCCAACGTGGAAAACCTCGATGTGGAAAACCCAACGTGGAAAACGTTGACGTGGAAAACCCAACGTGGAAAACTTCGACGTGGAAAACCGATGTGGAAAACCGACGTGGAAAACCGACGTGGAAAACCGACGAGGAAAACCGACATGGAAAACCGACGTGGAAAACTCAATGTGGAAAACTGAGGTGGAAAACCGACGTGGAAAACCGGCGTGGAAAACCGACGTGGAAAACCGATATGGAAAACCGGCGTGGAAAACCGACGTGGAATACCGACGTGGAAAACTCAACGTGGAAAATCGACGTGGAAAACCGACGTGGAAAACCGACATGGAAAACCGACGTGGAAAACCGACATGGAAAACCGAGGTGGAAAACTCAACGTGGAAAACTGATGTGGAAAACTGACGTGGAAAACTAAATGTGGAAAACCGACGTGGAAAACCGACGTGGAAACCGACGTGGAAACCGACGTGGAAAACTCAACGTGGAAAACCAATGTGGAAAACCGACGTGGAAAATCGACGTGGAAAACTCAACGTGGAAAACCGATGTGGAAAACCGATGTGGAAAACCGACATGGAAAACCAGCGTAGAAAACCGATGTGGAAAACCGATGTGGAAAATCGGCGTGGAAAACCGACGAGGAAAACCGACGTGGAAAATCGACGTGGAAAACCGCAAGGTCAAAATAACGGTTTAACTTAGCCGAATTCTCGACTCGGAAATCATACATTTCCAACTCGAGAAAAGGCATTGGGAACCAAAACCTCAATAGAAAATCCCAATCCGGGAATCATGAATCTCGATGTGGAAAACATGAATCCCAATGTGGAAAACATGAATCCCAATGTGGAAAACATGAATCTCAATGTGGAAAACATACCTTAGCCGAAATAGATGATGGTGTTGATGATCTCTTCACACACCCAAAACACACACTTTACACTCTAAGAATGATTTCCAAAAGGGCTAAAAATTTAAGGTTTAAGGCTATATATATAGCATGGGCTTGGGCCAAGCCCATTCTCAAAGTGGAAAAATCCCAACTCAATAAAACTTTGAAAAATCTACCAAATCAACCCTCTTTTCAAAAATTCTTCTCAATTGAAGAAATTAACCAAGTACTTTCCATTAAACTTGTAAATTTGAATTCACGGTTATTACATGGATGTGGTGTTCCAAATCAAATACTGCATTGTCTACAAAGCTGACACCCTCACTGAAGTTACGAGAGCCAACAGAAGAGGAGATTTGTATATTCTATGCTTTGACACTCTTGATGAAAAAGAGGAGATATGTCTGGTATCCTCTGTGAAAAACGAACAAGTATGGCTATGGCATACCAGGTTCTGTCATTTAAATTTTCATCCTTTAGACTAGCTGGTAAGACTAAAGCTAGTTAAAGGACTACCCGAGTTAAAATTTAAAAAAGATCATCTATGCTCAGCTTGTGAAATGGGAAAAGTTAAAAGGTCTTCACATGAAACCAAGTCTGATCCTTCTTTTGATCAACCTCTGCAACTGCTACATGTGGATCTCTATGGACCCATTGCAGTTCAGACTCTGAACGGGAAGAAGTATACTCTTGTACTTGTAGATGGATCTCTGGGCAGAGTTTGTTAGAAAGAAATCTCATGTTTCTGTGCTTCTCATCAATCTCTTGAAGAGATTGCAAGTTTTTCATGGAGTGCAGGTTAAAGTCATAAGAAGTGATAATGGTACTGAATTCAAAAACTCAACCATTGAGGAGTAACTGACTTCTGTTGGAATAACTCATAATTTCTCAGCTCCAAGGACACCCCAACAGAATGGTGTGGTAGAAAGAAAGAACCGGGCCCTTGTAGAAGCTGCAAGAACAATGTTGAATGCTTTTGGTTTACCACTTACCTTCTGGGCAGAAGCTGTGTCAACTGCTTGTTACACTCAGAACAGATTTTTAGTGGTTAAAAGATTTTAGAAAACTCCAGCTCAGCTTCTGTACATAAAGCGACCCAATATAAAGTTTTTCCATGTGTTTGGTTGTAAATGCTTTGTATTAAAGGATAGAGAACCTGTTGGAAACTTTGATCCAAAAGGAGACTCTGCTATCTTTATTGGTTATGCATGGGACACTGTTGCTTATAGAGTCTATGTTCCCAGAATGTTGTTCCAGATTCAAGTTCTATTCAACATGCAACAACTAGAGAATGAATTGAGAAGCCATATGTCATTGATTCTTGAATGAAATGATTACACACACTCAATACACCAAGAACACACACACTTAAGAACTACTCTCTCAATTCACTCACTTTACACGTTTGAAGCACACAAACATGTCACACTTTCCAAATGACATCACATGGGTATTTATACCCAAACATCTAAACCCTCAAGGTTTACAAGAATTACACAATCTACCCTAAGAATACAAACTATTACAAAGTACATATAAAAGACTAAAACAATAAAAGCAAACTTTGACTTTGTAGTCCACTTTAACTTTGCCTTTGTCTTCACTTTGAGCACCAACTTGTGATCTCGGATACAATCCGATTTTGCATCCAACAATCTCCCCCTTTGGATTCGAGATCACAAAAAGAATTAGGCAAACGTCTTCAAGAAAGCATCAACACTTTAAGCATCAACGATAAGCTTCCTTGAACGATAAGCTTCCGTAATAATCTTCACGAATCATCCAAATCTTCATGAAGCTTTAACAAACTTTGAACACGAAGCTTTAACAAACCAAGAATCATCAAGCAATCTTCAAACATCAATACTTGGAATATTCTGATCATCTTGAAGTACCTTGTAATTATCTCTCGACTTCCTCAAAGTATCTTCAAGAATCATTTCTCGACTTTACATTTCGTATCCATCTCCCCAAAGTATCGTCAAAAACATTTCTAAACCATCTCCCCCTTTTTGATGAAATATGAAATAATCATCAAAACTATAGAAATGTATGATCAGATAACTCATCTCGTAAAGATACAAACATCTGAACAAACCACCAAGGAAATCAAAAACCATCTCACATAACCATCTCCTCCTTGTTACTCCAGAATTCCCCTTTTTACTCCAAAGAAAAACCGTCAATTCCATAAACTAATCTGAATCTTTTCAAATTCAGATTTAAGTGGGAAAATCCTGAAACAACACATGAATCAGTTGGAATGCCTGTGAAAAGCACAAAGCAACTCAGTACAACAAATGCACTATATAAAGAGCTTTATTGATGATCACTCCCCAGGGCTTCCGTTCAATCATCGCAAATACAAAAAGTATCACTATGAACGTTCCGACAAAGAAACAAATTCCTTGTGTGTATTTGTGATGAAAGAAAATAAGCATCAAGTGCTTTCATAAGGCTCAAAATGTGAAAACATTTCACGACTCGATGTGTAGAAATGAAGTTCGAAGGCAGGGCAGCTTCCTTCTGTTTCAATATCGATTTTCCAAATGAAAACCTGATAGATTATGTGCTGCGTCCCCGTGATGAAATGAAACATCTCCTTGTTAAGAAGGAAATGAGTAGCTATTAGGGTAAAAACGAGAGTCGACATTGGGCTTTGCCTTATTTCAATATCAGTCACCAAAGAGCGTGAACCAATAGATTATGTGGTTGCCCGGCTAAGAAAAGGTTGGTGCAGAGTCTTATATTTCTTTTAACTCTGTTCTCACACCCTCAAATTCTTTTAAGCATCCTCACTTCTAACCAATCTCTCTTATTACATTTTTCTGCTCAATCACTATGAGAATAACTCGACCACCTGAGTTATCTCCCCCACTCTTTGATGTAGACCCCTCACTCATTCCTCAAGGATAACTTCTTGGGTAGGATTGCCGGTTCTGGAAATCCATAGAAGTTCTGTTAAGCTCACACATCCCATGAAATAAATTTCCTAAACATGAAAGTACAATGATTCATCGAGTGAATCAATGATCCAATATGAAGCATGCTCGAGCAAATATATATATGAACAATATAGGAGCATAAGAATTTCTTCAAACAAGTATATGAAATGAAGAACATATGATGTGAGATATGTTCTTGAAAAGCTTTGGTGTACACAAAATGAATGAATGTTATCTATACGATCAAGATATAGATATAGCAATGAAGAACGTATCTGATCAAATAAACGATGAAGCACAAATAGGAAGATAGCAAGCGAGCGTATTACCACCGAATAATATGAGCATATAGAGACGTGGTAATAACAAGACAAAAGAAGCTAAACCGGTGTGTATGAATACTTGAAAAGTATATGAAAAAATAATACGCAAGTATTAATCTTTGGAAACACAAGGTTAGAAAATATCTGTCAACTCATCATGATATGAAAACATGGAAAATCACACTTCTAATTCGAAAAAAAACGTTTGAGAATCGAGAAGTGAGTTTGAACATTTAAAAACGATTTTCATATCTGAAAGTTGTTCATCTTTCAAATATGTAAGCATTAAAGCTTATATGAACACTCCCCTAAAAATAATATCTCTTTCAAGTAAAAACAAGGTATGAAAATGTTTTTAACTGATCATTCCACTAAAATATTATCGCATTTAAAGACTCCCCCTCAAATGGATAACCAATTATTTCTATTTAAAGCTCTTTCTCAAAGTTAGAATAATACCTTGAAATACGGGTCCTAAACTGAATGTTTAGAAGCCACAATATATTGAAATCCGGGTCCTAAAATGATATATTTAGGAACCACAAACAATCAAATTCATATCCAAATCATGATCAAATGAAGAACATCAAAACTCAAACCTCCATTTTCGAAAATAAACACAAAAAGCTCAGGAAATCATACCAATTTCAACGAATTTCCAGCTTTGATACCACTTGTTGTTCCAGATTCAAGTTCTAATTAACATGCAACAACTAGAGAATGAATTCAGAAGCCATATGTCATTGATTCTTGAATGAAATGATTACACACACTCAATACACCAAGAACACACACACTTAAGAACTACTCTCTCAATTCACTCACTTTACACGTTTGAAGCACACACACATGTCACACTTTCCAAATGACATCACATGGGTATTTATACCCAAACATCTAAACCCTCAAGGTTTACAAGAATTACACAATCTACCCTAAGAATACAAACTATTACAAAGTACAAATAAAAAGACTAAAACAATAAAAGCAAACTTTGACTTTGTAGTCCACTTTGACATTGCCTTTGTCTTCACTTTTAGCACCAACTTCTGATCTCGGATACAATCCGATTTTGCATCCAACACAGAACCAAGTTAGTACTTGTGAGTACTAACGTAAAGTTTGATGACTCTTTTCAGGTAATACAGGATAAGTTCACTGAGGAACTAAAGAAGCAAGTAGATGCATCCTCAAATGCAACCATCACAGAAGATCTTGAAAATCTGTTTCAAGAGTGGTATGAAGACTTAGCTGATTCTGACATAGGTTCTGGAGGATCTAACAGACCTTCTGTGAACCGTTACAGAAATTCTGCAATCCTAGACAGAACTTATGTGAACTGTGACAGAAATTCTGCAAACCTTGACAGAACTTCTTATGTCACTCATATCAACAGTTCCAGTTCTGAAGCTCAACCTTCATCTCCAATCCATAATCCATGTCTTGAATCACTGTCTTTGCTCCCAGAGCTTCCTGAGCAAACTCCTTCTCCTGTACAATCTGTTTCTCCATCTGTAGATCAAGCATCACCAAACCTACCTCATTTCGAAGTTTTACCTAAGAATCACTCTCAAGCCTTCCAAGAAATATCTTCGACTCTTAACCTACCACATACTGTTCGATGGTCAAGAGATCATCCTCAAACCCAAATCATAGGAGATCCTTTGGAAGGTTTCAAAACAAGGGCAAACCTCAAATATTGTCTCTTTGCATGTTTTGTCAGCAAGAATGAACCTAAAAAGGTTTATGATGCTTTAAATGATCCTTTCTGGGTGGAACAAAGTCTGGACTCTCACTGCTCTACCAGCAGGCAAGAGTGCAATTGGCACCAAATGGGTTTTTAGAAACAAGAAGGATGAAAATGGGGTAGTGGTTTGAAACAAAGAAAGGTTAGTTGCTCAAGGACACTATCAAGAAGAAGGCATTGATTATGAATAAACCTTTGCACCTATAGCTAGATTAGAAGCAATCAGAATCTTTTTAGCTTATGCAGCTCACAAAGGATTCAAAGTTTACCAAATGGATGTCAAATATGCATTTCTAAATGGCATTTTGAAAGAAGAAGTGTATGTCAACCAACCTCCAGGTTTTCACAGTGAGAAGTATCCAAATCATGTCTATTTCTTGGATAAAGCACTGTATGGTCTCAAACAAGCCCCTAGAGCTTGGTATAAGAGATTGTCAAATTTTCTTCTTTCTCATCAATTTTATAGACGTACAACTGACATCACTCTCTTATATAAAAGTACTCAAAATGATATATTGCTTATTTAAATATATGTTGATGATATTATCTTTGGTTTAACTAATGTTTCTGTGTGCAAAGAATTTGAGTCACTAATGCAGAATGAGTTTGAGATGAGTATGATGGGAGAATTGACTTTCTTTCTTGGGCTTCAAGTCAAGCAATCTTCAAAGGGAGTTTTCATCAATCAAGCCAAATATGTTCAAGATGTTTTAAAGAATTATAAGTTATCAGAAGATTCTCCTATGAGAACTCCCATGGCTACTGGCCAAAAGCTTCAAAAGATATTAGTGGCACTTCTGTCAAGTCCAAAGTCAACATAGGCATGATTGGTTCACTTTTATATCTTACTGCCAGTAAGCCTGACATTATGTTTTACACACTTCCTGTAAAAAGAATTATGAGATACTTAAAGAAGACACCTAGCCTTGGGTTGTGGTATCCTTTACACTCATGCTTTGATCTTCTAGCTTACACTGATTCAGATTATGGAGGATCTCAAGTAGATAGAAAGAGTACTTCTGGAAGTTGTCACTTTCTAGGTGGCAAGTTAGTAAGTTGGTCATCTAAGAAGCAGAACTGTGTATCTACATCTACTGTAGAAGGTGAATATGTGGCAGCTGCTAGTTGCTATTCTCAAGCTATGTGGATGCAAACACAGCTTCGCGATTATGGCTATACTTTCAATAAAATCCCTATCCTCTTGTCCGACACTCAAAGACCAAACACATTGACATCAGGTATCACTTTCTTAAACATCAAGTAGAGAAAGGTAATGTTGAGATGTACTTTGTAAACATAGAATATCAGTGAGCTGATCTTTTTACTTAAGCTCTTAATGAGAAAAGATTCACCTTTCTTATTGAAAATATTGGAATGACAGGTCCTTTACCTTGATCTCACTAGATGTTTGCTTAATTTGTGTATATTTTTTTTGTTTTGTTTGTTGTTTTGTTTGATTTGTTTATTTTTGTTTTTGTTCTATACTACTTTGATCTTGGTCTTAAGTCTTTTTGTGTGCAGGTTCTTTCGCGATTCTCTTAAAGTAGCTCGCTTCAAGGGGGAGTTTGTCTTTTTTTAATATTAAAACTACAAAAGTGAAAGCTTATTTCATGTCATTATAGTATCATGTATCACAGAACTTCTGTTACTTCTTTCAGAAGCTATGTAGTATGTATACTTTATGTCATCACCTCTCTGTGGATTTTCAAAGTTTTAGGTATAAAAGGTGCAACTCAATCCCTCGTATAGTTCACAGAGACTTTATAATCCCTTTGGTCTATGTAGCATCTCTTATATGAGTGTTATCTTGAACTGATACGTGTGTGTTAGATCTAAAGATGAATCAATCTAACATGAGTGATATGATATCTAGTAGAGAGAGAAAGTAGAGAGAGAAAATGTAGAACTCATATGTCATTAATGATGAAAGACTTAAGGAACAATACAAGGCAATGAGGTATTTATACCTCATTCCTAAGAAATAGAAAATGTTCACAAATGGTCCCTCAACTTCTATTATAAATCTAACACTAACAATCTCCCCCTTTTATAAAAGAAGGAGGGACATACAAAAGAAACAAATGACTACTTGACTAAGATTGCTTCACGGCAGGCTTTCTCAACTTGAACTTGATTTCTGCAAATCTGATGTCATTTCTCAGGTTCAATCTTCTATCTATCTCCTTTACAAAATGCTTGATCAATACCTTGTTTGCAGCTGAGATGTCATGTACATTATGCCTATCCATTTGCAATCTTGTATTCAATCCATCCATCACCATCTTTAATGTGTCATCACAAAATAACATCACTTCATGAGAGTACATTCTCTTCTTGTTGCCTAGAGAATCTGGATATACACATGAGATCTTGGTTTCATCTGCATCATAGAACACTGTGTACAAGACAAAGTCCTTTTCTTCACCAATCAGACTTCTTTGTGGTTTGTGACAGAATAGCTTTGATGACCAATTCTCCAATCCCAGTTGAAAGTCATACAGATGAGCCAATGATATAGAAGCCTTGACACGTCTAACAATAGCTGTTAGAGCAATTATCTCCTCCTCTGATCTAAAAGCTTTTCCTTTGAGATCATATAAAATCCCAAAGATCACATCAAAGCTCACATCTTGGAAATCAGCTTCTGTAATCCCATATTCCTTCCCATCATCTCTGGTAAACGTAATCACTGGATAGAAGTAGGCACTGAGCTTGTTAGTCTTGTAACTCTTTACTGCAACAAACCTGTAGTCTGACACTAAAGCTTCTCTTCTTTGCTTGTTCACCTTCCTCATGTAGATGTACTATCTTCTTAGCTCTTCTTTCAAATTCTCAATCCCATACAACTTCACATAACTCAGTTTCCGCTCATGATAACAGAATCTACTCTTGTACCTTTCTTCCAGATACTTCCCAATGGCCCTTGTAAACCGATTCCGTTCTGTTCTCTTTAGAAATTTTCCCAAACTTGCTTTCATCTTTTCCCAAAGTTCAACTTTCTTTGGATCCACAGGCATCAAGTCATTCTGAGGCAACACTTCTTCCAGTAGAGGACCTTCCACATCATCCACAACTTCTTCTTTCTCAAAATCAAACTGTACATCCTCAAACATATCTTTCAGTCTGTTATCTTCTGCACATCTTGCATCCTGAATCTCCTCGTTTGGCACTTGGTAATCTCTGATTTCAGAAGCTACATTCTCAAGAAGTGCTAGAACTCTATCTATTTCAGACATAGAACTAGACACCCCTGAAAACATAACTCCTCTTCCTTCAGTTCCTTGATCTAGCCTCTCTTCTTGAACAGAACCCAAAAAATCTAAAGTAGACTGCAAGACTGGTTCAGTTTCCATCTCTTGACCTCCCGTAAGTACTATAACATCTCTGTGTCAGCCATGCTGCTTTTCTCTCGGTGGCCTTTCCTCAAAACGATCAACTATTCTCACATTAGAAGAAGTTGGTATGCTAGACGGTGACTCTTCCAACCTTCTACGTTTCCTCTCCCCCTCATGACGATCATGATCATCATGATCATCATGCCTTCTGGTTGGTCGTCTCGCAGCCACTTGACATGTTTCTTCAATTCCCCGAATACGATCCGATAACTGAGATAAGCCATCGGTGAACATCTGGTTGATCTCGGTGAATGTCTTGGTAAGAGAAGCATCAAGAGTTGCCTGAAACTGCTGGAATTCAGTATGTGTAACCAAGTAAGCCTGAGACCGTTGTTCTTGAATGGCACGTTGTTGCAGAGCAGTTTGTTGTTGCAGAATGCCCACCAGATCACTATCTTCAGCTGAACCAGACTCCAAGAGTTTAGAGAACAACAAGTCCTTTAACTCCGGAATGGTGAGAGAATCAGCCGCTGACTGAGAAGGCTGTGAAGGGGGATCAGACATCGGAGCTTTGCCTTTAGTTAACAAAGCTACTTGTTTCTCCAAAGCTGAAATACGAGCCGTCTGCTGTTGAATAACAATCGCCATCTGTTCATTGTTTGCTCGATACATGGAACGCGTAATCAGTTGATTTGCAGTTGCTACAACATGAATACGCGAAAGATCAACATCTGGGGTTGAATCTGTGCCAGTCGCTAGTGATGCAGAAGATGATGGTGCAGACGATGCAGAAGAAGCTGAGACTGTGAAAACTGGGACAGAATCAGACAATAAACTACCAATGGGTGTTGAGGAGGAACCTAAAATAGTAGACTGTTGCCTTAACTCCGTGACAATGGTTGATGCGGGTAAACTAACGCCAAGGTCACTCAGACTTCTCGTTGATCCAAGAGTAGGACTCAAGGAACCCATGTTCAGTGTTGGCATGATGTTAGCGCTGATGGGATTTCCCTCCGATCCTTGCAAGCCCGCAACAAATGCAGAACTCACTACGGTGGTTCCGGCAGGGCTACTAAAGCCTCCTGCAAAGGTGGTTTGCACCTGTGTCCTAGCCAAAGAAATATTTACATTTAAAGCAAGTGGATCTAGACTCGATGAGTGAACAAGTGAAGTCGTGGGCGGGGGCAGCTGCCTCACTGTGTCGGTACCACCAACCTCCAATTGAGGAATAGGTACAAGTTGTGGTAAAACCCCGTGAGAAGATGAAACTACCGTTTGTTGAGAAACGGTAGAGTGGGTGAGTTGGGTTGTGCATTGCATGAGTGGGGATCTCATGTCTTTTTCAATAGGTGGTGGCAACATATGCTCATCCCTAGAAGTTGTGGCTACCCGGCTAGACTCGGCGTGGAAAGGGGTTTGTACTTCTTTTCTAGCCCCTGTCTCACTCTCATCAATTCTTTTGGCTCCCCCAACACTCAACCTCACATCCGGATTTTCAACTAAGTCTCCCTCAGCCATCCTTATGTCACCTTGAGTCATCAAACGACTCGAGCCTTGATCAGGCATATCATCATCATGGTCATCATCATCATGGTCATCATCATCATGGTCATCATCAACATCATCATCAGCTGATCCGGAAAGTTCATCTAGCATATCATCACGTGCATCAATACTATCTTTAGACGAAGAATCATATCCCATAAGACGTTGTAGACGTTGTGCCAGCTCATTCGGAGAGTAGCACTGTACGTCTGAGATCTCCACAATCGGTTGAGATAAATCAAGTAAGGTTCTGCAACTTCCTCAATGTCAGGAAATTCACCCACAAATTGCTCATTGACCGGAGATAGAGCAAAATCATCCAACTCAGCCTCCACATTCGTGTGCAAAATAGGTGACGTAGCTCCGTGCTCATCTTCAAGTGTAGCAAATACATCATCCATCTGAACCGCCGAACTTATTTGACCAAGTTGAGCTACTACATTGATTGTAGATGAATGAGCTAGCTGATCAGAATGGACCCCACCGGCACCCCTCTCGGTCTTTTCCCTCAACACACCCTGACCAAGATCCCGTGATCTTTGGTCCCTAGGAACTATACCCTCACTGCTAGGAACTATAACACCTTGGGTAGGTCCCTCCGGCTCTGGTTGGACCATAGGTTGAAAACTAGCCCTATACGCTATCACACATGCCACATTCTGATCAGCATAGTCCAAAAGTTCAGAAAACAAAGGAACCTCCGGAGCAAACGCCTTCTTCGGATATCGAATAGACTGCATATCATGAATCTTGAACTTTTCGGCATCTGATCGTCGTGGAATATCTGGGTTATGATGCATTGCACTAGCAATAAGAAGACTTAGAAATCGCGGGTATGGTAGATGCTTTTGTCTTTTGGCTAGAGGCTCCTTTAGATCGTAAAAAATCAACGAAGCATAGTCATAATGCTTGTTGAATAGTACGCCATAGAAAAGAATCAGAAACGACTGAGTCGCCGTGTCTTGAGCCGTCCGCTTCCCAGTCAAACATCTACTCAGAATTGTGAACAAGGTGTTATATGTTGGAGGTAAGTTGGATTTGTTGAACTGAGATAGTGCATTGATCGCCTCCAGGTGACCAACAGATTCGACACCGGCAATTGCAACTTCCAATGATGCATATGGTTCAAACTGATGAACATTTGGTCTACTATTTGCCTCCGGAAATCCCAATATGCGGCGAAATTTGTTGACTCCAAAGCTGATGGTGTAGTGATCCAGCTTAGCGGTAAAGTGATGATTACCCGGATCAGCATGGAATTGCAGTGTGTTCCATACTTGTTGCACGTATATCATAGGTACTTCTACCAGCTTTGTAAGAACAGTGTACAATGGATGGTTCCGTAAGATGGCAGTAATCACCGGAGCTTTCAACCTTGCATGTTGGTTGTACGGAACATTGTTCGATATCGATGGTAGAAATAAGGACGGACGAATCAACTGTCTATCCGCATCAGCATTCGGATTTCGTGGAGATGATTGCATGGAGATAATGTCTGAAATCGCCATATCATCTGAGTCTGGGAAAGTATAGTCCTCCATTTCTGTAATTCATAAAAACATTAGATTTGTCTTTTAAGTTTCGATTTTTATGAAAAACGCGTTTAAGTGTGAAAAATAAAATCACACAGTGTGGGACTTGAGAAAAGTATACCAAAAGAATGACCATTGATCAACATAATGAACTATGAATATTGTAATATATATAAGTCTTTTATTTCAGTAACCTTCAAGTCTTATGTCTCAAGGAATATTCAAGAAACGGTTTAACCATGATAACAATGATTTTATGCATTATGGTCTATGAAAAGACTTATATATTAGTTTTTATTTAGTTCAATATGTTGTAGATTTGAAGGTCAATCTTAAGGTCAAACATGATAATATGAAGTCCAATGACTCAAGTCCATATGATCCGAAACAACGGGTCATTCACACTTAAAGGTTTAAAATATCAAGAATACAATCCCGAGATGTTAACCCGTGTTTTAAGATAAGTTGATACAAAAAATTTTAACCTACTAGCCTAATTGGTATATGACAGAATGAATACCTATAGGCTTCGTAGAAACCGGGATACGTATACAAAACACACTCTTAAAATACAAAGTACACTACAAAACAGGTTCTTGAACTTGGCAGCAACAACTTCAATAAATCCGCACGAGAATGAATTTCCAGAAAGATTGGAAATGAGAGTAGAAGCAATGTATTTATAGTAGAGCATCGAAACTGATAAGGAAGTCATGATGGCAGTGACACGTGGCATGCTGTGATTGGACCTTTCATGTCTCGAGCGGAAAATAGGAGTATTCAAACGCTCGCTCGAGACATATGAATCGGCTCGAGTTAGATGTCTCGAGTGGATGTCTCGAGTCACCACTCGAGATACCTTCAACTAGTGTTAACCAACGTATAAGTAAGGCTCGAGATATATCTGAACCGACTCGAGATACAGCATGTCTCGAGTCACCACTCGAGTTACTTTCAATTTAATATTTACCAACACAAACACAGAGACTCGAGATACATACAACCACTCGAGATACATGTCTCGAATCACCACTCGAGATACTTCCATCTGAATATGAAACAACACAATCCCTAGGACTCGAGACACAATAACCCACTCGAGATACATGTCTCGAGTGTATGTCTCTAGTCACTACTCGAGATGCATCCAACTTAATATAAACCAACAAAACCACTCTAGATCTCGAACTCAAGTTATGTGACTCGAGATACAAGGCTCGAGTACTTGTCTCGAGTTAAACGGCTCGAGATACTTGACTCGAGTTATATGGCTCGAGAAACTTGTCTCGAGTTTAAACGGCTCGAGATACTTGACTCGAGTTATATGGCTCGAGAAACTTGTCTCGAGTTTAAACGGCTCGAGATACTTGACTCGAGTTATATGGCTCGATATAATGACTCGAGACACATGCATCTTAACTAATATAACTAACTCGAGTCATATTACAGACTCGAGATAACTCACTCGAGATACATGACTCAAGAAGCACTACTCAAGCTCAAGACTCGAGTAACTTGTAACGTGCACGTCTCGAGTCAATTGCTCCCCCTACCATGAAGCATCCGTAATACTCCCCCTAAATCTGTGCATACCTGAATTTACCTGTAGGAAGCAAAACCACAGCAAGTGTACTAACCTGTACTAGATAAGCTCGCTCCCCCTTGAGAAAACCATATACTCAGAAGACAAACACGTTAGTAAAGAAACAAAAAAATAATAAGATACCAAAAACAAGCAACTTGAGACATACTAAAGATAACAGTAACAGATAAACTATATTTCAAGATATACATAGAAGTGCAATGACCATACTAAACTCAGTATTTCATTATCCTGCTATGTATATAGTGAAATACAAATCAGAAGACTGTTAAATCTTTTTATCAATCATACCAAGTCTAGAGATGAGAAATTTAAATCGTTTCTCATCTAAAGCCTTAGTAAACAAATCTGCAAGTTGATATTCAGTATTAACAAAATACAGCTCTATATTTTATTTTTCCACATTTTCCTTTAAGAAGTGATACCTGATATCAATGTGTTTGGTTTTCGAGTGTTGAACCGGATTAGCTGAGATGGCTATTGCACTCTTAGAATCACAATAGATGGGAATCTTTTTGTATTCAAGACCATAATCACGAAGTTGCGACTGCATCCAAAGTACTTGCGAACAGCAACTCGCAGCAGCAACATATTCAGATTCCGCAGTAGAGGTAGAGACACACTGTTGCTTTTTAGAAGCCCATGAAACCAACTTATTTCCCAGGAATTGCAAATGACCTGATGTACTCTTCCGGTCCATATTGCAGCCTCCATAATCAGCATCAGTATACGCTTGTAGCTCAAATCCAAGACCTTTTGGATACCAAATGCCATAGTAGGGTGTCCCCTTTAAGTATCGAAAAATACGCTTAACTGCTGCTAAGTGAGACTCCTTTGGTTTGGCTTGATATCTAGCACACACACATGTTGCAAACATGATATCTGGTCTGCTGACAGTGAGATACATTAAAGAACCAACCATACTTCTATAATTCCTCAAATCTACATCCTTTCCTTCATGATCTGGACCAATTGAGTTACCAGTAGCCATTGGAGTTCCTATCGAATGACATCCAGACATATCATACTTCTTAAGTAAATCAAAGATATACTTAGATTGATTTATGAAAATGCCATCTGAAAATTGTCGCACTTGAAGACCAAGAAAGAAATTGATCTCTCCCATCATACTCATCTTAAATTCTTCAGTCATGACAGTCTCAAACTTTTTACACAACTCCCGACTAGTTGAGCCAAAGATAATGTCATCAACATAGATCTGAATGACCACAATATGTTCGCCTTCCTTCATCAAGAACAATGTTGAATCCACCGAACCTTTCTTGAAACCCTTGGAAAGTAGATGTTTAGATAACTCCTCATACCAAGCACGTGGTGCCTGCTTTAAGCCATACAAAGCCTTGTCTAGAACATAGACATAATCTGGATGTTCTTTATCGACAAATCCTTCTGGTTGAGCTACATATACCTCTTCTTTCAAATGACCATATAGAGATGCTGTTTTGACATCCATTTGAAAAACTGTAAAATCTTTATATGCAGCATATGCCAAAAACATGCGAATAGCTTCGAGTCGAGCAACAGGAGCAAAAGTTTCATCGTAATCAATGCCCTCCTGTTGTCGATAACCTTTGGCCACAAGTCTTGCTTTGTTACGAACAATTATGTTATTCGCATCTCTCTTATTTTTGAATAACCACTTCGTATCAATAACTGATTTAGACTCAGGTAACTTGACCAACCGCCACACTTTTAATGCCTCAAACTGATTGAGCTCCTCTTGCATAGCAGTAACCCAATCAGAGTCTTGTAAAGCATCAGAAACACGTGTCGGTTCAATATTACTCAAAAAGACCGAGAAGTTACACTCATTAGCTGTTGCAGCTCGTGTTGGAACACCAGAAGTAGGATCACCAAGGATGAGATCAATAGGATGATCCTTTGTCCATTTGGCAATATGTGGTAAAGGTGTTTGATCATTTACAGAAGATGGTTCGAAGATATTGTCAATTGATATAGGAAGCGTAGTAAGTGGTTCATGCCCTTCAGGAATAGAATCATTATTACCAACTTCATGAGAAGATGACTGAACATGAGAATCTACTGTAATATCTGGATGAAGAGTATCCATAACTATGGGAGATGATGAAGGTGAGGAGACAAGACTATGAATATCTGGACATGGTATAGATGATGTGGGAGGAACTTCAGATGAGAGAGTAATGGAACTCGAAGGAGTAGATGAGATACCTGCATTAGACGAAGATGTTTGATTGGTACCGTACAAGTCATCATAAAAATATTCAAACAAACTGTCTAACTCATTTGATGTAGCTGGAGGATCAATGGAGCTAGTTGTGGATGAAGATGCATCTGTAAACACAACATTATTAGACACAGTATCTGCATTGGAAGAGACAGTTGAAGACAACTCAACAAATGGATCAAATCTAACATTTACACTTTCATACACAACTTTTGACTTTTTGTTAAAGACTCGATAAGCAACTGAACAATCTGAATATCCCACAAAAATCATCTCATCAGACTTAGGTCCAAACTTTCCCCGATTCTCAGTTTCATTAAGAACAAAACAAGGACACCCAAACACTTTAAAATAATCAATATTTGGAATTCTGCCAAACAAAACGTGATAGGGTATTTTTCCAAATCTCCGATGAATAATAGACCTATTTTGTGTGTAACACGCAGTATTCACAGCTTCAGCCCATAGGTACTGAGGTAATTGACTTTGAGCCAACATTGACCGAGCTGCTTCAACTAACGTACGATTACGACGCTCAACGACACCATTTTGTTCAGGAGTTCGTGCTGCAGAAAAAGTTTGAGTAATTCCTAATGAATTATAAAAACCTTTTAACACTTGATTTTTGAACTCCGTCCCATTATCGGACCTGACAGTCTGAACCGGTAGTTTAAGTTGTACTTGAACTGCTTTAATGAAATTTATTATTAAATTTGATGTTTCATCTTTTGTTTTCAAAAACCTTGTCCAAGTATATCGTGAATAATCATCAACGATGACTAAAACATATTTTCTACCTGCTAGACTGCTCTCATCGGACCACACAGATCCATATGAATTAAACTCAACGGAGATTTGGACCCTTGTTCAGGTTTTGGGGGATGAGATGCTCTTTTCATTTTTCCTTGAGCACAACCTGAGCACATTTGATCGGGTTCAAACTTGATCATTGGAATGCCAGATACGAACCTTTCTTTTACCAATCTGTCAAGATATCTGTAATTCAAATGAGAAAGTCGACGATGCCAGAGTAAAGATTGATGAGATGACTTCTTTGTGATGAGACACTGAGATTTCTTTGCAAGCATATGTCGAAGTTTGATCGTATAGAGATTAGTTTTCCGAGTGCCAACTAATAACTCTCTACCCCATTCAGTTCTGACAGCACATCTACGTTTGTTAAAATTTACCTCTAAATCTTTATCACAAAATTTGCCAATACTGAATAGGTTATGATTCAAACCTTCGACATGTGCTACATTATTGATTGTAATATCCTTACACACAATATCTCCATGACCCACAACTGGTGACAGTTCATTATTGCCAAATTTGACTGAGCCTCCATATTCTTCTCTGTAATTAGACAGAAGCTCTTTCCTCCCAGTCATATGTTTGGAACACCCAGAATCAAGGTACCATTTATGACTGGCCTGCAATGAGGAAATCAGATGGATTTAGGAACCCATTTTAAAATGGGTCCACTCCGTGTATTACTCTTAAAAGTACAAGATATTGAATCCCAGTAATACTTTGTTCCTCTAAGCATATTAAAAACATAATATGGAACATATGTAGGAACAGAAGAACGAAGAGTAGTAGAGAAATTAGATTTAGTATGATGTATATTCTGTGAGGAACGTGAAGCATGAGAAACTGAAGAAACAGATGTAGACCTTTTATTCATAGAATTGAATTTGGAAGGTACATTATTTTTAGAATTCAGTTTGTTTCCCACACTAAACTTGCTATTTGCATATTTCATACTAAAATCTAATTTCTTAACATTTCTCTTCGTTGACCTCTTCTTTCTTGACTTCTCAAAGCTCACACTGTCGGAACTTCCTGTAGATGTATTAGCACAGATATCAAATGCTTTCAACGTAGTTTGAACAGGTGAAATGGATTGTTCAGTTTCCTCAGGAAACACCATGTTCGGATTTTGCTTTTTCAAATCAATGTAATGCTGAAATTTCCGTAACATAGATTTTACTCCCTGAGTGAACTGAACCTTGTTGATGTATGCATGAGTTACTGGAGTATGAGCAATCTTTTGGTTTTTCCCAGCATAGTGATGACCTTCTTCATATATAGACAGTCTTTCAACTAGTCTATCATAGTTCTTTGTTAAGGTTACACATTTGCTGTTCCAAAATATTGTATCACACTTTTGACGAGAAAGTTCTGTCTTTAACTGTTTAATTGTGTTTTGAAAACTTTGCTTTTCCTTGTCATGTTTCTTTCTAAATAAGAGATTTCATCATGAAAATGACAAACTTTTGATCTTGTTGATGAGTACACGGGTTCAGAATTTTCAAGAGATGACTTCTTTGATTCCTGTGAAGATTCACCCAATTCACTACCACTTTTCGACAAACCAATTGAAGATAAAACATTTGTAGGTGTTGTTGAAGATGATAGAGCAGAAGATATTTCATCAATTATGGGTTGTTTTGAATTAAGAGAATCAAAATCATAAGGAACCTCAACATCATCAGTTGACATTGCTGAGGGTTCTTTGTATTCAAAATAACCTTTATTATTAACAACACGAACAACTTTTTCCTGCTCATCATCAACACCCTCTTTCAGATTTTGGTTTAACTCAGAATTATCTTGAGAAGAATTTCTGGTTTCTACTGATGTTGACACATTACAAATTAAGTCATTTAGAATTTCTGACACCAGTGAATTTGGTTCAGAATCAACATCAGTAGTATTCCAATGAAGAAAATTCTTTGACTTAGTTAAAAGATTTGAGTTCTGAATTTTCAAATCTTCAATTTGTTTCTCAAGCTCTGAAACTTTACATTCCAACTCCTTGGTTGATATGTATGGTTTTACAATATTGCTTGAAGATTCTGGGTATACAAAATATACTGGATCATCCTTGAGTGAATTGGATTTAATCTTCAGAGTATCATCATTGTATATCAACTTGACCCTATGATATTTAGAATCATGATACAGAGGATCATGTAGTTTCATATGTTGCATCTCTGAAAATTCTTCCTTCATTTGAAAACCTTTTATTGAAGGAAACCTTTTACTCATTAACATGCTTGTAAGGTCATAAAATGCTGCATTTTCTTTAAGAGCTTTTTGCAAATGATTTGGATTTTTAACTCCAAGGGTCTTTTTCAAATAATTTGGATTTGTATATCCAAGACCTTCTTTGGAGTAATAATCTCTAAACTCAACTTGTTTATTCAAGAAAATTGTATGCTCAGTTTGACCTATCTTATGAAGTTTAAGATCAAGATCTGAAATCATCTTATTTAGCTTAGAAACATTTTCTTTTTCCACACTCAAGCTGATGGTTAAAAAATCAATTTCCAGCTTTTGTGACTTATGTTCAGCTCGAATTGTCTCAAACTCATTCACTGATTGTTGCAATTGTGCACATTGAGAACTCAATTGTTCTTTTTGTTGCAACAAATTAGTAATTTCGTTAGTTTGTTTTAAAATGACAAGTTCGAGTTCTTTATTCTTGTTATGAATTAATGTTGTCACCTCAAGCATTTTTCTATTATGATCATCAAGAGAGACAGAGCGTACCGTTGAAGCTTCTCCATCACTCTCTATGTCTTCATCAGAATCTGATTCTTCCTCCATCAAGCCCATAAAGCACATCTGTGCTTGATCATCATTGTCAGAATAATCCAGCCATTCTTCATCATCAGCCATCAAAACCAATCCTTGTACTTGTTTCTCTGCTAGTTCCAACTTCTTCCTCAACAGTTCCACTTTGGACATTTTGGTAGAACATCCTTTAGCAATATGTCCTGTCTTTCCACACTTATAACATGTAATACCAGCTTGGCCTTTCTTTTCCTCTGTTCTTTCTGGAGTATCTTTGACAACCTCCTCTTTCTTGGCTGCATATCTATCAACATACTGATTTTCAACTCGAGGAGGATATCCTTGAGAGCTTTGCATGTAGTTTCTGTTAAAGCCTCGACCACCTCTAGTAGAAAATCTTCTGTTGTTGGATCCGGACTTATTGTAATAGTTCTTCTTATAAGCCTCAGTTAGACTCAATAAGCTTTGCAACATGTGATCCCTTTCATCTTCATCATATTCTTCCTCATCCTCTTCCTCTTCATCTTCAAATACTTCCAAGACTTTAGCTTTCCCTTTTCTTACTTTCTTCTTAGCTTTCTCTTTTTCAGCAAGTAGTGCTATAGTATCAGCTTCAGTCTTTTCTTTTTTCTTTCTTTCAGCAGCAATTTCATTCACCTCTTCCTCGAACAATAACAGATTCTCGTACACTTCATAAACTTTCGACTCATTTAGAACCTTGTGTTGCTTCACAAACCTTGAAAATTGCTTCCAGTCTGAAGACAGATTGTTAATGAACTTCACAATATAATCCATTTCTGATCGAATGATATTATTTTTCTTCATATCATTCATCAGTTCTACAAATCTGTCATAAGTCTCTTCTAGTGATTCATCCTCCTTCATTTTAAAATTTTCATACCTATCCATCAGATTAGTTACCCTCATTTGATTTCCGACCTTAGAACCCATCATTATCTTTTGTAGCTGGTCCGAAATAGATTTTGCTGACTCATCATAACTATCTAGCTTGCGAAATATCTCATTCGGAATGGCTTGAATTAGACAGTTTTGAGCTTCAACATCAATCATAAACCTTTCTCTTTCAGCCACATCCATTTCTGAAAAATCTTTTGGCACTTGTCTTCCATCAAGTGTGGTAACTGGGATAGGATGAGGTCCATGTAAAATTGAATGAAGAATTTTATCTCCATCTTTCTTTCTCCTAATGTATAGCTTGAATCGCGAGACCCATAATTCGTACTCATCTTTGAATAGCACCGGTGCTTTGGTCTCTGATCCCATTGACATATCATCTCTTCGATTTGCAAGACTCATCTTTAATACGGATCTTTATTACTGATTTTATGAGAAATATCAGTTTTGTGAATTTTGAAGAATTCCAACTTTACAACTCGAGATACAATGCTTTGTTCGAGACTCACAAACAACTTGGCTCGAGACAAAACTACACTTGGCTCGAGTTACACATCAACTTGACTCGAGTCACTTGAAATACTCGGCTCGAGACACATTTTTGACTTGGCTTGAGATACAACTATGATTTTTGGCTCGAGATACAATCTGACTCGAGATACAATCAAGACTCAACTCGAGCCCCAAATTCAACTTTGGCTCGAGATGCTATTCTTTGCTCGAGACACTCAACTCGAGTCAAACGTTAAAACAGCTTGAGAACCTCAATTCGAGCCAAATTCTCTTCCACTCGAGATACTTAACTCGAGCCAACTCGAGCGAACTTTTATGTTGCTCGAGTTACACTATTTCTGCTCAAATTCTAACTACTTCTCACCTACCACTCGAGACATATGAAGATTGACTCGAGACATAAGAACATTTACGAACAAAACATGATTTTCAGCTAATTTCAACTAAGAATTCAAATCTGAACACTTCCAAATGATTCCAAATCACTCCTAATGCACAAAACTTGATAGATTCATGACATTACATACAATTTCATGAATAATCAAGTAATATGTCTTCAAATTTGCTCCAAAACTAGAATTCTTCAAGTTTTCTCCATTTTCTTCAAATCTTCAACAAATTCACATGATAAATCTTCACACAATCAGCAAATCCAGCTCTGATACCACTTGTTAGATCTAAAGATGAATCAATCTAACATGAGTGATATGATATCTAGTAGAGAGAGAAAGTAGAGAGAAAATGTAGAACTCATATGTCATTAATGATGAAAGACTTAAGGTACAATACAAGGCAATGAGGTATTTATACCTCATTCCTAAGAAATAGAAAATGTTCACAAATGGTCCCTCAACTTCTATTATAAGTCTAACACTAACAGTGTGGTTTTAATGGATAAGGGTTACACTTTTTTCCAACGCGCTTGTCAGACTTTTGAGGCGCACGTCGTCTATCGTGCGTCATCAGGTCCACGTGGCATATATTTAGTGGACGGTTGCAAATGATGCACTCGCACTACTTCGTAGGCTTTTATCTTTCAAAACCGTTCAAATTTCAAGCTTTTCTTCCCTCCAACTTATATACTCTAAAACCTAATTCTTTCAATCTTTTACCCTTTCTCATTTCTTCAAGCAGATTCTCAAGAATTGTTGCTAACCTTATTTCTCAATCATGTCTTTTGAATATTCAAACCATGCTAAGTCTCTCACTGGTTCCACTGTTGGAAATTCTGATAACCATCCAAATGATGTTGAAGTTGATCAATCACAGGCTCAAACCACGTATGTCATTTCGTTTCAACGAAACCGATACGAAGCCATTGTTCTGATCAAGAAGTCCAATAATCAGTATCTTGTTCCCAATGTCACTACTTTTCCTAATGATGCTGTTGATTGGTTTGAAGTTCTTCGAAATCATCCAATTTATTATGCTCTCTCGGCCACTGTTCAAGTTCCTCAAACTTATGTCACTCAATTTCTCTTGAGTTCATATGTTTGTAAGTACAAAGATGAAGGCTTAACTATAGCAGGCTATACCTCTGACCGAGAAGGGAAAAAGATGGTCTCACTGACTATGAATGTCAATGATCTTCGTCAAGCTCTGCATTTGGAAGAGTTAGAGCAGTTTGATAACACCCCAACTGCTGAAGAACTTATCGAATTTCTCAAGTTCCTTTCTTATACTCCTGATGACGACAAGCCTTTGATTAAACGAGGTGATTTTACAAGGAAGGGACTGCCTCCAATGTGGAATATGCTATTCTCAATCATCAATTGCTGCTTAAATGGGAAAGTTGGAAGTCCTGATCAATCCTCTCACGCAATGCTCTCGATTATTTATGGGAACTTCTTTGGTCTCAACCTTGATTTTGCGGGTCTCATCTTTGAAGACATGGTGGGTTTAATCAGAAAGAAGGTTGCCACTCAAAATCACCAATGATGGAAATCCTAAGAATCTTATTCTACAAAGATTCTTTGGACTTGTGTTTCATGATATTCTGCAAGAAAAGCTTCCATGGCCTCCTTCTGACAAAAGTATAACCATGGCAAAGCTGTTTCCAATGAAAGGTTTCAAGCCCACAGAACACAAGAAAGGTTACGCGCAAATTCGGCCCATGACTCATGCCATGATCATGCTGTTGCAGAAGCCCCATAGGGATGAGTATAGACGTAGGTGAAGGAGGCCAAAGCCGGTCCCTGCAACTCCCCTACGAATAGGCCAGCCTAAGGAACATAGGTCTAAGAAAACAACAGAGCATTCTAAGGGAGAAAGGGCGGCTGGTGAGGTGAGTGAGATTAGACAGACTCTAGAAGTAGATAGTCGTCCCCCACATAAGCCACAAAGTTCTAAGAAGGCTAAGAAGCTAAAGAAATCAGTCCCAGAGGTATCACCTACTGCAGAGGTGATCAAACCCAAGAAGAAACAGCTAAGGAAACAAGTCGCAGAAGCCCTTGTTCTATCTACAGAAGTTCCTTCATCTCCAGAGGTTCCTCTCAAAAAGAAGAAGAAAACTAAACATCATGTTGCAGAGGTTACCCATGAACCCTCTGTCAGGACTACAGAACCACCTCAAGATCTTCTAGAGGAACTCTTTGTGGAGACTGAAATGCAAAATTTCAATGAAGCAGACATGGAATTAGGTGCTGAAATTATTTTGTCTGATGATGAGGCTCGGTTAATGGGTAGTTTTGGAGCAAATTTAGAAGAAGGGAGAAATAAGGAGGTTGAGAATGTGAATCCTACAGAAGTAGAGGATAAGTGTGGAGAGAAAGATGCCAAGAGCACATCATCTAACTAAACTTCCAGTGCATCCCACAAGTCTAGCGCTCATGTTCTAGATGAGCCAGCTATTGAAACAGGCTCGCACAAGCCGAACCCAACCCTTCCTAGCCACACAGAAGAAATTCTTTCTGCCTCTGTTGTATCTCCTATCCGGGAACCCCTCTGTACTACTCTATCCTCTCAAAAGGATAGTGGTTTAACTATAAAGATCCATTCTCCCACGGGTCTGCTACAACCGCACGGCGATGCATGTGTTGATCCCCCTCACATGAGTGATATTCCTACTTCTCTTCCTGAGGGAGTTACGCGAGCACACGGGTTCTTTGATCTAGAACTTCAAAGAACTCCACTTGGTAAATCATTACAGAAGGGCCCAGGACCCTCTGTGGTTGAAACCAACAGAATGGAGGTAGGCTATTCTGAAAAGGTAGTCCGAGGATCCTCTAGAAGTCCCCGAGAGGTCAACATTAATACCACCTCTGAGGGCGCCTTTAACTCAAAGGCTACTGAGGAACCATGTGTTGGTCCCTAAGGTTTCCAAGAAGACTATGTCACGAAGGGTGAGTTTCAAACCTTCGCGACAGAGGTGTTCCGCAGACTTGATGAGTTGAAAAGCTCTAAGAGTTTTGCTTCAGAAGCTCCACCTGACGTTTTGCAGCATCACACTACAGCTATCACGAATCTTACTTCAGTTATTTCCTCTCTGCAACAACAGATCAATGGCCTTCCTACCAAAGCTGATGTCTCTTCTGTGATAAACAACGTCACGTTTGATTCGTCTTTTCTGGATTCCTTGAAGAGTTAACTTGCCTCTGTTGGTGAGCAATATGCTATAGATCTTGCAGAAGCTGGATATCTCAACTTCACATCTTTCCGAATAGAGATTCGTGACCTTGTCGATAAAGCCATTGTTGTTGGTCTCTCTCCTGAAAAAGGCAATCCGAAAATTTGGCCACTCGCGGTCAACTGTGTGAAATGATCCAATGTCTTGGAGAGGAAGTCCGTAGTGTTTCTCAAAAGTTTCTCCGCGATAATCGGAATGCCCACAATGTTTAGATCAATACTATCAACAACCTTTCAGAGAAGACTCTAAATCTTCAAGCTGCTGTCACTAATATCATTGCAAAAGCTCTCGACCAAGCCATTCAAATGCAGTTGAAGCATGTTCGCAAGTTTTCCAAGCTTTTTTCTGCAAAGCTCAAGCACTCTCATCTACTAACTTCTCGCCTTCGAAAGGCTCGACTCACTTGCTCTCTTAACGCTTCAAAGCCTATTCACAGATCCCAAGATGACCAGGATCCTGTTCATCCTAAGGGGGAGAATCCGGAAAAGGAAGTCTTCACAAGTCAAAGGTGCTCGCATTGGCGAAGTCTCAAAAGAAAAGGCTACAGAGCCTTCTGATACTGTGAACGACAAAGGAGACAAAGGAAAAGGCAAAATCTCAGAGGTTCAGCTCACAGAGGAAGAGCAAGTGAAGTTAGCTGTTAAACTCTCGCGTGCTAATGCTGCTCTAGCTCAAAGCATATCGAGTACTGGTAGAACCGACGTATCACCTCAACCCTTTGGTGAATCTTCTAAATTGGCTGAAGAATCTTCTGGTACTTTTGACACTCTGATAGAAAATATCAAGCCAATTGTTACCAACATGTCTTCCGAAAAAATCCTTGAAGATGTGTTTATAAAAGAATATAGCCCAGAAGACGTCGCATAGAATCAGCCGTCTAGACTCCCACTTCCTCGTGATTGCTGCATCACCTCCACAGAAGAATCCCACAGGTGGAAATACTCTACTAGGGATGTTGAGGCTCCCTTTGATCCAAAAGTCACAGGTCTGCCAACAACTGAAGCCAGAATCAAGTTTTCCAAACAAACTCAAGAAACTACAGAGGTCTATTCTGAAGTTCCAATTTCCTGTGTAAAGACTCTGTCTTTGAGATCCCTCTGCCAAAATGATGTCAAGTATGCTCAACTCTCAGTCTTGAGAAAGGATGGGATAGTCTATACCTTGACAGACGCAGATTTTCATCTTCTGTGTGTATATGATCTTCCATTTCTATTTCAATTTCTGGCAAAGCGCATGGAGCTAGGAAACAAGTATGTGGACTCTCAGAGCAGGTTATGGGAAGTTATGAGAGCTCAGATTATCTATTGGAGTCAGAACGACTTTGATTTTAGATATTGGCTTGGACAAAACAAGCTCTACATCTCTCCACCTAACAGCAGACCTCTCTGGATCAAGGATGTTGAGCCAGACACTTTTGTTGAAGAACCATCTTATGGTTTTATCTATGAGGACAGGGATGGAGTCAAAAGGTTCTTCGATGATCTTGAATGCAACAAGTATACGCACAAATCGTTAAATTTTTGTATAAGGCTCTGAGTAAAGAAGTTCAGAAAGGTAAAATCAACAGAGAGCTTGCTGCACCACTCTTCTCAACCATTGAAGCCACTGCCAAATTCAGATCTCTTTTGTATAACATGTACTTTTCTCTGAAGAAAGCTGGAATTGATGATTTTCCAAACTCCAGAGTCAAACAGAAGAGTAGATAGTTTTTGTAGTAAGATAGATTTGCTTTCATGTATTGTAATTTCAGAAGTTGAGAATTACTCACTTCTTTTGTTTGTTAGTTATTTCAAAGAAAAC
This sequence comes from Centaurea solstitialis, assembly GCA_030169165.1. NCBI lineage: Eukaryota > Viridiplantae > Streptophyta > Magnoliopsida > Asterales > Asteraceae > Centaurea > Centaurea solstitialis. The sequence continues at coordinate 48,686,412 of CM058045.1, forward strand.
CTTTCTCACACTACTTTGCACACATCTTTTTTCATTACTTAGGGGGAGATTGTTAGCTTATGTTCTCTTCAATGTAAAAGTAATGATAAAAGATTTCTTAAGGCTGACTCACCAGAAGTTGGTTGGCAGAAGTTCAAGACAAGTTCAGCAGAACTTTTGTAAGACATGATAGAGGCTCTATCGGCTAAAGGCAATTTCTCTGAGAAGTGTTCACAGAACCTCTGAAAAGCTTGACAGAGGTTCGGACAGTTTATGCCTCTACAAAGAAGACGACTTCTGTAAAAATGGTTATTTTACTCCGTGCTGCTCGCGGACCCGATCACCACCACCAGTAGCCCTAGCTGTCCGACCACCACCAGTACTCCGAGCCCCTATTGTTCGACTGAGTGGGATGACTCCACTCAAACGTCATGAAGTTTCAGGATTGGCAAGGAACCTGCATATTCACGAGCACCTTATAGTTCACCATGACCACATGATTGATGCTCTTGTCGATACGACTGGAGCTAATAGCCAGACTATGGGTAGAGTCGTAGGCCTCCTTGGTCATACCGTAGACTCTGTTCACTGCTTGTACATGGTTGTGTACTTGGTGATGGCCCTAGTCATGGTTATGTTTGGGTGGGTGATTTGGAGGATTAGATACTAGGGGGGATCTGCGTAGGATGTCTTTTGTTTGTGAAGCTTAAACTTTATTTTGTGGCGTAATGCCATTATTTTGGTGAACATTGTGATGTGAACAACTTTTATGTTTCCTTTTGGGATCGTTACATGGATGCTTGATATTATGCTATGGATGAAGTTTGATGTTGAAAGTTATGTTTTGTTTGTCATAGTTACAAAATGAATGCTTAATTGTCATACAACTACTTATTTTTCTACATATTATGTTAACTTGATAACATATAGACGTATAATGCTTGAGTTATGTATAATAGTTACTTGAGTCACAACACTTAGATAATAGTAGCTTGTCACTAAAAACCTTTACTGTGACAACTGTCAGTTTTGAGCTTCAGGTTAGCTACTTGTAAAATCCACTCAGTAGCGTTTCCGTAGGTTAAAAGCTAATTATTTAAGTTTCTAAATGAAACTAGGTTAGTTTGCGTGAAAAATTTAGGTTAAAACATAAAAGTCCCGAAAACTGCCCGAAAAAGCCCGAACCGGCCCGTAGTCGCCCGATAATCCTATAATGCCAAATTAAAGTTACCTTTTAGAAAAATTAAGTTATTTTATTTAAAAATAAGTAAACTAATTTAAATGATCCAAAATTTCCCTCGAAAAATCGGTTTCTACCGAAAACGCGCCGAAAACCCGACACTGCGTTGAGCAAAACAGTATTAGTTTTACTTTAAAAAAAATATATGTTACTTTATTAAAATAAAAGTAAACTGTTCCAAATATTCTAAATTCACCTTCGAAAAAGTCGGTTTTGTCGAAAAATTGCTGCAAACCGACACTGTGTTTAGACTTATCAGTATAAAAACCCTAGCTTTTTAATAAATAAAAAAAATGATGAAAGAGGGTAGGGATTGGCCAATGTGGCCGGCCACCTCCCCTTCCCCCCTATCATCTCTTTTCTTTTGTTTTCAAGACAAATAATCATCACAACCTCTTTATCATTTCATTTCAAATTCTTTCTTCTTCTATACTCTTTCTCTCTATCCTCTTCTCTCCTTTTTCTCTCAAAAATCCAGCCCCATATTCTCCTATAATCTGGAAATTTTGAAGGTTTTAAGAGCTTGTTTAAGAGTGTTCTTAGTGTATTCAAAGGTAAGATACATTGCATAGTAGTTTAGCTTCGATTTTGAACCCATTTGGGTACTTTTCTTCATCTTTTATGAGGTTTTAATCCTCTTTGTTGGATGAACATCATCCTTGGTGTTTGAGGAAGAGATTTAACCATGATAATGTGTTAAAACATTTGAAAGTGGTGAAAATCTATGACTTCTCCATAAAAACACAAGTTTGATGAGTAAAATCACTTGTTTTTGATGTTTTGATACTTGTTTTGAATAGAAAATTGTTTTGATGATGCATGCATGTGTTTTAGTGTTATTCAAAGTTCTTTCATTAAAATATTTGCTAAACCATATGAGTTTATGGTTAATAGCAAGAAACCCCCAAGAAAACTTATGATTTTATGTGTTTGATGGATGAAATGGGAGTTTTAAATTGTTAAAGTATAGTAAACTGAAGTATTTTCTTACAAAAATTTGATGGATTGAAATTTGATGTGTTAGGAAGAAAATCCATTTTGAATCACCCAAAAATTCGAATAGAAACCCATTCAACCAACTAAAAACTTTTTGATGCTCATCAGCTTTTAGTCAGGAAAGTTTATTTATCTTCATGCATGCATATCTCTTAGTTAACTTATCTAAAATGCACGATTTTTGATTCAAAACTAAAGTACTCTGAGTTAGCTTTCTAAAGAGTCCAAAATCATGTCATTTAGAGGAGTTTTGAGGGTTCAACCAACGAACACAAGTTAGTGGTGTAGGCTGTCCCTTGGTGGCAGATTACACATGCACAACTTTAAGAGGCCATATCTCCCTCAACAATCACTCAAATGATGTGAAACTTGTCTCATTAGCTTGGTATATGTGTTGGCTAGAAACTCCCTTTTGAAATTCGTGATTTGGTGGTGTAATAAATTATTTATGAATTAAACTTCACTGAAAGGTGTTTTTGAAAAATAAAGGGGTACCACTGATTTTGCAAAAATGTTTAAAAATAGTAAAACACCTCTAAAAATTGTGAAATTTGGTGAGATTGTTCCTAACATCCCCTAAATCAGAGGGTAAAAATTTGAGGATTTATCATTTGGTGGACCTAAGCTCAAAAGTGGCATTTTTACAACTTGATATTTTGGACAGATTCTGGAAATTGACAAAAATCCAATTTTATGAACTTTAAGCTTTCCAAAATAAGTGGAAGTCTTCAAAATGCACCAAAACAAACTTTTACTATATTGGACTATATAAACAACGTAACGGCATTATAATGGATATTGGTACGATTTATGACTTAGGGACCGTTGAACTTGGAACTTACGTTAAAAATTACGAACTTGTTAGGGCGAGTGTAGTTTCGGAGTCGGGTTTTGACCACGCACCATCATCTACCAAACCGCATTAATCACTCGAGGTGAGTATTCACAGCCCCTATTTTTACTGTTTTTACGTATTTGGGGTGGAAAGCATGTTGTTGATAAGAATTTGATGAATTATGCTTTCAAGCAAGTAATGAAAAATGTGATTTATTGTTGCGTTCTAGCAAGTGGTAATGGAATATGTGATACATGTTGAGTAAATTCCCCTTATAATAAACACTACTATTAACTCCGTTAGGAGCCTATGACTTAGTGGATAGCGCTATTTGGTACCAATACCCACCTTACTGACTGACGAGTTGAGGGTGCACGAATTCAGAATTAGCGTTCTACACATGTGGACCAGGTTCCACCGCTGAGGTAGTTCGCAGGGAACGCTCTGCCCATGTGGTCCGCTACCACCTCTGAGGTATTCGTTGGGGTTAACGGCTTGTAGTGGCTCAACTTTTCGTATCTTATGCATAATTGAAATTTTGACGTTAGCAAGCGTCCAAGAATTTTTCTCTCACGACAAAAGTCTGCTTGTGAAATGTTTTGTGTAAATTAAAAATCTGTGAACTCACCAACTCTCGTAGTTGACGTCTCTTTTAACATGCTTTTCAGGAAATCAGAAGGTGACCGATAATGCCTAGTTGTGTTGTTATGAATTCAGCAAATCAAGACTTTATCATTTTTATTTTGTTATGTTTGTACTCGTTTAATTTGTGGTTGGGATGTACTTTTGTAAACACTGTTTAAATTTTATTTATGAATGGTTGGTGTTACGTATCTCCTATCGTGATGAAATCTCGACTGTAGCACCTCGTGTTTCCGCTTTAGCGGGGTGTTACAGACTTGGTATCAGAGCCATAGGTTATAGAGAACACCGGTTTTTCGTAAAACCAAGTACTATAACCAACCTTTTTCGAACAAAGGTTAAAACTTTTAATTAAAAGATTTCGATGTATAGGATAATTTAAAAACTCGTGTAAATAGAATAGGTGCTGTCCTGGTATATAATAGAAATGCGGAGCCTGATCACCTACGCATAGCCATGATATAAGTAGGATAAGACTTATGAACCAATCATACGGCTAGAGAATAAAAGTTGGAACCTTCGAAAAATTTCCTGAAAAACATGAACTGCGTGAGTTTGCATAAGCACATCATGATGTGGATATTTACTATAACACTTACGCGTTTAAGAAAAGTAACGCCTTTGTTGATCACTCCTGCGTTAGCGCTTAGGATGTCACTAGTATTTGAATGCGCGTTAGTAAGTTATGCGGACACTACAATCACTATGTCGAACATATTACTTAGGCTTCGAAGAAGGACCCGTCTAAGCATTATGATTCCGACACTAGAGTAACAAGTAAGGATATTTAAGCGATCCACCTTCGATTACCCCAACAAGTGTCTTACCTGAACCTACACCAGTTATTCCTACGCCTAACCCGAACCTCCCAGCACCTCATACGAGACAACTCAGAAGACAGTTGCGGCAACCATTCGGAGCGGACTGGCGATAACTCATCTAGATAACGCACGATCATTTCATATCCTTTTGGGGATATTGATCGGTTATATTATTAGTATGGCACAAGGAGAGGCTAGAGTTATGCGAACACTCGCCGACGGACTGCAAAATAGTCGAAGCAGGGCATTAAGATAGAATCAGGCCATAATTTAGTTGACAAACTTGGCGCATCTCTTGGAGGAAGGTACCACCAACGTTGTAGAAAATGTTATGACGGCAAGAAGGACGACTAGGAGAGTTGACTTGTGCTGGCAAGTTGTGGTAATACTGTTGGCAAAAGTTGATCCTTTCGATTGTAACTCACGTGAATTTGAAAGAAATTCAAAGTGTACTTTTGGTTATCCCATTTGAACTTTACCTTGGGGAGTAACATATTTTAAGGATGCATTAGCATCAAATTTTGACCCTTTCAGATATATATTAAGTTTTTATGAAACTAATCTTTATTTAACCACAAAGACGTTCTTATCGATTTTATTGAAAAAAAAAAGAAAAGAAAATCTCATACAATAAAATACAAATATTTTCAAACGTTTATTAAAGACAACTTTAAATCAAACATACATTTTACAAATGATTTAGAACCGCATTTCCAGAAGAAACACACGTAGCTAGAAGGTGAACCGTGAGAATTAATCGTTCAACATTGCTCAACTGATGGCCCAACAAGTCCGGGAAGTCGTACCTACCATAGTCACTCAAGTTACTACCGACCTTGTCGCAAATAGAAGAAATAATGAAGTTATAGTATCCATCGAATGGAAAGATGGTAATAAAAGAAAGTAGAGCATCAGTCAGAAGAGACAACTCAAGGTCATTCAGATAAAAGTCCAAAAGTAGTCAAGAAATGCACACTGAGCTTAGCAGGAAAGGACCTTAGTATAGATTTAATCCGGATCAAGATAGGGAGTTTGATATAATCATTGGTATGGATTGGATGTCCAACCATAGGGCAACAATATGCTGTGCTGAGAAGATAGTTAGGCTAGCATTACCCGATGGAGGTGTGCTTGAAGTACACGGAGAAAAGCCAAGGAGAAACATTAAGATAGTGTCATACATGAAAATGCGTAGCCATCTACGAAAGGAATGTGTAGCATTTGTGGCGGACGTAGTAGATGAGAAAGCAAATGAGAAGCAAATCCAGGATATTCCAGTTGTGCGGGAATTTCCTGAGGTATTCCCGGAAGAGCTACCCGGATTACCTCCACCACGGCAAGTAGAATTCCACATCGACTTAATCCCTGGAGCAGGCTCCGTAGCAAAGTCACCTTATAGACTAGCACCACCCGAGATGCAGGAGCTTTCAAGCCAACTTCAAGAGCTGCTAGACAAAGGATTCATTCGACCCAACTCTTCGCCTTGGGGAGCCCTCGTGTTGTTCGTCAAGAAGAAGGATGGATCTTTCCGCATGTGCATCGACTATAGGGAGCTGAACAAGATCACCATCAAGAACCGATACCCTCTTCCACGCATCGATGACCTGTTCGATCAACTGCAAGGAGCAACATACTTCTCCAAGATCGATCTTCGATCCGGATACCATCAAATGCGAGTTCGTGAGGAAGACATCGCAAAGACAGCGTTCAGAACTCGTTATGGTCATTATGAGTTCTTAGTCATGCCTTTTGGTTTGACGAACGCTCCAGCAGTGTTCATGGATCTGATGAACCGAGTGTGCCGACCATACTTAGATAAGTTCGTAATTGTCTTCATAGACGATATCCTGATTTATTCGCAGAGCAAGGAGGATCATGAGCAACACCTGAGGCTGATATTAGAACTACTTAAGGCTGAAAAGCTTTATGACAAATTCTCGAAGTGCGAATTTTGGATCCGAGAAGTTCACTTTTTAGGACATGTGGTGAACAAAGAAGGAATACACGTCGACCCAGCCAAGATCGAGGCCATAAAGAAATGGGAAGCCCCGAAGACCCCAACGGAAATTCGACAATTTCTCGGATTGGCAGTCTACTACCGGCGATTCATTGCAAATTTCTCTAGGATTGCGCAGCCGTTGACAACCTTAACGCAAAAGGACAAGAAGTTCATCTGGGGAGAGAAACAAGAGGAAGCATTCCAGTTGCTCAAGCATAAGTTGTGCAATGCACCCATTCTAGCGTTACCCGAGGGAACGGATAACTTCGTGGTGTATTGCGATGCTTCACATCAAGGCTTAGGATGTGTTTTGATGCAGAACGAGAAGGTCATTGCCTATGCATCCAGACAGTTGAAGGTCCACGAGAAGAACTACACCACTCACGACTTGGAGCTCGGAGCAGTGGTGTTTGCCCTTCAGATTTGGAGACATTATCTCTACGGCACCAAATGCACCATCTATACGGACCATAAGAGTCTCCAGCATATTCTCGATCAGAAAATGCTGAATATGAGACAGAGAAGATGGGTTGAGTTACTCAGCGATTACGACTGCGAGATTAAGTATCATCCAGGGAAAGCGAACGTCGTAGCTGATGCGCTAAGCAGGAAGGAACGAGTGAAGCCTATCAGGACGCGAGCAATGGGAATGATAGTGCAGACCAGTCTGAAAAGCCAGATATTGGAAGCTCAGCGAGAAGCTCTGAAGGTTGACAATTTAAAAAAGGAGACACTTCACAAGATGGAGATAGAGTTAGAGGAGAAATCAGATGGAGTGCGTTATTTCAAGGATAGAATTTGGGTTCCGAAAGTCGATCAGTTAAGGAAATTGATCATGGATGAAGCCCATCAATCAAGGTACTCGATACACCCACGTTATGACAAGATGTACAAAGGGTTAAAGGAACACTTTTGGTGGCCTGAAATGAAGAAGGATATCGCCACCTATGTGAGCAAATGTCTAACCTGTGCGAGAATCAAGGCAGAGCACCAGAGACCGTCTGGACTTTTACAGCAACCAGAAATCCCAGAATGGAAATGGGAGCGGATATCCATGGATTTCGTGACTAAGTTACCCAAGACTAAAAAGGGCCATGATTCGATTTGGGTAATCGTTGACCGACTCACGAAATCTGCACATTTCTTGCCAATAAAAGAAAGTTTTAGCATTGATAGACTCGCGCAATTGTATGTCGACGAGATAGTCATGCGTCATGGAGTGCCGATCTCGATCATCTCCGATAGAGACAGCAGATTCACCTCGCGATTCTGGCAGTCACTACAAGCAGCATTGAGTACCAGTGTGGATTTGAGCACCGCCTATCATCCACAAACTGACGGTCAGACGGAAAGGACTATACAGACACTGGGGGATATGTTACGTGCATGTGTGTTAGAATTCGGAGGTAGCTGGGATGATCACCTACCTTTAGTTGAGTTCTCCTACAACAACAGTTATCATGCAAGTATTCAGTGTGCCCCGTACGAAGCACTGTATGGACGAAAATGCAGATCCCCACTCAACTGGTTGGAAGTGGGAGAGAGTCGACTGCTTAGACCTGACATCGTACAGGAGACCACTGATAAGATTAAGCTAGTGCAGGAGAAGCTTAAAGCAGCCAGGGATCGCCAGAAAAACTATGTAGATAATCGGCGAAAGCCGTTAGAATTCCAAGTAGGCGATAAAGTGCTACTAAAAGTATCACCCTGGAAAGGATTGATAAGATTTGGAAAGAAAGGGAAATTGAGCCCTCGTTTTGTTGGACCATTTGAGGTTATAGAAAGAATTGGACCCGTCGCATACAGATTGGACTTACCAATAGAGCTCAGCTCTATTCATGACACGTTCCACATGTCCAATCTAAAGAAATGTCTGTCGGAAGAGACAATAGTCTTGCCTTTGGAAGAGATACAAATTGATGAACAACTACGCGCCGCAGAGGAACCTATTGAGATTCTTGACCGAGAAATCAAGCAACTCCGGCGCAGTAAGATACCAATAGTCAAGGTGCGATGGAACTCCCGGCACGGACCTGAGTTGACTTGGGAGCAGGAGGCGTTTATGAAGGACAAATACCCGCATCTCTTCACAAAGAACCCTTGCGGTAGCAACAAGAATTAAATTTCGGGACGAAATTTCTTTCAACCGGGGGTAAATGTGACAACTGTCAGTTTTGAGCTTCAGGTTAGCTACTTGTAAAATCCACTCAGTAGCGTTTCCGTAGGTTAAAAGCTAATTATTTAAGTTTCAAAATGAAACTAGGTTAGTTTGCGTGAAAAATTTAGGTTAAAACCTAAAAGTCCCGAAAACTGCCCGAAAAAGCCCGAACCGGCCCGAAGTCGCCCGATAATCCTATAATGCCAAATTAAAGTTAACTTTTAGAAAAATTAAGTTATTTTATTTAAAAATAAGTAAACTAATTTAAATGATCCAAAATTTCCCTCGAAAAATCGGTTTCTACCGAAAACGCGCCGAAAACCCGACACTGCGTTGAGCAAAACAGTATTAGTTTTACTTTAAAAAAAAATATATGTTACTTTATTAAAATAAAAGTAAACTGTTACAAATATTCTAAATTCACCTTCGAAAAAGTCGGTTTTGTCGAAAAATTGTTGCAAACCGACACTGCGTTTAGACCTATCAGTATAAAAACCCTAGCTTTTTAATAAATAAAAAAAAACGATGAAAGAGGGTAGGGATTGGCCAATGTGGCCGGCCACCTCCCCTTCCCCCCTATCATCTCTTTTCTTTTGTTTTCAAGACAAATAATCATCACAACCTCTTTATCATTTCATTTCAAATTCTTTCTTCTTCTATACTCTTTTCTCTCTATCCTCTTCTCTCCTTTTTCTCTCAAAAATCCAGCCCCATATTCTCCTATAATCTGGAAATTTTGAAGGTTTTAAGAGCTTGTTTAAGAGTGTTCTTAGTGTATTCAAAGGTAAGATACATTGCATAGTAGTTTAGCTTCGATTTTGAACCCATTTGGGTACTTTTCTTCATCTTTTATGAGGTTTTAATCCTCTTTGTTGGATGAATATCATCCTTGGTGTTTGAGGAAGAGATTTAACCATGATAATGTGTTAAAACATTTGAAAGTGGTGAAAATCTATGACTTCTCCATAAAAACACAAGTTTGATAAGTAAAATCACTTGTTTTTGATGTTTTGATACTTGTTTTGAATAGAAAATTGTTTTGATGATGCATGCATGTGTTTTAGTGTTATTCAAAGTTATTTCATTAAAATATTTGTTAAACCATATGAGTTTATGGTTAATAGCAAGAAACCCCCAAGAAAACTTATGATTTTATGTGTTTGATGGATGAAATGGGAGTTTTGAATCTGGACAGAATCTGTCCAGATTCTTGCATGTGTGTTTGAACGTTGTAAAAGTATAGTAAAATGAAGTATTTTCTTACAAAAATTTTATGGATTGAAATTTGATGTGTTAGGAAGAAAATCCATTTTGAATCACCCAAAAATTCGAAGAGAAACCCATTCAACCAACTACAAACTTTTTGATGCTCATCAGCTTTTAGTCAGGAAAGTTTATTTATCTTCATGCATGCATATCTCTTTGTTAACTTATCTAAAATGCACGATTTTTGATTCAAAACTCAAGTACTCTGAGTTAGCTTTCTAAAGAGTCCAAAATCATGTCATTTAGAGGAGTTTTGAGGGTTCAACCAATGAACACAAGTTAGTGGTGTAGGCTGTCCCTTGGTGGCAGATTACACATGCACAACTTTAAGAGGCCATATCTCCCTCAACAATCACTCAAATGATGTGAAACTTGTCTCATTAGCTTGGTATATGTGTTGGCTAGAAACTCCCTTTTGAAATTCGTGATTTGGTGGTGTAATAAATTATTTATGAATTAAACTTCACTAAAAGGTATTTTTGAAAAATAAAGGGGTACCACTGATTTTGCAAAAATGTTTAAAAATAGTAAAACACCTCTAAAAATTGTGAAATTTGATGAGATTGTTCCTAACATCCCCTAAATCAGAGGGTAAAAATTTGAGGATTTATCATTTGGTGGACCTAAGCTCAAAAGTGGCATTTTTACAACTTGATATTTTGGACAGATTCTGGAAATTGACAAAAATCCAATTTTATGAACTTTAAGCTTTCCAAAATAAGTGGAAGTCTTCAAAATGCACCAAAACAAACTTTTACTATATTGGACTATATAAACAACGTAACGGCATTATAATGGATATTGGTACGATTTATGACTTAGGGACCGTTGAACTTGGAACTTACGTTAAAAATTACGAACTTGTTAGGGCGAGTGTAGTTTCGGAGTCGGGTTTTGACCACGCACCATCATCTACCAAACCGCATTAATCACTCGAGGTGAGTATTCACAGCCCCTATTTTTACTGTTTTTACGTATTTGGGGTGAAAAGCATGTTGTTGATAAGAATTTGATGAATTATGCTTTCAAGCAAGTAATGAAAAATGTGATTTATTGTTGCTTTCTAGCAAGTGGTAATGAAATATGTGATACATGTTGAGTAAATTCCCCTTATAATAAACACTACTATTAACTCCGTTAGGAGCCTATGACTTAGTGGATAGCGCTATTTGGTACCAATACCCACCTTACTGACTGACGAGTTGAGGGTGCACGAATTCAGAATTAGCGTTCTACACATGTGGACCAGGTTCCACCGCTGAGGTAGTTCGCAGGGAACGCTCTGCCCATGTGGTCCGCTACCACCTCTGAGGTATTCGTTGGGGTTAACGGCTTGTATGGCTCAACTTTTCGTATCTTATGCATAATTGAAATTTTGACGTTAGCAAGCGTCCAAGAATTTTTCTCTCACGACAAAAGTCTGCTTGTGAAATGTTTTGTGTAAATTAAAAATCTGTGAACTCACCAACTCTCGTAGTTGACGTCTCTTTTAACATGCTTTTCAGGAAATCAGAAGGTGACCGATAATGCCTAGTTGTGTTGTTATGAATTCACCAAATCAAGACTTTATCATTTTTATTTTGTTATGTTTGTACTCGTTTAATTTGTGGTTGGGATGTACTTTTGTAAACACTGTTTAAATTTTATTTATGAATGGTTGGTGTTACGTATCTCCTATCGTGATGAAATCTCGACTGTAGCACCTCGTGTTTCCGCTTTAGCGGGGTGTTACATTTACTATGGTATTGCTTCAGAAATATGCCTCCAAAAAGGGAAGATCCGGAACTGGCAAGGCTCGTTTCGGAACAGGTTATGGCTTCAGCCCCCAATATAGTTAGCCAAGTGGTTGCTAGACTGAATGCTAATCAAACCAATAACCAAGGACTGAGAGACAGAGAGAAATAGAATGTACATACAAATCTATCAGGAGTTGCAACCCTAAGGAATTCCACGGGACTGAAGGAGCAGTATGGTTATTGTCACGGTTAGAAGGCATGGAGTCCATTCTCCACATTAGTAAATGCACAGAAGGAAACAAGGTTGAGTATGCCGCCTGTTTACTCCAAGGACGAGCTTTGACCTGGTGGAACACCCAAGTACAAACCCGAGGTCGTGATGCAACCGGTCGAATTTCTTGGGAAGACTCCAAGAGGATGCTCAAGGAAGAGTACTGTGCGAGAAGTGAAATACAGAAGCTAGAAGCTGAGTTTGTGGAACCATGAGATGAAGGGGAACAACATCAACACTTACATGGCAGGATTTCATGAATTAGCCAAGTTGGTACCACATATGGTGACACCGGAGGAGAACAGGGTTGATCGATATGTTTGGGAATTGTTCCCTGAAATCCGAGAAAATGTGACTGCAGCTGATCCAAAGACCTTACAGAAAGTAGTCAACTTAGCGACCAGACTTACCAACAATGTTAATCGAACAGGAGCATCTGCAAATAAAAATGCTAAAGGTAAGAGGAAGATAGAGGAACCTGTTAAAAGGCAATTTAGTGGGAGGTCGGGTAAGGAAAGAAGGATAGCTGGAAACTATGGAGTCCAAACCCAGGCAGTGGAGAAGGAAAGGAGGACATATTCTAAGTGTGATAAGTCCAAGAATCACCAAGCTGGGAGATGCATCCTATGTCTCAGATGCGGCAAGGGAGGTCATGTTGCCAAGGATTGCAGGAAGCAAACCTGTTTTGAGTGTGGAATCTTGGAGCACTACTACAGTGCTTGTCCCAAACTGAATCAGATGTCTAATGTGCACCCAGCTCAGCCAACAATTGAAGGGAATCTAGGAGGATTGGCTAATGGGCGAGCATTTGTGATAGGAGTAGAAGAGGCAAAACAAAATCCTGATGTGGTCACAGGTACGTTTCTTCTAAACAACCATCCTGCATCTGTGTTTTTTGATTCTGGTGCAGATAAAAGTTATGTATCGTTAGAATTTAGGCCTTAGATAATTAAGAAATCTCAGAATTTGAGAGAAGAGTACATAATCGAGTATTCAAACGGAGAGTTAGTTAAGGCGAACAAAGTAGTCAAGAAGTGCACACCAAGCCTAGCAGGAAAGGACTTTAGTATAGATCTAATTCCGATCAAGATAGGGAGTTTTGATATAATCGTTGGTATGGATTGGATGTCTAACCACCGAGCAACAATATGTTGTGCTGAAGAGACTGTCCTTATACCACTATCTGATGGAAGTGTACTCGAAGTACACGGAGAGAAACCAAAAAGAGATATCAGGATAGTATCCTACATGAATATGCGAAGCAATTTGCGAAAGGAATGCGTGGCATTTATGGCACATGTGGTGGATAAGGAGATAAAGGAAAAGCGAATGCAAGATCTTCCAGTCGTCCGGGACTTTCCTGAAGTATTTCAAGAAGAATTACTCGGATTACCCCCACATCGACAGGTGGAGTTCCACATTGACTTAGTCCCAGGAGTTGCCCTTGTAGCAAAGTCACCGTATCGCCTAGCGTCATCAGAAATGCAAGAATTGTTAAATCAGCTTTAGGAGCTACTCTGTTAGACCCTCTTCTGGTTGTGAAGAAGTCAAGGGCCTATCCGTTTATTTCGTGTTTAGTAGTTTCAATTCAGTTATCTTAGTTAAGTTTGTTTGCCCTTTCAGGAGTCTTAAACTCCAATGGCCTCTTTTGCAATTACCTCATTCTCCTATCCTCCTATAAATAGGAAGTGAGGTTTACGGTTTTTCTTTAATGCTCTTTTGTAATATCATCATCATTATTGAAATACCACTTGAATATTGAAGCATTCCATTGTTATTCTTAGATTTTGATCTTCATCTTTTACAGTGTATTCAATTCCATCTTGAGTCTCTTAGTGTTTATGGACAAACAATTGGTATCAAAGCTGATCCTTTGTTAGATCCTTGGTTCTTTGTTTAGTTTCTACAAAAAAAATTTAAAACTTTTTTTTCAAGCTGATAACTCCAAAATTATACATTTTGGGCTAAATCATACTTTTGTAGGTTTTGGAGGCCTTGGAACGGAAAAGTACGAAAAAAGGCGGAAAAGCGTGGAAATTGAGCAAAGTCAACTCAGAGGCATTTTAGCGTCCATGAGTCTTCAAGTCTCGCACCGCGACGAGAGCCACTTCTAGAAGATTCATGTTTTTCACTGACTTCGCGTCGACTCTGTAGATCTTTGCGCCGCAAAGTAGGAAAAGACCCTCGATGGAAGATTCCATGTTGTGCCAATATTCAAGAAATGGAGGAGAAAATGGATTGAAATCAATGAAATGTTGATGAACACAAATCTTCAAAAAGCATCAATGGTGAAGAGTATATAATATTGCAATAAAAGGTAAACAACCAAGGATTAAGCATTCATATTTGTAACACCCCGCTAAAGCGGAAACACGAGGTGTGACAGCTAAGATTTCAATGCGATAGGAGATAATTTAACATCATTCATTCATACCAAAATATGTAAAGTTTACGAAATGTATTACAACCAACCAACATTAAAAGTTTACAATCATATCAAAATTAAGCAGAGTCTTGATTAGTGTCTACGATTGCTCAAATTAAGCTTTATCAATCACCTTCTGACTTCCTGAAAAGCATGTTAAAACAAGCGTCAACTACGAGAGTTGGTGAGTTCACAGGTTTTCATATGCACAAAACATTTTAAATGCCATAACCTTTTTAGTGAATCTTTTATTCACTCACATTTTTTAGAAACATTTATAGTGAGCCTTTTTGCTCACACACTTTATCATAAACATTTTGTAAACAATTTATAGTGAACCTTTTTGTCCACTACCGTCACAAGGCTTATCTTTAGTGAACGTTTTTGCTCACTCCATTTCAAAGCTTAGTAACAAAACATTTTGTAGTGAACATTTTTATTCACTACCGATACTAGCTTCAACATTAGTGAACGTTTTTGCTCACTCCATTTCAAGCTTAGTATCAAATCTGAGTAAATTTCCCGGGTGATTTGTTAATCGCATGATATTTATTCTGTGAGTTACTACTAATCCTCCATTTCATGACATGCTACGCCCCTATTCTACCTCAGCGGTGGGACTAAATCCCACATGTGTAAAATTTTCATTCAATACAGTGCACCTATCACTCGTCAGTTTAAGGTGGGTATGTCAACCAAATAGCGCTATCCACATGTATTATAGGCCCATTGTTATGAGTTAATAGTAGTTACCGGGGACTTAAACATTTCAGACTCACTATATCATGCCTCAAAACATATCAAATTTAGCTCACAATACATTTCATTTCATTTCGCAACATTTTCACAATTTTTAACATTCATTTATGAGCATGCTTTTCACCCCAAAACACGTAAAAACGGTAAAAAAAGGGGCTGTGAATACTCACCTTGAGTAGTTTTGCGTTTAACAATCGGTAGTGCGTGAATAATCCCGATTCCAAGTCTACTTATGCCCTATCACATTACGTAATTGACGTAAGTCTAAATTCAACGGTCCATTTCTAGCAAGTCAATACCGATATCCTATTGTAATGCCTTTACTTAGATTTATTAAGTTCAACTTGGTACAAAATAGGTTTTTGTTACTTTATATTAATATTCAAACACATGAGAAGTCTTGAAGTTCATAAACCCATCTTTTGAAAGAATTCAGATTCTGGCAGGTTCATTGTGTTGTAAAAATGTTATCTTTAAGCTTAGTTCCAAAAAGACACAAGTTACCAAAATTTTACCTACTGATATTGAGGGTATTAACAACAATTCTACCAATTTTCATAATTTTTGGAAATGATTAACATATTTTAAAAATTATTGTAAATTCAGTGTGCAAGTATCAATGCTGAAAAGACATGTCTGTAGAGTTTGTGTCATAGAGATCTCATTATTATTCCACAATTTGAATTTCAAAAGGGATTTTAAAGTCAATTCAAATATCTAACAAATGAAACTTGATTCACACGATTTGGATGATTTTTGAATGAGATATGACCTCATGAACTCAAGCATGTGAATCTGTCATCAGTGGACAGATTACACTCCGAATTTCATTTCATTGGTTGCACATTCAAAACTCCACCAAATCATGAATTTCCAGATTCTTTAGAAAGCTAACTCATTAAACTTGAACTTAGAACCAAGAATCATGCATTTTAGTTAAATTATCAAGAAGATATGCATGCATGAATTTGATATAAATTTCTGGTCAGAATCTGATGAACACCAAAAAGTTTCCACATGGTTGAGGGCTCAAAACATGGAATTTTTGATTGATTCCAGTGGGGTTTGAACCCTAACACATAAAACATTGTACCATAAAATTTCCAGAAGAGAATGAATACAAAAACACCCTTTTTGGGTCGTATAAACAATATGCAATAAATCTGTCAGCATCATCCAGATTTCAAACATACTTTTATCCATCAAAACACATAAAATCACCAAATTTTTGGGGTTTTCTTGAATAATAAACTAAAACCTTCAACTTATATCCACTAAATAGATGAAATACATTTTAATATCATCAACACACATGCATGAACTATCATTAAAGTTCAGCCCCAAAAGACAATCAAAAACATCAAATAAAAGGGATTTTACTTCAAGTCTTGTGTTCTTAGGGAGGATTCATTGATTTTCACCTCCTTTGAATGTTTTAACACATTTCTAAGGTTCAATCTCATCCTCAAACACCAAGATTGTTATTAAACCATAAAAGAGGGATTAAACCTCAAAAAGAGTAGGAAAAAGCTCCAAAACGAGCAAAAATCGAAGTTAAAACATGTAATCTATCCTTACCTTTGAATAAACAACAATGAGAGCTTTAAACCTTGATTTAATCTTCAATAAAACTCAGATTTTTGGTTGAATATAGGCTGGAAATATTATGAGAATTGAGAGAGTTTTAGTGAGAGAAAAATGGTAGAGAGAGAGTGAGATTTGAAAATGACAAGGGTGTAAAGGTGTGATGATGTTGTTTATGGGAAAAAGAAAAGAGAGAGAGGTGATTGGAGGAGAGGGGTGGTGGCCGGCCATGGGGGCCCACCCACCTCTTTTCATATATATATATATATATATATTTTTTAAAATAAAACAGTGTAATTCTATACTGTTAATTCGACGCAGTACCGGGTTTTGGCGCTTTTTCGGCCAAAACCGACTTTTTCAAAGGCCAAATTGGATTATTTGGAACAGTTTATTTTCATTTTTAATAAAGTAACATATTTTATATAAGTTGACTTTAATTTTTGGCATTATCAGGTTTTCGGGTGACTTTGGGCCGGTACGGGCTTTTTCGGGCAAATTTTCGGGAATTCTAGGTTATTTCCGAAATTTTCCAACTCTCAACCTTAATTCTTCTTGAATAAATATAGGATTAATATTCCACTAAGAATTATACCAATGAGTGATTATCGGGCCGCTAATCTGAGAGCCGAATTTTGTCGGTTGTCACATTTACCCCCTGTTGAAAGAAATTTCGTCCCGAAATTTACTATTTGCCATATCCAGGAGGCTCCTTTGTAAACAGATGAGGGTGCTTGCTCTTCATAAAAGCTCCTCATTTGCAGGTAAACTCCGGTCCATGCTTTGTGTTCCAACGGACCTTGACAATTGGTATCATACTACGCCTCAACGGCTTAACTTCTTGGTCAAGAATTTCAATTAGTTCCTCAGTGATGTGCAATCGTTCATTGATTTGGACTACTTCCAAGGGTAGGACCACTGCTTCCTCTGATAAGCATTTCTTTAGGTTTGATACGTGGAAGGTGTCATGGAGGGCACTGAGTTCCAAAGGTAACTCCAATTTGTATGCAGCTAGTCCGACTCGCTCTTGTATCTCAAATGGTCCAATGGATCTAGGACTCAGTTTTCCTTTCTTTCCAAACCCTAGTAATCCTTTTCATGGTTATACTTTCAAAAGTACCTTGTCACCAACTTGAAATTCCAAAGGCTTTCTGCGATTATCAGCATAACTCTTATAACGATCCCTGGCTGCTTTTCAGCCTTTGCTGCATTGTTTTAAATTTTGTCCGTCGTTTCTTGAACGATAGCAGGCCTAGTTAGTTGTCGTTCTCCAATCTCTAATAAACTAAGTGGTGATCTGCATTTGCGTCCATAAATAACTTCATATGGAGCGCACTGAATGCTGGTATGGTAACTGTTATTGTAGGAGAATTCAGTCAGTGGTAGATGATTGTCCCAACTTCCTCCAAATTCCATCACGCAGGCACACACAACATGTCCTCCAGCGTTTGTACGGTTCTCTCTGTCTGCCCATCCGTTTGAGGATGATATAGGGCGCTTAGATCTAACCTTATGCCCATCGCCTTGTTTAATGATTGCCAGAAGCGTGCAATAAAGCGGCTATCTCTTGGCAGAAATAATTGAAACGGGTAATCCATGGCGCATAATGATTTTGTTCATGTAAGGTTGCGCAAGTCTGTCTATACTGGAATCTTCTCGAATTGGTCAAAAGAACGTCGATTTCCTAATGCGATCCCCATTTACCCATTTTTAGTCATGACCCTTCTTGGTTTTGGGCAATTTGATCACAAAATCCACTTTTATCTGCTCCCACTATCATTCTGGAATTTCCGGCTGTTGCAGGAGTCCGGATGGCTTCTGGTGTTCTGCCTTGATCGTGGCAAAGGTCAAGCATTTACTAACATACAGAGCTATATCCTCTTTCATCCCAGGCCACCAGTAGTGCTCTTTTATTCCTTTGTACATCTTTTCAGATACTGGTGTAACGAGTATTTTGTCAGATGAGCTTCATCCATGATCGTTGACCTTAACTGATCGACCTTTGGTGTCCACATCTTGTCTTTAAAATAACGTGCTCCATCAGCTTTCACCTCAAACTCCTTTTCTATCTGGTGAAGAGTCTCCTTCTTTAAGTTGTCATCTTAAGTGCAAACACCACAGCTCCTAGCTCAAGATCGTGTGTGGTGTAATTCTTTTCACGAACCTTTAACTGCCTCAACGCATAAGCAATGACCTTATTACTTTGCATTATCACACATCCTAAGCCTTGGTGCGAAGCATCGCAGTACACCACGAAGTTGTCCGTTCCTTCGGGTAATGCCAGAATGGGTGCATTGCACAATTTATGCTTGAACAACTGAAACGCTTCTTCTTGTTTCTCCCCCCAAATAAACTTCTTGTCTTTTTGCGCTAAGGTTGTCAGTGGCTGCGCAATCTTGGAAAAATTTGCGATAAATCCCCGATAGTAGCCTGCCAAACCAAGAAATTGTCGAATTTCTGTTGGCGTCTTCGGTGCTTCCCATTTCTTTATGGCCTCAATCTACGCTGGATCGACATGGATTCCTTCCTTGTTCACTACATGACCCAAAAAGTGCACTTCGCGGATCCAATATTCACACTTATAGAATTTTGTGTAAACTTCCTCGGTTTTGAGCAACTCCAGTATCAATCTTAAATGCTGCTCATGCTCCTCCTTACTTCGCGAGTAGATTAGGATGTCATCTATGAAAACAATCACCAATTTATCCAAGTACGGTCGACATATCCTGTTCATTAAATCCATGAACACTGCTGGAGCGTTTGTCAAATCAAATGGCATGACCAAGAACTCGTAATGACCATACCGAGTTCTGAACGCTGTCTTGACGATATCTTCTTCTCACACTCTCATCTGATGGTATCCTGACCGAAGGTCGATTTTGGAAAAGTAGGTAGGTCCTTGCAACTGGTCGAACAGATCGTCTATGCGCGGTAGAGGATATCGATTTTGATAGTGATCTTGTTCAGCTCCCTAAAGTCTATGCACATTCGAAAGTATCCGTCCTTCTTTTTGACGAACAAGACCGGGGCTCCCCAGGGTGAAGAGCTGGGTCGGATGAGTCCCTTATCAAGTAGCCCTTGAAGCTAATTTGACAGTTCATGCATCACTGAGGGCACCAGACGATACGGTGACTTTGCTACAGGGTCCGCTCCTGGGACAAGATCAATGTGGAACTCCACTTGCCCATGCAGGGGTAATCCAGGTACTCTTCTAGGAATACCTCGGGAAATTCTCGCACAATCAGGATGTCCTGAATTTGCTTTTCCTTTACCTCTTTATCTACAACATGCACCATAAATGCCACGCAATCCTTTCGCAAAGAACTTAGCATTTCCATGCAGGATACTATACTGGAGCTTGATGTACCTCCTCAGTTCTATTTACGAATACCCTTCTTTGAGCCTTGCACCCTTAATTTATTTGATTGGCTTATGTAGCTTGTTCCTCCTCTTGGTGCTGCTCAAGCCTTTATTCAGCGTGTAATACCTATCCTTAGAGTGATCTGGCCTTCGAAACTCGTAGCAGACTTTCCGCCCTTCTTGACCTTTCTTTCCTTTCTTTAGTAACAAGTAGTGTAACCGGCTAGATTGTCCTTGGTACCCAAAATACAAGCTCCTGGGTGATTGCAGTTGTAGCTGTTACATTTTGGATGAGAGTCCACATACCGTCTCGACTCATGGGTCTTTGCTCAAAATTGCTGACTTCTTTTCGACTTTTATCTGAATGACCTTGAGTTGTCTCTTCTGACTGGTGCTCTACTTTATTTTATTACATTCTTTCCATTAAATGGACACTACGACTCCTCTCATTTCTTCTATTTGCGACAAGGTCGGTAGTAACTTGAGTGACTACGGTAGGTACGACTTCCTGGACTTGTTGGGCTATCAGTTGAGCAATGTTGATCGATTAATTCTCACGGTTCACTTTCTAGCTACGTGTGTTTCTTCTGGAAACTGCGGTTCTAAATCATTTGTAAAATGTATGTTTGATTAAAAGTTGTCTTTAATAAATGTGCAAAAATTTGTATTTTATTTTTAACAGTTTCTTTAAAATAAAAATCGATAAGGACTTCTTTGTGATTTAATAAAAATGAATTTCGTAAAAGTTTAATACATATTTGAAGGGTAGAAGTTTGATACTAATTCATCCTTAAAATATCTTACTTGCCCATACTGAGGTTTAAATGGAACAACCAAAAAGTGCATTTTTGAAATTCTTTCAAATTCATGAGAGTTACATTTGAAAAGATCAACTTTGCCAACAATATCACCACAACTTGCCAGCACAAGTCAGCTCTCCTAGTCATCCTTCTTGCTGTCATAACATTCTCCACAACATTGGTGGTACCTTCCTCCAAGAGATCGCCAATTCTTTCGACTTAATTATCGTTCGATTCTATCTTGATACCCTGCTTCGATTATTTTGCAGTCCGTCGGCGAGTGCTCGGATTGTTCAAGCCTCTCCTAGTGTCATACAAGTAATATAACCGATCAATATCCCCGAAAGGATATGAAATGATCTTGCGTTATTTAGATGAGTTATCGCCAGTACACTCCGAATTGTTGCCGCAGCTTTCTTCTCAGTTGTCTCACTTGAGGTGCTGGGAAGTACGGGGGTGGATCGATTGAAATGTCTTCGCTTGATGTTCCAATGTCGGAATCGTAAAGCCTAGACGGGTCTTTCTCCGAAGTCTAAGGAATAGTGTTCGGCATAGTGATTGTAGTGTCCGCATAACTTACAAACGCGCATTCAAATATTAGTGACATCCTAGAC
Source organism: Centaurea solstitialis (assembly GCA_030169165.1). Taxonomy (NCBI): domain Eukaryota; kingdom Viridiplantae; phylum Streptophyta; class Magnoliopsida; order Asterales; family Asteraceae; genus Centaurea; species Centaurea solstitialis. The sequence continues at coordinate 48,707,897 of CM058045.1, forward strand.
GCTAACGCAGGAGTGTCCAACAATGGCGTCACTTTTCTTAAACGCGTAAGTGCTATAGTAAATATCAACATCATGATATGCTTATGTGAACTCACACAGTTTTCGCTTTTCTGGAAATTTTTCGAAGGTTCCAATTTTTATTTTTCTAACAGTACGCTTAGTTCATAAGTCCTATCCTACTTATATCATGGCTAGGCGTAGGTGATCAGGCTCCGCCTATCTATGATATATCAGAATAGCACCTATGCTAATCATACTCGTATTTAAATTCTCCTATACTCGAAATCCATAATTAAAAGTTTTAACTTATCTTATAAAAAGGTTGGTTATAGTACTTGGTTTTTATGAAAAACCGATGTTCTCTATAACCTATGGCTCTGATACCAAATCTGTAACACCCCGCTAAAGCGGAAACACGAGGTGTGACAGCTAAGATTTCAATGCGATAGGAGATAATTTAACATCATTCATTCATACCAAAATATGTAAAGTTTACGAAATGTATTACAACCAACCAACATTAAAAGTTTACAATCATATCAAAATTAAGCAGAGTCTTGATTAGTGTCTACGATTGCTCAAATTAAGCTTTATCAATCACCTTCTGACTTCCTGAAAAGCATGTTAAAACAAGCGTCAACTACGATAGTTGGTGAGTTCACAGGTTTTCATATGCACAAAACATTTTAAATGCCATAACCTTTTTAGTGAATCTTTTATTCACTCACATTTGTCAGAAACATTTATAGTGAGCCTTTTTGCTCACACACTTTATCATAAACATTTTGTAAACAATTTATTGTGAACCTTTTTGTCCACTACCGTCACAAGGCTTATCTTTAATGAACGTTTTTGCTCACTCCATTTCAAAGCTTAGTAACAAAACATTTTGTAGTGAACAGTTTTATTCACTACCGATACTAGCTTCAACATTAGTGAACGTTTTTGCTCACTCCATTTCAAGCTTAATATCAAATGTGAGTAAATTTCCCGGGTGATTTGTTAATCGCATGATATTTATTCTGTGAGTTACTACTAATGCTCCATTTCATGACATGCTACGCCCCTATTCTACCTCAGCGGTGGGACTAAATCCCACATGTGTAAAATTTTCATTCAATACAGTGCACCTATCACTCGTCAGTTTAAGGTGGGTATGTCAACCAAATAGCGCTATCCACATGTATTATAGGCCCATTGTTATGAGTTAATAGTAGTTACCGGGGACTTAAACATTTCAGACTCACTAAATCATGCCTCAAAACATATCAAATTTAGCTCACAATACATTTCATTTCATTTCATTTCGCAACATTTTCACAATTTTTCACATTCATTTAAAGCATGCTTTTCACCCCAAAACACGTAAAAACGGTAAAAAGAGGGGCTGTGAATACTCACCTTGAGTAGTTTTGCTTTTAACAATCGGTAGTGCGTGAATAATCCCGATTCCAAGTCTACTTATGCCCTATCACATTACGTAATTGACGTAAGTCTAAATTCAACGGTCCATTTCTAGCAAGTCAATACCGATATCCTATTGTAATGCCTTTACTTAGATTTATTAAGTTCAACTTGGTACAAAATAGGTTTTTGTTACTTTATATTAATATTCAAACACATGAGAAGTCTTGAAATTCATAAACCCATCTTTTGAAAGAATTCAGATTCTGGCAGGTTCATTGTGTTGTAAAAATGTTATCTTTAAGCTTAGTTCCAAAAAGACACAAGTTACCAAAATTTTACCTACTGATATTGAGGGTATTAACAACAATTCTACCAATTTTCATAATTTTTGGAAATGATTAACATATTTTAAAAATTATTGTAAATTCAGTGTGCAAGTATCAATGCTGAAAAGACATGTCTGTAGAGTTTGTGTCATAGAGATCTCATTATTATTCCAAAATTTGAATTTCAAAAGGGATTTTAAAGTCAATTCAAATATCTAACAAATGAAACTTGATTCACACGATTTGGATGATTTTTGAATGAGATATGACCTCATGAACTCAAGCATGTGAATCTGTCATCAGCGGACAGATTACACTCCGAATTTCATTTCATTGGTTGCACATTCAAAACTCCACCAAATCATGAATTTCCAGATTCTTTAGAAAGCTAACTCATTAAACTTGAACTTAGAACCAAGAATCATGCATTTTAGTTAAATTATCAAGAAGATATGCATGCATGAAGTTGATATAAATTTCTGGTCAGAATCTGATGAACACCAAAAAGTTTCCACATGGTTGAGGGCTCAAAACATGGAATTTTTGATTGATTCTAGTGGGGTTTGAACCCTAACACATAACACATTGTACCATAAAATTTCCAGAAGAGAATGAATACAAAAACACCCTTTTTGGGTCGTATAAACAATATGCAATAAATCTGTCAGCATCATCCAGACTTCAAACATACTTTTATCCATCAAAACACATAAAATCACCAAATTTTTGGGGTTTTCTTGAATAATAAACTAAAACCTTCAACTTATATCCACTAAATAGATGAAATACATTTTAATATCATCAACACACATGCATGAACTATAATTAAAGTTCAGCCCCAAAAGATAATCAAAAACATCAAATAAAAGGGATTTTACTTCTAGTCTTGTGTTCTTAGGGAGGATTCATTGATTTTCACCTCCTTTGAATGTTGTAACACATTTCTAAGGTTCAATCTCATCCTCAAACACCAAGATTGTTATTAAACCATAAAAGAGGGATTAAACCTCAAAAAGAGTAGGAAAAAGCTCCAAAACGAGCAAAAATCGAAGTTAAAACATGTAATCTATCCTTACCTTTGAATAAACAACAATGAGAGCTTTAAACCTTGATTTAATCTTCAATAAAACTCAGATTTTTGGTTGAATATAGGCTGGAAATATTATGAGAATTGAGAGAGTTTTAGTGAGAGAAAAATGGTAGAGAGAGAGTGAGATTTGAAAATGACAAGGGTGTAAAGGTGTGATGACGTTGTTTATGGGAAAAAGAAAAGAGAGAGAGGTGATTGGAGGAGAGGGGTGGTGGCCGGCCATGGGGGCCCACCCAGCTCTTTTCATTTCTTTTTAAAAATAAAACAGTGTAATTCTATACTGTTAATTCGACGCAGTACCGGGTTTTGGCGCTTTTTCGGCCAAAACCGACTTTTTCAAAGGCCGAATTGGATTATTTGGAACAGTTTATTTTCATTTTTTAATAAAGTAACATATTTTATATAAGTTGACTTTAATTTTTGGCATTATCAGGTTTTCGGGTAACTTCGGGCCGGTACGGGCTTTTTCGGGCAAATTTTCGGGAATTCTAGGTTATTTCCTAAATTTTCGCACTCTCGACCTTAATTCTTCCTAAATAAATATAGGATTAATATTCCACTAAGAATTATACCAATGAGTGATTATCGGGCAGCTAATCTGAGAGCCGAATTTTGTCGGTTGTCACAATATTGAAACTCTAAACCATCTCATTCCTTTTATAGGAATGAGGCAAAATACACAAATGTCATAAATGGCCCCCGAGGTTCCAAACCTCTAAACAAGGGCATACAAGATAAATTGTTCACTACTAACAGAATTAAACTAATAAAGCTGTAAATGATAGACCTTCTGACTCTTCCCAACAAAGAGGTCTAACAATCTCCCCCTTTGGGAAGAAGTCAGAAGGGTGGCGGTAGCTCTAATCCCGGTTCCCACTTGGACATCTGCACGTACTCGTCCCAATCTCCTATAATCCTTGTCCTCATCTTCATCGCGGCTTCGACCCGGCGATACATTAGCCTTTCCTTCAGTTTTCGCTCAATCAGGTTCATCGCCTCCAAAATCTTGCCTTTCCCATCGATGATCTTCCGCCCAGGAATCTGATCTGCCAGAAGTCTGCTTTGCATCCCATTGTAGACGTAGAGCAGAGTGCCGTCGCAGAATTTTGCAAGCTCGCTAAAACGCATAAACTTGCGTTCCTTCTTCTTCCTAGTCACGTAGAGGACCCCATGTTCCGGTATCCTGGTTGGCATATAAGGAAGGTAAGCATCAATACCGGGCACTTACAAGTTTGGACGGAGAAGGTTGACTTTTGGCTGACGGCTCTCTATGGCGAGTTGGTAGTCTGTCACACGTGCAAGAGTGACCGCATGACGAACATACTTCTTCAGAATCTCGGTGCCATCGCGGTAGTAGTCGAATCGAAGGATTGGGCCTTCCAGACACATGATGATCGTGAGGAGGTCTTTAAGGTGAACCCGGTCCAGATCTGCTTCAGTGAACGTCCAGTTCTGCATCTCTCCCGCAGGAATGCCGGTCCCGTACATGCGAACATCCCACTCGAGGAATAACTGATGTCTGTGTTTGTAAGGAGGAACACCAGTTACCTTCGTGAAACGACGTCGGATTCTTTGACGTCCGTGGGTCGCCCAGTTGCACTTCCTTTGGTGGACGTATGCAGTTCCTCTTCGCATCTTCTTGATATGGGAGGTCCCGAAGAAGACCTTTCGAGACCATACATGTAGTTTCTCTTGCTGGAAGATCCGGGTGAAAGACTTCCCGAGGAACGGCCTGAAGATGACCGTATGATTCCAGTTTAACTGGATGATGGTAGCAGCAGAGGATTCAGGAGTTGTTGTGGAGATCGTTTGCGGAGCTTCTGGAGTGGGGAGCTCAATCGTGGAAAAGAGGTTGTCGTAGTCTGTGTCTCGGAGGATGTCGTCCCCCTTCTGAAATATCCGGAGGCTTTGGGCTAGCGACCGAAGGATTCTCCGGGCTTCTTCCGGAATCTGGATCTCTGATAAGTCTGTCGGTGCTGCTTCCGGGGGAACGACATCAACGTCAGCTGTCTCGGTTAGATGAGGGAATTGAATTACCTCATCTAACGGGATTGACTCGTAATGCCAATCCGACACATCAAGAGTCTCCGTGTCTGAATCTACGTACGGAGTATCGGCGGCCGACTCTGATGGAGCGCTTGACGGAGCGGTGGTAGAAGCTAGAGCGGAGGACGAGCCGGAACCAGAGGCAGATTGGAGGTCGATGCGAAGCCGTTTGGAAGCCTGCACCTCCCCCTCATGAGGACCTGGTGCCGAGTCATCAGGGTCGTCATGCCTCCGTTTGGAAGACTGAGCCTGAGACCGACACGTGGCCTCTAGTTCCCGTATACGCTGCTGGAGCATCTCTATCTGGGCGTCTCTCTCTCGAAGCTGAGCGGATAGGCGATCATTCTGCGTCGTGTACGAGGAAATCAGGATCGCATGCTCCGTTTCCGTGACATATCCAGGAATGTCAGGAAGATTGCCCGAGGTAGGAGGTGGAAGTCTGAGTACATCCTCTGACAGTCGGGGAATCAGAACTTCAGTTGACGGGGCTTCCTCCGAGTGCTTGCCCTTGATTCGCCGTTTGAGCTCATAAAGCTCCTGATCCCGGACTTCTTGAAGCTTTCGTGATGCCTCAAGATCTGCCAACCTCTTCTTCTCTGTCTCGGCCAAGGCACGCTCCAACGCCTTAACCCGTGCATCCCTAGCCTTGTTGCCTTCCTCTATCGCTAGCATTCGTGAGTGGACGACTTTTAGGATGTCGTCCAAATCCATCGGACCGTCAGGCCTAAAAGCCCCGGTGTTGCGTGAGCGTCTTTAAAGACTTCGCTCGAGTGTGTCGGACCCGGTCCCGGTGGTACTAAACCTGGTGCTACTGTTGGGAATTGCAGACCAAAAACAGATATGCACAGCGGAATAAAACTGAACTGAAATTCCCAAATCATGAGATCCAACCTAAACTCGTTTAGATACAATCACGAGGGGGTTTAGAACAATACCTTTTAGGGCTAAACACAAAACGATTCCTGGAAAGCTAACGGGGAATACACCGCTACTGCACCACCATGAGAACCGCTGCTAGACCGCCTTTGGATTACCCGGAAAACCGAAACTGGTTTAGTGTGTGTGTGTGGGACGATTTTGAAGAGAGAGAGAACAAGGTTTAGGCTTTTCTTTTTCTCTAAGTTACTAATGAGATGGATTATTGAAATCATTAGGTTTACCATATATTTATATTAGTAAATATGGTAACTACCCAATAGAAAAAGCCCGTTTAATTATCAAGCCCGATAGGCTTTAATTAAACCATACCATATATAAATATTAATTAACTATTAATATTTATCCAATAAATAATAAATAAACTATCTATTATTTATTTCTCTCATAATTAATTAATTACACTAATTAATTAATTCCACACAACTAGTAAATCCAATTGATCTCTATTCGGGTGTGTAGCAGTGTGACCCACTAGTGCCTTATAACATTGGACACGGTAAACTTGTTACTGTCTTGCACATAATCCTTTCAGACTCCCAATTGTGCCAGACAAGTAACTCTACTGTTACCATTAGCCTAAGGAGGTCCCTAGCCAGACACTTAGGTTAACCAGGTTATAAGATCTCTTATATCCAGAGATACAATTCTCGCTAGAATTGTACACAGGTTCATTCCTTTTACACGCGATATCTCTAAAGTGAGTTTTAGACATGGAGCGGAGGACTTCAATCTTAAACTCAAGTTTTCTTGACTCTGATCTCGATTGCCTGCAGTAACGGAACTTTCCAAATAACAACTGTTATTCTATCTGAGCGTGGCCACGCATTTCTGCCAATCTCAACCGTCAAGGGGCCCGGAAATATCTCTCCTTTTACAGAGGTGTAAATCCCTACTTGACTATCTGCATCTGGTCACATGGCTTCCGCTGCATCTAGTCACGCCCCGTATGGCCACCCTGTTACGGCGTAGCGTTAGAACGTGCTAAGAGTACAATAGTCCTCATGTTTCCAGACCAAATATCTCAGGTCTAAGGACAACCTATCATCAAGTCAATGATCATGACATAGGCCACATCCAATACTCAAACACTCTGAATAAATCACCAAACACCCATAATAGCGTTACAATCCTGCTAAGGTTCCCACCTTAACAAGTAGCTACGAAACTTTTTAGATTTTACTTACAAGACTTGTATATAAAATCAGGGATAATTAAATATGCTAAACCTGGTTAATTTGAGACAATCATGAATAAAATCCTCCTTATTTCCATCACACAGTGAAAATAATAAAACTTACACGATATAAAGTCTCAAAAATTAATCCATGATAATAATCAAAAACTAAAACTAGCTACTAGTATCCAGGTACTGCATCCCAATGGAATTAGCATGTGTCTCATGCTTTACTCTAGCTAGCGGCTTTGTTAGTGGATCTGCTACATTCTCGTCCGTCGGAATCTTGCATATTCTTACGTCTCCTCTTCCGATGATCTCTCGGATGAGGCGAAACTTCCGAAGTACATGTCTCGACTTGTGATGCTCTCTAGGCTCCTTAGCTTGCGCCACAGCCCCAGAGTTATCACAATAAATATCCACTGGTCTAGAGATACTGGCTATAACTCTTAGATCCGTGATAAAGTTCCTGAGCCAGACCGCTTCCTTTGCTGCGTCTGAAGCTGCAATGTACTCGGCTTTGGTGGTAGAGTCTGCTATCGTGTCTTGCTTCGAGCTGTTCCACGAGATCGCACCTCCATTTAGGGTAAAAACGTACCCTGACTGTGATCTGTAATCATCCCTGTCGGTCTGGAAACTAGCGTCTGAATAACCAGTGACACTAATCTCATCCTCAGAACCTCCAAAGACCAAGAACATTTCCTTTGTACGCCTCAGGTATTTCAGAATGTTCTTGACAGCCACCCAATGGGCTTCACCTGGGTTTTGCTGGTATCTGCTTGTAACACTTACTGAGTAAGCAACATCGGGCCTGGTACATAACATGGCATACATGATCGATCCAATTGTCGAAGCATATGGTATCGATTTCATCTTGTCCTTATCTTGACTAGATTCGGGACACTGTGCTTTACTCAGCACTATACCATGCTGCATCGGGATAAATCCTTTCTTGGATTCATCCATCCTGAATCGTTTCAGGACTTTATCAATGTATGTACCCTGACTAAGTCCGATAAGCCGCCTAGATCTATTTCTGTAGATCTTTATACCAAGTATATATGCAGCTTCTCCAAGATCTTTCATTTGGAAACATTTGCTCAACCAACCTTTAACACTCTGTAAAGTTGGTACGTCATTTCCAATGAGTAGAATATCATCTACATATAAGACCAAGAAGGTTACTATGTTCCCACTGAACTTTGTGTAAACACATGGCTCAAACTCACTTTTGGCAAATCCAAATTGTTTGATTCGCTCATCGAAATGTAAGTTCCAGCTCCTGGATGCTTGCTTTAATCCATATATGGATTTTAGCAATTTGCACACTTTAGTAGGATTCTTTGGATCTACAAAACCTTCCGGTTGTTGCATGTAGACATCCTCTGTTAACTTCCCATTCAGGAAGGCTGTCTTAACATCCATCTGCCAAATCTCATAGTTGAAATACGCTGAGATGGCCATCAGAATCCTAATGGACTTTAACATAGCTATTGGCGAGAAAGTTTCATCATAGTCGATACCATGAGTCTGCGTGAAACCTTTTGCGACCAATCTAGACTTAAAAGTGTGCACATTTCCGTCCATGTCTGTTTTCTTCTTGAAAACCCATTTACGCCCAACAACCCTACAGTGCTGGGGTAAATCTGTCAACTCCCAAACTTGGTTGTCATACATGGACTGCATCTCCGCCTTCATGGCTTCTTGTCATTGTTCAGACTCATTGCCTGATACAGCTTCTCCATAGGATGTAGGCTCATTCAGGTCTCCACCGTCCTGGGAGACTAGAAATCCAAGATACCTATCTGGTTCTTGCCTTATCCTAGTGGATCTGCGAAGGTCCTGTGTTTGCACCTCCTCAACTGTTTCCAGTTGAGTCTCAACATTATCTTGTTGAGTGACTGGCTCAACAATCGGTACAGGTGTTTCTTCCTCTACTATCTGTAGGTCTATATCATTTCTGGTATTCTCTTGATTGAGAAACTTCTCCTCCAGAAATTCTCCATTGCGGGCCACAAATACTTTGTTCTCGCTAGGATTATAGAAGTAGTACCCCAGTGAGTTCTTGGGATAACCTACGAAGAAACACTTATCTGATTTGGGCTTGAGTTTCTCCGAGGTTGTACGCTTAACGTATACCTCGCAACCCCAAATCTTCAGAAAAGACAACTTAGGCTTCTTGCCTGTCCATAGTTCATATGGAGTCTTTTCTACCGATTTAGTTGGCACTTTGTTCAGTATGTTTGTTGCTGTTTCGAGCGCGTGTCCCCAGAATGATACTGGTAACGTGGAACGACACATCATTGATCGTACCATGTCAAGCAGGGTACGATTCCTCCTTTCTGACACACCATTCATCTGTGGTGTATACGGAGGGGTGAGTTGTGAAACAATCCCACACTCTCTCAAATGACTGTCAAATTCCAGGCTAAGATATTCTCCACCACGGTCTGACCTCAAGAACTTGATCTTCCTGTCAAGTTGATTTTGTACTTCACTCTGAAACTCTTTGAATTTCTCGAAAGCTTCAGACTTATGTCGTATCAGGTAGACATACCCATACCTACTGGAATCGTCAGTAAAGGTAATGAAGTACCGGTATCCTCCTCTCGCCTCATGACTGAAAGGTCCACACACATCAGTATGTATGATCTCGAACAAGTCATTGGCCCTTTCATTGTCTTTGTTGAAAGGATGCTTTGTCATTTTGCCCGACAAACAGGATTCGCAATTACTAAAGGGCTTAAAATCGAAAGTCCCTAGAAGTCCTCCTTTCTGGAGTAGTTCTACGCGTTTCTTGTTTATATGTCCGAGCCGACAATGCCAGAGGTAAGTTTGATCCTTGATGTCTTTGGATCTTTTACTTATATGATAGATTTCGTTATTACTTTCTTGGAGATTCAATATGTATAGACCATTCGAAGGAGTTGCTTTGAAATAAAACATGTCATTTTTAAAGCAAGAAAACATTTTATAATCATATTTATAATAAAATCCTTGGTCTACCAACAAATCAAAAGAAAGAACATTTTTGATCATCTTAGGAACATAATAACAAGTATCGAGTTCCAAAACTAGACCCGAGGGCAAACTAAGACTGTAAGATCCTACGGCTTCAGCTACAAGCATCGTGCCTTCACCGACTCGTAGGTTCGAACGATCCTTCCTCAAGGTCTCCCTTCTAGTGAATCCCTGTAAATGATTACAAATGTGGTTACCACTTCCTGTATCAAGTACCCATAATTCATAAGAAGTGATCAAACAATCTATCATAAAGATACCTGGCGCATCGGATAGACCGATGTCCATCTGGTCAACGTTGAATGAGTGGACACAGATATCTTGGCTACCACATTCTGGGCAACTTAGATCTCCCAGCTCATCAATCCAATCAGTAGTGTCCATGAGATCAGCACTTGCTTCCTTTGGCTCCAAACTGTCCAAAATATCCTCATGAACCTTTGCCACGTCCATTCTGGGTTCTCCCATGTATCCACTAGCTGTGACACGGATTTCCTTCGGGAGTGAGAACCACATCAGATACACAAGCTCCTCCTGAGTCATCTTGTATCCAAGTCGCGACAAACACTTAAAGAGTCTCCTTATCTCCAGGAGATGATCTTTAACTGATTGGCCTCTTTTCAGCTTCAGTGAAAAGATTTCTTTCATGATCAAATATTTGCCACAGTTCTTATAGAAGCCAATCTGGTTTTCTATACTCTTCACGACCTCATGGCAGAACTTAACTCTGAGATCGACCGTAAACTCGGGCGAAGCAGAGAAAGATAGAATAGACATCACGTCAGATTCATCGGCCATAAATCTAAAATACTCAGCAAATTCCTCTTCAGGGGCATTGCTCTTAGGTCGTGACAGTGGTTTATTGATCACATAAAGCTTATCCTGGCCGCGCAAGACATTATCAAAATGTAACTTCCAAACTGGATAGTTTTGGCCCGTAAGCTTCCACTTGCCCATGATTAGGCGAAGTGATTCCTCAGGTGAATAAAACGGAACGGTAGTATAAGACATCTACATAAAGGATAAATTCCGATTTAGAGTATTGATTATAAAGCTTCTAATAAATTTATTACCCTTAGAAAAATAAGTTTATTAGACTAGAACCCATATTTCACATGTTATTTCTGGTAGGTAACCACTTATACCAATCGCATTTTAAACGAAAATACGACTTCTAAAACGTCGGGACATCGAATATTACATTCGTGCATATTTAGTCGCTCTAGTGCGCTTTGGCCCGATACGACACGGTAAATTGTTACAAAAACCAAAATAGATCGCACCACTTGAGACTGGGTGTACTTGTTGGGTTTTTATGGGTATCCTCTGATCAAACTGACTCGAAGGTTAACACGGATCTCAAAAACCTCACTGGTTTAATAGATCCCGTAGGTTTAACAATGAAACTGATAAAACCCATATGATCAAATATACACTATTTCGATCTTATCATGCGGAAGCGATAAAGTTAAAAACCCTTAAATGCTCATTGATCTTTAATCGTTCTAGTTTAATTAATTCTAATGGTTTAGATGATTCACCTGGATTGCTCGAGAACTAGTCCACCGGTGATCGACCAACGAATGTTCTTCTAGTTGAACCGAATGAAAAACCCGAAGATTGGAAAACCGAAACTGGAATCCGAAAAAGGGGGGGGGGTGTCGCCGGCTGGAGAGAGAGAGGGAGAGAGAAACTGGAACTGATTTTTGTTAGCTGAAAAGCTTAATTTTTTCTTAACCCATAAGCCTTATTTATATGGAGGAAAAAACACAGTTTGAATAGAATCCAGTTTCCATATTATAATTATCTCAAATCTTTTCCCTCTTTAATTACTGGAAAAGAATTTGCCTATGATAATTATATATATATATATTTATCTAATATATATATTACTTATTAATTAACTATTATATATTTATTTTATCTAATAAATATATAATGTTCTAATTAATTAATAACCCTCCAACTTTGGGATTTCTGACTGAAATTACCCAACTGATTTATAATTCACTATTATAAATCCTAACTTCCCATTTTCGGGGTTCATTTAACTTATTCGATTTATAGGTCCTCACAGGTGTGACCCTCAAGTGTCTTGCAACACTGGATGTGTAATCACTTGGTTTGTCAATTCTGCACATAATCCCTAACAGACTCCCACTTGTGCAAGTTGGCAATACCGCCTTTGACTACACTGACCTAAGGAGGCCCCTAGACAGGCACTTAGGCTGACCAGGTTACAAGAACTCTTATACCCATACTGGTGATATAAACATTCCGTAAGGAAATAGTATCTATGAAACTACTGTTCATTGATTGGGTATATCTTGGCTTTTCCCTTTGCATCGCGATATTTCATCTGTGAGTATGAGCTTGGAAAGTGTCAACTCTAAATACTCAAGATTCTGTTTTCTTGACTATCCGACTTTTACTGATAGGTAAACGACAAAGAACTAATCAGTTCGTTTAGGCATGGCCATGCACTTCATCAGTATACTCAGTCAGTCAAGATGGGCCCAGAAATATCTCTCTTCAGAGAAGAGGTGCAAATCCCATCTTGCATATATGCCTTTAACACCACGGCTTCCGCTGAATCTAGTTACGCCCTTTATAGCCACCCTGTTACGGTGTAGCGGTTGAGTGCACTAAGTATTCAGTGGTCCTCATGATACTAAATCAGATACCTCAGGTAATAGGGACAACCACTGTGAGACTTACTTATGACTGATTCCAAGAAGTAATCTCAACTGCGGATCACGTCCGATATTTGCTACTCTATCAAATATCTGTGCAACTTTTAGTCTACAATACTTGTAGCTGTTATTCAGCAACTGATCATAACTACCTAAAAGTTCACAATGACTTTAACACCTTATCATGTTCCCACAATGATAAGTTGTCACGGACAGGTTTTGAATGAAAACTGGAAACTAGTTTCATTCCTGGATATATTAAAACATGCAAAATTGTAAAAGTGATAAAGAAATCAATTTTGTATAGTCCATATTACACGCTGTAATAATAACAAGATTGAATGTCTTTTCTTTAATAACTTTCATCATATCCATTTAACATTTGTTAAATACTGGTCTAAAATGAAGTATCACCTATCTTCAGTTTAAAGCCTTTGATTAAAGTTTACCATTTTAATCAAAGTGATAACCAAATAATACAAGTCTGTTTATACGATCTACTTGTATCTGCTAATTATTGTTTTGCAAACACCTCTTAAAACAATAACTAGACTTTTATCATATTCCATGAACTTGGAGACCTGGACTAACTTCCAGTTCCTGAATATGTAAAACTACAACTTTCCTTAGTTGCTGTGTAGATGAATGATTTCTACCTGAAATTAGGTTCCATTTGCAATGATGGCAAATCTACTGGAATTCTATATTTAATCCAACACTTTTATTATAGATTTTAAAGTCAATTATGACTTTACTTTGTTTCAAGGGTCTTGAAACTTTTATCCTTTTGACTAGAAAGGTAAATTATATGTTATGAATTCTTATCCTATCTGGATTATAAATTCCGAGATATATCGAATCAATAATTGTATCTTTTATTCTTTATCTTAGACTAGATAGAGAATAAATTGGGCTCCCACTTACTTATAAAAACTAACTATTACTCAAAATTTACCATTGACTTAGTCAAAACTTTGATTTGTCAATTCTATTTTAAGTAATAAACTTTGAGAATTTCTTTTATAAAACTTAACTGGATTCGATTAAATCCTAATTCCAAAACTTGGAATCTTTCTAGTTTTACAAATACTGTTATTAACGCCATCTGAGTTAATATCCTAAATTCTCCTTTTAAAACATTTGAATAATAAAACTTGATCAAACTTGAGTAGTCAATAAAACTTAACTAGATTTGATTAAATCCTAATTCCAGAACTTGGAATCTTTCTAGTTTTATAAATACTGTTATTAACGCCATCTGAGTTAATAAAATTTGATCACAAAACTATTATTCATAAATGTTTTATTCTCAAAACACATTCCTGTAGAATTTCGTGTGTTTTGATAGTTTTTATACAAATTACTTCAATTTAATAGATTTTTGAAGTAACTATAACAGGCAACATCTAGGATCATACGGATTTAAGAATACTAAGCACAATTAGATATTTCAATGTCAAGACAATAACTTTTGAAAATAAAACCATAAAATTATAAATCAAAAATATAATCATCCCAAAAACTGTTTAAAACATAAATCCAAAATTAACTATTTTAAAACCATAAATCCAAAATATCTTGACTAATATCGAAATAAACTTGTACTTAAGATCCTCAGCAACTTCTGGGCACTTCACTTCCGACCTCCTGCAATAGTCATTTGCTCTAGGTATCAGTATACTTGTAAACTAACAAGTAAGAAGTGACAAATTAAAGCAATCATAAATATCTGAGGTTTACATACCTGCTTCATGACGCTTAGGGCAGTTTTGCCTCCAGTGACCGACCTCATTGCATGTGAAGCAGCGGTTCTCGGTCCTAGCTTTATTTGGCTTAACCTTCTTGCCCTTGCCCTTGCTTTTGCCTTTCTTGGGTGCACCCTGGACGGCCTGGACTGGTCCCTTTCCTTTGCTGGTGCTAGCATGCCCATTTTTCTTTTTCACCCCTCCGTCTTTCACCATCAAGACATCCTTGGTCTTGTTCTTGTTCCCCATATTCAGTTCAGCTGTCTTAAGCATGGAATGCAATTCTGCTATTGTTTTCTCCATGTTATTCATATTGTAATTGACTACAAAGGGCCTGTAGTCTTCTGACAGTGAATTGAGTATGGTGTCTGTTGCTAGCTGCAACGGAACCGGATGACCAAGCCTCTCCAGATGATCTAAGTGCCGTTTCATTTTCATGACATGGTCACTTACTGATGTCCCTTTTATCATCTTGCACTCTTTAAATGCTTTTGTGGCATCGTAACGTTCTGTACGAGCCTGGGTCTGGAACATGTCCCTCAGCTGGCGGATCATGTCATAAGTATTTGTATTTATGAGTCCTGCTTGCAGATCTGGGCTCATAGTTGCAAGCATCAGACAGGCGACATCAAGGAGATCATCCGAGTGCTTCTTGTGGGCATTTCTGGCAGCAGCCGGAGCATTTGCCGAGGTGCCTCCCCAAGAGGCTCTTCAAGGACATACCATTTCCTCTCATGTCTGAGCACAATCATCAGATTGCGCTCCCAGTCGAGGAAATTAGAGCCGGTCAGCTTATCCTTCTCTAGGATAGAGCGGAGGGAAAGATTCTTAGTGCTGGTAACAGTGCTTGCCATCTACACAAACTAAAACTTTTGGTCTTTAGCAACTGTAAATAGATTAAATTCCAATAATTATCAATAAACCCTTAAATGATCAATTTATTGGACTAGGATGCTTATTTCATACGTCCTGATGTGCGTAATGTTCTTGCTCCACCCGACCCGTATTTATTTCGGTAGGTAAGGACTTTTTCCCATCATATCTAGCTGACATGACTCCTAGATCTTTTCGGAACCACGGTAACTGTACATGTTTCGGTTCCTCTAAGTGCATTTTGGCCCGGTACCTCCCGGTGAACTTAACAGTACCAAAATAGATCTCACCATTTTGGGGACCTGATCACTATACTCTGGCCGGTACCACCCGGAGATAATTCGCAGAGTTATGTAACCCCTCCAGCTTCAGTTTGAACACGGATGTTGAATGTGTGATCACTTACAACGCCTGTGTACTTTACGCCGAAGGTGCCCCTAGATGAGTTGCACTACTGATCTATGATTTTCGGGGTTTTGAAAAACTTTACTTCCAGGCTTTTTGAAAAACTGATTGTTATAAAGGCCACTGATGTTTTAAACTATCTTTTTCAAACATGCATGCAATTTTAAAACTAACTGTTCTAAAATCACTTGCTAATTAAAACTAACTGTTTTAATAGCACACCAAGTTGATTAAAACTAACTGTTTTTGTCAACTTGCCTTTACTATGAAACAATCATCTATAGGTTTTAAAACAAAATCTACCGTTTTGAAAAAATTGAAAAACTGGTAATTTTAAATATAAAACCTACATACTTTGTGATACAATCTAGTTTTAAAAGAAACTATTTAAAACTTACTAACATACAAGATATCACAAATAAGCATTTAATCATGCAATTAAATAACAGTTAATCACATAATAGCCAATTATAGTTTTTGCCAACGTTTGTTTCCTAGGGACCAATAATGACCTATTTCACTAAAAGGCTTCAAAACTTGCGTAGCTCCCACTGGCCTCGCCATGTTTGTTAGAACTCCGGTAAGACGAAGAATTTTGGTAGCTCCTGTGACATCCGTCAATTTTTGACTTTCAGGTTAGCTACCCGTTTAATCACTCTGTAGCATTTCCGTAGGTTAAAAATTAGCCATTTAAGTTTTTAAATGAAACTAGGTTAGTTTGCGTGAAAAATTTAGGCTAAAACCTAAAAGTCCCGAAAACTGCCCGAAAAAGCCCGAACCGGCCCGAAGTCATCCGATAAACCTATAATGCCAAATTTTAAAGAAATTCTCAGAGAATTAAGTTATTATATTTAAAAATGAGTAAACTAATTTAAATGGTCCAAAAATTTCTTTCGAAAAATCGGTTTCTACCGAAAACGCGCTAAAAACCGATACTGCGTTGAAATAAGCAGTGTAGATTAACCCTTTTATTTAAATTAAAAAAAAAAATTTTGAAATGGGTTGGGTGGGCCCCTTGGCCGGCCACCCCCCCCCCCCAATCACACCTCTTTCTCTTTGTTTTATTCCAAGAATAACATCATCACACTTCACTTCTCTTTTCATTTTTCAAAAACACTTTCTCTCTCTAATCTCTTTTTCTCTCTTCTCTCTCTCTAAATTCTCCAAGAACTCCAGCCTATATTCAATCAAAAATCTGAGTTTTATTGAAGATTAAATCAAGGTTTAAAGCTCTCATTGTTGTTTTATCAAAGGTAAGGATAGATTACATGTTCTAGTTTCGATTTTTGCTCATTTTGGAGCTTTTTCCTACTCTTTTTGAGGTTTAAATCCTCTTTGTTGGATGAACACCATTCTTGATGTTTGGGGATGAGACATAACCTTAGGAATGTGTTTAAACATTCAATGGAGGTGAAAATCCATGAATCCCCCATAAGAACACAAGTTTGATTTCGAAAATCGTTTATGTGATGTTGTTGACCATCATTCTTGGGCTAAACTTCATGGATAGCTCATGCATGAGTTTTGATGGTACCAAAACATGTTTAGTTTATTTTTCATTTGTATAATCTGATTTGGGGGTAAAATAGCAAGAAAAACCCCAAAAGTTTATGATTTTATGTGTTTTGGTGGTAAAAATGGTGTTGGATTCTTGACAGATTCTGTCAATGTTTTTGCATGTAGTTTACACGATCCAAAAAGGGTTTTCTCGAACTCATTTCTTCATGAAATTTTTATGGATTGATATTTAAAGTGTTAGGGTTCAAACCCCACTGGATTTGTGCAAAAACACCAAGATTTGAACCCAAACCATCATGAAACATTTTCGTGTGCAACAGCACTTGGTCAGGAATTTGGGTCATCTTCAAACTTGTATAACTCTTTGATAACTTATCCAAAATACAAACTTTTTGATTCTAAACTCAAGTACTCTGAGTTAGCTTTCCAATGAGTCCAAAATCATGTCATTTAGAGGAGTTTTGAGGGTTTAACCAATGAAAACAAGTTGATGGTGCAAGCTGTCCCAAGATGGCAGATCCACATGCACAACTTTAAAGAGGCATATCTCTCTCAAAAATCACCTAAATGATGTGAATCTTGTCTCATTAGCTTGGTATATGTTTTATTTAGAAAATCCCTTTTGAAATTCGTGAGTTGGTGGGATAATGAACTCTCTATGAGCAAAACTTCACTGACATGTATCTTTGAAAAATGAAAGTGTGCACTGATTTTGCAAAAATGTTTAAAAATAGTAAAAGACCTCTAAAAATAATGAAATTTCGTGAAATTGTTCCTAACATCCACTAAATCAGAGGGTAAAAATTTAAAGACTTATTATTTGGAGGATCTAAGTTCAAAGTGGTAATTTTTACGACTTAAAATTTTGACAGATTCTGGAAATTTTATAAAATCCAAATCTATGAACTTTGAACCTTCCAAAATGTGTGGAAGACTCCAAAATGTGATAAAATAAATTTTTACTATATTGGACTATATAAATAACATAATGGCATTATATGGATATCGGTACGATTTTAGAATTAGGGACCGTTGAACTTAGAACTTACGTTAAAAATTACGTGTTTGTTAGGGCAAACATAGTTCGGAGCCGGGACTAGACCACGCACCATCACTTACGAAAATCGCACTAAACGCTTGAGGTGAGTATTCACAGCCCCACTTTTTACCGTTTTTATGCGTTTTGGGGTGAAAAGCATGTTTATGAATAAATGTGTTTAATTGTGAACTTGTTGCGAAATGAAATGAATTATCAAAATGAAATGATTTATTGTGACAAATGAAATGAATCGTTTATTTGAAATGTTATGAAATATTTTTATAAAATGAAATAAATTGAAATGTGAGTATGATAATGAAATGTATTATTGAAATGAAATGTTTTGTGTATATTGAAATGAAATGAAACGGGAATATGCTTTGTGTACCGAAAAGAATTGAAATGAAATGTGTTAATGAAATGAAATGAAATGAAATGTTATGTGATTATTGAAATGAAATGTTTTATTGAAATGAAATGAAATGAAATGTTTTGTGAATATTGAAATGAAATGAATTGAAATGTGTTTCGAATATCGAAATGAATTGAAATAAAATGAATTTGAGTATCGAAACAAAATGAAATGAAATGTATTGTTTGTATCAAAATAAAATGAAATGAAATGCATAGTGAGTTAAATTTGATGCGTTTTAAAGCATGATATAGTGAGTCTGAAGTGAAAAAGTCCCCAGGTAACTACTATTAACTCATAGCAATGGGCCTATAATACACGTGGATAGCGCTATTTGGTTTGACATACCCACCTTGACTGACGAGAATATAGGTGCACTGTATTGATTAATTCTTCACGCGTGGACAAAAGTCCCACCGTTGAAGACGCGTAGGGGCAATATGTCATAATTGGCAGGATTAGTAGTGACTCAAAGAATAAGTATCATGCGATTAACAATTCACCCGAGAAAATTTACTCACTACTTGATACTAAATTGTTTATTGGGTGAATGAACTGATTCACTAAATTGTTTATTGGGTGAATGAACTGATTCACTAAATTGTTTATTAGGTGAATGAACTGATTCACTAAATTGTTTATTGGGTGAATGAACTGATTCACTAAATTGTTTATTGGGTGAATGAACTGATTCACTAAATTGTTTATTGAGTGAATGAACTAATTCACTAAATTGTTTATTGGGTGAATGAACTGATTCACCAAACTGTTTACAAAAATGTTGCGAATAAATGTTTTATTGAAATTGATATTGTACATAACTGTTTTGTACTTATAAAAACCTGTGAACTCACCAACTCTCGTAGTTGACACTTGTTTTAACATGCTTTTCAGGAAACCCGAAGGTTTGATTTAGGCTTTTAGAGCTTTTTGTGAACGCCAATCATGTTTCGATGTTATTCGGATTTTGTAAAAGAATTTGTAATTTATGAACTCCGGTTGGATTTATATGTCTTGTAAACATATGTAAATTATTAATGTTATGAATGATTGGTGTGTATATCTCCTATTGCTTTGAAATCGAGACTGTCGCACCTCGTGTTTCCGCTTTAGCGGGGTGTTACAGATTTGGTATCAGAGCCATAGGTTATAGAGAACATCGGTTTTTCATAAAAACCAAGTACTATAACCAACCTTTTTCGAAAAGAAGTTAAAACTTTTAATTAAAAGATTTCGAGGTATAGGAGAGTTTAAATGCTCGTGTGATTAGAATAGGTGCTATCCTGGTATATCATAGAAATGCGGAGCCTGATCACCTACGCATAGCCATGATATAAGTAGGATAAGACTTATGAACTAGTCATACTGTTAGAATTTAAAAGCTGGAACCTTGAAAAACTTCCTGAAAAACATAAACCGTGTGAGTTCACATAAGCACATCATGATTCTGATATCTACTATAGCACTTACGCGTTTAAGTAAAGTAACGCCTTTGTTGAATACTCTTGCGTTAGCGATTAGGATGACACTAGTAGTTTGAAGGCGCGTTAATAAGTTATGCGGACACTACAGTCACTATGCCGAACACCATTACTTAGACTTCGGAGAAAGACCCGTCTAGGCATTACAATTCCGACATCGGAGTAACGAGCAAAGACGTTTCAATCGATCCACCTCCGAACCTCACAACACCTCATATGAGACAACTCAGAAGATAGTTGCGGCAGCCTTTCAGAGTGGACTGACAATAACTCATTGGGGTAATGTAAGATGATTTTGTATCCTTTCGGGGATATTGATCGCTCGTAATATTGGTATGGCACAAGGAGAGGCTCGAACTATGAGAACACTCGCCGACGGACTGCGAAATAGTCGAAGCAGGGCATCAAGATAGAACTGGGCCATAATTTAGTTAACAAACTTGGCGCATCTCTTGGAGGAATGTACCACCAATGTTGTAGAGAAGGTTATGACGGCAAGTTGTGGTTATACTGTTGGCAAAAATTGATCCTATCGATTGTAACTCTCATGATTTTGAAAGAATTCCAAAAATGCACTTTTGGGTTGTTCCATTTAAAACCCAGTATGGGCAAGAGAAATATTTTAAGGATGCATTTAGCATCAAACTTTGAACTCTTCAGATATGTACTAAGCTTTTATGAAATTAATTTTTATTAAATCACCAAGACGTTCTTACCGAATTTATTTTAAAGAAATTGTCATAAATAAAAATACAAATAATCTCGAACATTTATTAGAGACAACTTTTAATTAAACATACATTTTACAAATGAATTAGAACTGTATTTTCCAGAAGAAACACACGTAGCTAGAAAGTGAACCGTGAGAATTAATCGATCAACATTGCTCAACTGATAGCCCAACAAGTCCAGGAAGTCGTACCTACCATAGTCACTCAAGATTACTACCGACCTTGTTGCAAATAAAAGAAATAAGGGGGTCGTAGCGTCCATCGAATGGAAAGATGGTAATAAAAGAAAGTAGAGCCCCAGCCAGAAGAGAAGTCAATTCAGGATATTCCAGTAGTACGTGAATTTCCTGAGGTATTCCCGGAAGAGTTACCCGGATTACCTCCGCCACGACAAGTAGAATTCCACATCGACTTAGTTCCCGGAGCAGGACCTATCGCAAAGTCGCCGTATCGACTAGCACCGTCCGAGATGCAGGAGCTGTCTAGCCAACTTCAAGAGTTGTTAGACAAGGGTTTTATCCGACCCAGTTCCTCACCCTGGGGAGCCCCTGTGTTGTTCGTCAAGAAGAAGGATGGATCCTTCCGCATGTGCATCGACTATAGGGAGCTGAACAAGATCACCATCAAGAACCGATACCCTCTTCCGCGCATCGACGACCTGTTCGATCAACTGCAAGGAGCAACGTACTTCTCCAAGATCGATCTTCGATCTGGTTACCATCAAATGCGAGTGCGTGAGGAAGACATCGCAAAGACAGCGTTTAGAACTCGTTATGGTCATTATGAGTTCTTAGTCATGCCTTTTGGGTTGACGAACGCTCCAGTAGTGTTCATGGATCTAATGAACCGAGTATGTCGACCATACTTAGATAAGTTCGTAATTGTCTTCATAGACGACATTCTAATCTACTCAAGGAGCAAGGAGGACCACGAGCATCATTTGAGGCTGATATTGGAACTGCTGAAAGCCGAACAGTTATACGCCAAATTCTCGAAGTGCGAGTTTTGGATCCGAGAGGTTCACTTTCTAGGACATGTGGTGAATAAAGAAGGAATTCACGTCGATCCAGCCAAGGTTGAGGCCGTAAAGAAATGGGAAGCCCCGAAGACACCGACAGAAATTTGACAATTTCTCGGTTTGGCAGGCTATTACCGACGATTCATCGCAAACTTCTCCAAGATTGCGCAGCCGCTGACAACTTTAACGCAAAAGGACAAGAAGTTCGTCTGGGGAGAAAAACAAGAAGAAGCGTTTCAAACGCTAAAGCAAAAGTTGTGTAATGCACCCATTCTGGCGTTACCCGAAGGAACGGATAACTTTGTGGTGTATTGCGATGCTTCGCATCAAGGCTTGGGATGTGTCCTGATGCAGAACGAGAAGGTCATTGCCTATGCGTCCAGACAACTGAAGGTTCATGAGAAGAACTACACCACCACGACTTGGAGCTTGGAGCAGTGGTGTTTGCCCTTAAGATATGGAGACATTATCTCTACGGCACAAAATGCACTATCTATACGGACCATAAGAGTCTCCAGCATATTCTTGATCAGAAAATGCTGAACATGAGGCAGAGAAGATGGGTTGAGTTGCTCAGCGATTACGACTGCGAGATTAAATATCACCCAGGGAAGGCGAATGTTGTAACTGATGCGCTAAGCAGGAAGGAACGGGTGAAGCCTTCAAGGACACGAGCAATGGGAGTGATAGTGCAGACCAGCCTGAAAAGTCAGATACTGGAAGCTTAGAGAGAAGCTCTGAAGGCTGATAACTTGAAGAAAGAAACTCTACACCAGATGGAGAAAGAGTTCGAAGAGAAAGCGGATGGAGTGCGTTATTTCAAGGATAGAATTTGGATTCCAAGGGTGGAGCAGTTGAGGAAGATGATCATGGATGAAGCTCATCAATTAAGGTACTCGATACATCCAGGATCTGACAAAATGTACAAGGGACTGAAAGAACATTATTGGTGGCCTGGAATGAAGAAGCATATTGCCACCTATGTGAGCAAATGCATGACTTGCGCAAGAATTAAGGCGGAACATCAGAAACCATCCGGACTTTTACAGCAACCGGAAATCCCAGAATGGAAATGGGAACGGATATCGATGGATTTCGTGACCAAGTTACCCAAAACTAAAAAGGGCCATGATTCAATATGGGTGATTGTTGACCGCCTCAAGAAATCTGCGCACTTCCTGCCAATTAGAGAAAATTTCAGCACTGAGAGACTTGCGCAATTATATGTCGATGAGATAGTTATGCGACATGGAGTGCCAACCTCGATCATTTCCGATAGAGATAGTAGATTCACTTCACGATTTTGGCAGTCATTGCAGGAAGCACTGGGTACTCGCATAGATCTAAGCACAGCTTATCATCCTCAAACAGATGGGCAAACCGAGAGAAGTATACAGACATTGGAAGATATGCTGCGTGCTTGCGTGCTAGAATTTGGGGGTAGTTGGGATGATCACCTACCTTTGGTTGAATTCTCCTACAACAACAGTTATCATGCAAGTATTCAGTGTGCCCCGTACGAAGCACTGTATGGACGCAAGTGCAGATCCCCACTCAATTGGTTGGAAGTGGGAGAGAGTCGACTGATTAGACCCGACATCGTACAGGAGACGACTGATAAGATCAAAATGGTTCAAGAAAAGCTGAAAGTGGCCAGGGATCGCTAGAAAAGCTATGCCGATAATCGGCGAAAGCCGTTGGAATTTCAAGTTGGTGATAAAGTGCTGCTAAAGGTATCACCATGGAAAGGGCTGATAAGGTTCGGAAAGAAAGGGAAACTGAACCCTCGTTTTGTTGGACCATTCAAGGTCGTAGAGAGGATCAGACCCGTTGCCAATAGGTTGGACTTACCTATAGAGCTGAGCTCTATTCATGACACGTTCCACGTGTCTAACCTGAAGAAATGCCTGTCGGAAGAGACAGTAGTTTTGCCATTGGAAGAAATTCAAAATTGATGAGCAACTGCGCGCCTCGGAGGAACCAATCGAGATTCTTGATCGAGAAATCAAGCAACTCCGGCGCAGTAGAATACCGATAGTCAAAGTGAGATGGAACTCTAGGCATGGACCAGAGTTTACTTGGGAGCGGGAAGCATTCATGAAAAGCAAGTACCCGCATCTCTTCACAGAAAACCCCGGCAGTAGCAGCAAGAATTAAATTTCGGGACGAAATTTCTTTCAACCGGGGGTAACTGTGACATCCGTCAATTTTTGACTTTCAGGTTAGCTACCCGTTTAATCACTCTGTAGCATTTCCGTAGGTTAAAAATTAGCCATTTAAGTTTTTAAATGAAACTAGGTTAGTTTGCGTGAAAAATTTAGGCTAAAACCTAAAAGTCCCGAAAACTGCCCGAAAAAGCCCGAACCGGCCCGAAGTCATCCGATAAACCTATAATGCCAAATTTTAAAGAAATTCTCAGAGAATTAAGTTATTATATTTAAAAATGAGTAAACTAATTTAAATGGTCCAAAAATTTCTTTCGAAAAATCGGTTTCTACCGAAAACGCGCTAAAAACCGATACTGCGTTGAAATAAGCAGTGTAGATTAACCCTTTTATTTAAATTAAAAAAAAATTTGAAATGGGTTGGGTGGGCCCCTTGGCCGGCCACCCCCCCCAATCACACCTCTTTCTCTTTGTTTTATTCCAAGAATAACATCATCACACTTCACTTCTCTTTTCATTTTTCAAAAACACTTTCTCTCTCTAATCTCTTTTTCTCTCTTCTCTCTCTCTAAATTCTCCAAGAACTCCAGCCTATATTCAATCAAAAATCTGAGTTTTATTGAAGATTAAATCAAGGTTTAAAGCTCTCATTGTTGTTTTATCAAAGGTAAGGATAGATTACATGTTCTAGTTTCGATTTTTGCTCATTTTGGAGCTTTTTCCTACTCTTTTTGAGGTTTAAATCCTCTTTGTTGGATGAACACCATTCTTGATGTTTGGGGATGAGACATAACCTTAGAAATGTGTTTAAACATTCAATGGAGGTGAAAATCCATGAATCCCCCATAAGAACACAAGTTTGATTTCGAAAATCGTTTATGTGATGTTGTTGACCATCATTCTTGGGCTAAACTTCATGGATAGCTCATGCATGAGTTTTGATGGTACCAAAACATGTTTAGTTTATTTTTCATTTGTATAATCTGATTTGGGGGTAAAATAGCAAGAAAAACCCCAAAAGTTTATGATTTTATGTGTTTTGGTGGTAAAAATGGTGTTGGATTCTTGACAGATTCTGTCAATGTTTTTGCATGTAGTTTACACGATCCAAAAAGGGTTTTCTCGAACTCATTTCTTCATGAAATTTTTATGGATTGATATTTAAAGTGTTAGGGTTCAAACCCCACTGGATTTGTGCAAAAACACCAAGATTTGAACCCAAACCATCATGAAACATTTTCGTGTGCAACAGCACTTGGTCAGGAATTTGGGTCATCTTCAAACTTGTATAACTCTTTGATAACTTATCCAAAATACAAACTTTTTGATTCTAAACTCAAGTACTCTGAGTTAGCTTTCCAATGAGTCCAAAATCATGTCATTTAGAGAAGTTTTGAGGGTTTAACCAATGAAAACAAGTTGATGGTGCAAGCTGTCCCAAGATGGCAGATCCACATGCACAACTTTAAAGAGGCATATCTCTCTCAAAAATCACCTAAATGATGTGAATCTTGTCTCATTAGCTTGGTATATGTTTTATTTAGAAAATCCCTTTTGAAATTCGTGAGTTGGTGGGATAATGAACTCTCTATGAGCAAAACTTCACTGACATGTATCTTTGAAAAATGAAAGTGTGCACTGATTTTGCAAAAATGTTTAAAAATAGTAAAAGACCTCTAAAAATAATGAAATTTCGTGAAATTGTTCCTAACATCCACTAAGTCAGAGGGTAAAAATTTAAAGACTTATTATTTGGAGGATCTAAGTTCAAAGTGGTAATTTTTACAACTTAAAATTTTGACAGATTCTGGAAATTTTATAAAATCCAAATCTATGAACTTTGAACCTTCCAAAATGTGTGGAAGACTCCAAAATGTGATAAAATAAATTTTTACTATATTGGACTATATAAATAACATAATGGCATTATATGGATATCGGTACGATTTTAGAATTAGGGACCGTTGAACTTAGAACTTACGTTAAAAATTACGTGTTTGTTAGGGCAAACATAGTTCGGAGCCGGGACTAGACCACGCACCATCACTTACGAAAATCGCACTAAACGCTTGAGGTGAGTATTCACAGCCCCACTTTTTACCGTTTTTATGCGTTTTGGGGTGAAAAGCATGTTTATGAATAAATGTGTTTAATTGTGAACTTGTTGCGAAATGAAATGAATTATCAAAATGAAATGATTTATTGTGACAAATGAAATGAATCGTTTATTTGAAATGTTATGAAATATTTTTATAAAATGAAATAAATTGAAATGTGAGTATGATAATGAAATGTATTATTGAAATGAAATGTTTTGTGTATATTGAAATGAAATGAAACGGGAATATGCTTTGTGTACCGAAAAGAATTGAAATGAAATGTGTTAATGAAATGAAATGAAATGAAATGTTATGTGATTATTGAAATGAAATGTTTTATTGAAATGAAATGAAATGAAATGTTTTGTGAATATTGAAATGAAATGAATTGAAATGTGTTTCGAATATCGAAATGAATTGAAATAAAATGAATTTGAGTATCGAAACAAAATGAAATGAAATGTATTGTTTGTATCAAAATAAAATGAAATGAAATGCATAGTGAGTTAAATTTGATGCGTTTTAAAGCATGATATAGTGAGTCTGAAGTGAAAAAGTCCCCAGGTAACTACTATTAACTCATAGCAATGGGCCTATAATACACGTGGATAGCGCTATTTGGTTTGACATACCCACCTTGACTGACGAGAATATAGGTGCACTGTATTGATTAATTCTTCACGCGTGGACAAAAGTCCCACCGTTGAAGACGCGTAGGGGCAATATGTCATAATTGGCAGGATTAGTAGTGACTCAAAGAATAAGTATCATGCGATTAACAATTCACCCGAGAAAATTTACTCACTACTTGATACTAAATTGTTTATTGGGTGAATGAACTGATTCACTAAATTGTTTATTGGGTGAATGAACTGATTCACTAAATTGTTTATTGGGTGAATGAACTGATTCACTAAATTGTTTATTGGGTGAATGAACTGATTCACTAAATTGTTTATTGGGTGAATGAACTGATTCACTAAATTGTTTATTGAGTGAATGAACTAATTCACTAAATTGTTTATTGGGTGAATGAACTGATTCACCAAACTGTTTACAAAAATGTTGCGAATAAATGTTTTATTGAAATTGATATTGTACATAACTGTTTTGTACTTATAAAAACCTGTGAACTCACCAACTCTCGTAGTTGACACTTGTTTTAACATGCTTTTCAGGAAACCCGAAGGTTTGATTTAGGCTTTTAGAGCTTTTTGTGAACGCCAATCATGTTTCGATGTTATTCGGATTTTGTAAAAGAATTTGTAATTTATGAACTCCGGTTGGATTTATATGTCTTGTAAACATATGTAAATTATTAATGTTATGAATGATTGGTGTGTATATCTCCTATTGCTTTGAAATCGAGACTGTCGCACCTCGTGTTTCCGCTTTAGCGGGGTGTTACAGCTCCCACTGGCCTCGCCATCCCGAAAGAATAAAACATCTATCCTAAGGTCATTATTACATAAGGGGTTGTAAACGGCACGCAGGCCTCCCCGTAAATATGTCAAGGGTCTAGGTTGGCAAAACACTATAATATATATATACACTCAAACTGAGATGTATATATAGAACTCAAGCAATCACGCAATTATATATATATTGCAATATAGTAAAAACGAGAAATAAATCTGGATCCGTTAAAATTATCTTGTCTTAATTATCGCAAAACTTGGTTTTATAACTGATTCGAAAAACAAACTGTTTTATGAACCAAAATATTTTAATCTGAAAAAAGTTTTATTCTGATTTATAAACTCATCTAGACTTATAAACCATAAGTCTTATAATTCAAAAACCAATTTTACAATTTATCCAAAATTATATCAAACCGGGTTTTATTGATCAAATTTTAAAATACTGGCCTTTGTGTTTTAATAAATTAGTGAAAACACGAAAACATGCCCAAAAATTATTTTAAAACTTGATTTTATAAAATACTTATCAAACCGGACTATTTTAGTCCAACTGGTTCGAATGAATAATAACCTGAATAAGAACTAAGGCCTAAAATCATTAACTCTAATTGGGCCATAAGCTTGGTCCAAAAACTGGGCTTGTGGGCCTATTCTCAATTTGTAAATTTTGGGCCCGTTATGGTTTTTACGATTTGTCAGAAAAACGATCGTGGATCGAGAAACCCTAATCGTCGTGTTTCGTGTTTCGCAATCAATCACCACCAACTGTTATCGACTTGTAAACGATTGACGGTGACAACAACTGAGTCACTATCGCCATTGACGATGGTAACCACGACCGCCATCATCTTTTGGCGGTTTCAAATCCGTTGATCGCCATCACCACAAACGGTGGTGTGGCTCTCAATCGGTTACCGCCGCCTCCCGGCTATCAACAACTATAATCGCCACCACCATTGCCGCCTCACGTGGCTGTTCCAAAAACATCACCACCACCGTCGCCATTTCCGGCTTCGGTGGTTTGTTCAATCGATCGCCACTACCGTGGTTTTCGATTTCGATCGCGATCACCGACGGCCGCCGCCATCACCATCTGTGGTGCTGCCGGCTTTGTCGTCTTTGGTTCATGATTACCACTGTACAACGCCATCAATCACCACCAATCTGGTGGCGATACGATTGGCGATCAGGATTATTGCCGCCACCACCGCTCGGTGGTTTAGAAGCTGTCGGCCACCACCACTCGGTGGTTTTGGCCGTGTAGTCACACGATCGCCGCCACCACCTCTCTGGTGGTTTGGTCGGGCGTCCGCTGCCGCCGCTTTGCGCGGTTTGGCCGGCTATTGTGACTGGTGGTATGATCCGGTGTCGACGGCCAAGAACACCGCCATCCACCACCGCTGTCGCGGTTTCAGGTGGTTGCGGTTGTGGCCTTGTCTCGGCCACAACTTGCTATTGTGAACATTAAACGCTGCCACCACCTCTCTGGTGGTGTGGCCAGGCGTCCGCCGCCGCCGCTTTGCGCAGTTTGGCCGGTGTATTCGGTGAACCAAAAAAACTACCACCACCGCTTCTGGGTGCGGTTGGTGGTTCGATCACAGCCATCGCCGCTCGGCCACCACGGATCAGTGGTTCGGCCTTGCGGTGGTTTTCGTTGCTTCTTACGGCCATAGTTATGGCTTAGGTCGTACGGCCACCACCACGCTGGTGGTTCGGCCGGTGTTTGGTCCCACAGCCAACGCCGCTACCACCACTCTGGTGGTTTGGCTATGGCCACCACCGCTCTTGGTCGTTTGAGGTTGATTTGATTTCGGGTTTTTCGAACGATAAGCATAGTTAAAAATCAAAAATTTATATAAGCCATTGACATAATAAAAATCAGATTTTTAAACTTGTTATGCAAGAAACAGATTTTAACGGATCACACATAAACAGATAAATTGATAAAACTAAAACGATTTTAAGAATGGCTCTGATACCACTGTTGGGTTTTTATGGATATCCTCGGATCAAACTGACTCGAAGGTTAACACGGATCTCAAAAACCTCACTGGTTTAATAGATCCCATAGGTTTAACAATCAAACTGATAAAACCCATATGATCAAATACACACTATTTCGATCTTATCATGCGGAAACGATAAAGTTAAAAACCCTTAAATGCTCATTGATCTTTAATCGTTCTAGTTTAATTAATTCTAATGGTTTAGATGATTCACCTGGATTGCTCGAGAACTAGTCCACCGGTGATCGACCAACGAATGTTCTTCTAGTTGAACCGAATGAAAAACCCGAAGATTGGAAAACCGAAACTGGAATCCGAAAAAGGGGGGGTGTCGCCGGCTGGAGAGAGAGGGAGAGAGAAACTGGAACTGATTTTTGTTAGCTGAAAAGCTTAATTTTTTCTTAACCCATAAGCCTTATTTATATGGAGGAAAAAACACAGTTTGAATAGAATCCAGTTTCCATATTATAATTATCTCAAATCTTTTCCCTCTTTAATTACTGGAAAAGAATTTGCCTATGATAATTATATATATATATATATATATATTTATCTAATATATATATTACTTATTAATTAACTATTATATATTTATTTTATCTAATAAATATATAATGTTCTAATTAATTAATAACCCTCCAACTTTGGGATTTCTGACTGAAATTACCCAACTGATTTATAATTCACTATTATAAATCCTAACTTCCCATTTCCGGGTTTCATTTAACTTATTCGATTTATAGGTCCTCACAGGTGTGACCCTCAAGTGTCTTGGAACATTGGATGTGTAATCACTTGGTTTGTCAATTCTGCACATAATCCCTAATAGTACTTGTCACACCCCTTTCAACTTGGGGTTTGAATGCTGATGTCCAAGGCTTGCTCACTTCCAACACCCGCGTACCTTACGCCAAAAGGGTCTCAAAGTGGGTCGCACTCACGTGATCTAAGATTTTTAAACCTAAGGGGTTTTTAGCCGGTTTTTCAAAAACCTTAATTTTAAAACTGATTCGAAAAACACTCTGTATTCGAACCTCTAGGTTTTTATAAAACTATCTCATTAGATTTTAAAACTTCGTTTTATCACAATTACGCAATTAAAACCAAACCACGCAATTATATATAAAACTATAAAACTACTGTCTCATAGCTTTTGCCCTTAAAACTATTGTCAGTTAAGTGAGCCAACACTAAACTGACGGTCTTTAACCTAAGTGACAAGCAACACACAAGGCATGAAGGTAGAACGCTCCCACCGGCTCCGACATCCTTGGTTGTGCCTCCAAACTCCGTCTTTAAGGTTTTTCTCCGTCTTCGGCATAATTTAAAATATATAAAACAAAATTACAATAAAAAGGGTTGTAAATGGCACGCAGGCCTCCCTTACCACATAACAATAATATAAAGACGAAACACAAACACATGTCTAGGGCTTGGCTATGACACTCGCAACTAACAGTTTAAACAAAACAGTTAAACTAAAATATATACAGCTACGATAAACCAGGATTTAACAGAATTATAAAACCTAACTGATTTTATAATTACTTAAAATTAATTTTAATTTTATAAGATAAATGTAAAAAAAAATTAATTTTATCCGGGGTTTTAGCCTATCGGGCAAAAACGACCCTATCCACACGAAAAACTTATCCGATACCATCACCGATAGCAACAAAAATAACAAACGGTTACCATCGTTACTACCGGTGATCAACGACAACGTAGCCGAAGCTACCATCGCCGCCAATCGTCGGCGACCTTCCCGAAACCGCCACCGGCGGCAGCAGCGGTAACCAAGGTCACCACCGCCGCCACCGCTAGGCCGATCGACGACAACAGCAGCCGAGGCTGCCATCGCCGCCGTGGCCGACGGCTCCATCACCATCAAACGCCATCACCACCGTACAGTGGTGTGGCTTGCGATCGCTAAATTGAAACAGCCACCGCCGCCACCCGGCGATGCCGTAAGGCAGCCGGCGGTCGGCTTGGTGGCTGGCGGTTCGTCCGGCGACGACGGTCACAGCCGCCGCCACCACCCCGCTACTGTCGCCGCCGTCGATTAACACCAACGCCATCACCACCATTCTTGGTGGTTCGGTGATAACCAAAACAACCACCGCCTACAGCCGCTCAACGACAGCAGTGGTATAGCACCGCCACCATCGCCGCCAGCCTAGCGAACGGCCACGATGGCTAAAACCACCGTAACCGCTGCCTGTTTTCTCGATCATCAGCCCCGACGCCACCGCCGTGGGCGGCTTGCAGTCGGACCGACGCCGCTGCCACCAATCGTGGTGGCCGCGGATCGGTTTGTGGTTTCAATCGGCAAACGGCCGTGATTCCACCACCGATGATCGCGGTTTCGTGTGAACAACGATAAAAATCCGATTTTTAATATAAACAGATAAAAATCGAATTTTTTACAAAACCATAATCCAAACAACAGTTTATCGCAAACAACAATTTAATCCTGATCTAAACGTTTAGGAAGTGGCTCTGATGCCACTGTTGGGAATTGCAGACCAAAAACAGATATGCACAGCGGAATAAAACTGAAATGAAATTCCCAAATCATGAGATCCAACCTAAACTCGTTTAGATACAATCACGAGGGGGTTTAGAACAATACCTTTTAGGGCTAAACACAAAACGATTCCTGGAAAGCTAACAGGGAATACACCGCTACTGCACCACCATGAGAACCGCTGCTAGACCGCCTTTGGATTACCCGGAAAACCGAAACTGGTTTAGTGTGTGTGTGTGGGACGATTTTGAAGAGAGAGAGAACAAGGTTTAGGCTTTTCTTTTTCTCTAAGTTACTAATGAGATGGATTATTGAAATCATTAGGTTTACCATATATTTATATTAGTAAATATGGTAACTACCCAATAGAAAAAGCCCGTTTAATTATCAAGCCCGATAGGCTTTAATTAAACCATACCATATATAAATATTAATTAACTATTAATATTTATCCAATAAATAATAAATAAACTATCTATTATTTATTTCTCTCATAATTAATTAATTACACTAATTAATTAATTCCACACAACTAGTAAATCCAATTGATCTCTATTCGGGTGTGTAGCAGTGTGACCCACTAGTGCCTTATAACATTGGACACGGTAAACTTGTTACTGTCTTGCACATAATCCTTTCAGCTACTTGGGCTCCAGTTGTCGAGAAGAGTCCTACTGAGGTGCTCTCTCGGCCTGATGTCACCGCTGGTGTAATGTTGACGGTGTCAGGGCTTCCGGCGGATCCTCAAAGGGCGTCTCCTGACGCACCAACTCTCCCCGTTCTGGCGGAGTCCGTGGGATCTCCGCTTGTGTCACTGAGTATCGTGGCCTAATGATAGAAGGGATCGTATATGTCCCGGGAAGTGGCTCTATGACTCTAGGTGCACTGAATGAAGTCGAGAGGTGGGGCAGTTCCTCTCTTATCTCAAGACCGGCAGACTCCGAATGAGTGGCCGGTGGAAGTTGTGCTACATCCCCGTGCGAAACTGAAACGACCATCTGTTTAGAGATGGTCGAGTGGCTGGTTGAGGTGTGCAATTGCGCTAGTTGGCTGCTAGCGTCTTGACCAGACACCATAGGGTGCCCGGTCTCGATTTGGGTTGCCTCTCTGTTCGTTTGACTCTGGGTAGGGGGGACTTCCGATTCTAACCTATGCGGCTCTTCTTCTCCGCCTCCTTCCTGAATTTCAGCCCATGGCTCATCTAACTGGACCTCTACCTCTTCGGTTTCTTTTGCTAACCTCTCTCTCTCTCTTCCTCTTCCTCACTATCTAACCTTCCCCAGCCGGTAGCAACCTCGGCTTCTTCTTCTACCTCACGACCCACAGTCCGATCATCAGATGCTAGATCCCCAGCCAGAACGTGATCCTCGGACATCCTGTCGTCGTTGAATGAGGAGGTAGCTTCATCAGCATCGATCATCTGGGCCTTTCTGCCCTTCGCCGGTTCCGTCTCTTGGAACTCTGAATCAGATCCGTAATCAAGCTTCTCGGATTCTGTAGCCTCGTCATCATCCTCACGATGGTCAGACTGAGTGTGACTGGAGGATTCGTGACCATCGGAGTCATCGCCGGAGGGCTCGCCCGTTTGTTGGGGAGGAGCGATCGCTTGAGGTGGTGAGGGGACGTGTGCTTGTTCTTGTGGGGAAGCTTCCACGTCCTCACGGACCTCTTTTGTTTGGTGTTGCGGCGATGGTGTGCGGCGTTCCTCGGATGACGAGTGCACTGGTGATTGTTGGAGCGTTCCCGTGTACTGCTTGACCCGGTAGCCACGCATGATATCACGTTCAACGGCAACGTGTGTTGTATCTTTGACGTATGTGCGAGTGCGTGCACGGTGAGCCCTGGCCTTAGTGGCTCTCAGATAGGCCTCGGCACCTTCGATGTGAGGAGTGGCGGACGTACGAACAATTCTACCCACTTCGCCCCTTACGTCAACGATCATAACTCCTGAGCCAGAAGCTCCCCCACTGGAGCTTTGGCCCGCCGTGCCGGTGGCACGGCTTCTACGAAGGACGAGTTGCGCGTCCGGGGAAGGGCTCCTCGGTTCTGAGGAGTCCGTGGACGCGGCTTCTAAGCCTATGGACACACGGTATAATCTAACGCACTCAGCCCTACGGTCTGCCATACTCAACACATTTTCAGGGATAGGAATTTCTACCTGGCCGGGTCGCAGAGTCCTCCTGTTCATCCTTCCGATTTGTTGACTCTGGAATCGTGGGTGGCCGGATCTGCGTCTGACTGTCTGATTGTGATCCATGTGATCACGGATGATGATGCTGAAAAACCACATCCAAGGGATGGAAGTGTGGCGGTTCCTAGCAGGGCCTGCCTGGACGTCATTGACGATGTCCAACCAGAGTTGTCGAGCAACATGAATTCCCCTTCCGTAGGCGACCGAGTGAATCACGTGCCACGTGTGTGTAGTAGCCCTATCCACGCCATGAGTCTTCGAGGACAGTGTGCGGTTCAGAATGTTGAAGACGGAGAACCAGATGGGAGGCAGCATCCCTTGAGTTACTTGGGAGATCCCGTTCAGTCTCTGATTGGGATTGACATGGACCCCGAGCGCGAGAATCTCGCTGAAGAGTTTGGGGCCGGAAACTAGAGGCTCGAACGGGGCCTCGGGAGTGGCGGCCGGCAGATGAAGGATTCGCCTTAGATCCTCCAGGGTGATAGTCAGCTCGGTGTGGTCTACACGGCCCACGATGGTCTGCACTCCATCTCTGGTCTCTACTCGAGACGTCTTCCAGAACTGCTGAAGGTACAGCAGTGGTATGTCAACTATGGTCTGCATCGCGTAAGCAAAGGGATGCACCTTCAGGATCTCGAGTACCACCTCGTCTTGAACAACGAAGTGTGCCAGGTCGACATACTCGTTGTTCTGGTTGATCTGACGGATATCGTCCGGTGAGATGAGGGCTTGGTCAGCGGCGCTGTTGATCGGGGAAGGAGGAGCGTTCGGTTGACGAGCCATTTCTGTCAAGTCAAAACCATGAAACAGTGTTAGTGAGTGCTTTGATAGATGCTACGAGAAAAAGACTATACCCTCGACTAGGCGCGAGTCGGAAAACCTCGAAAACCCAAAAATGAGTATTTCGTATTTTCCTAGTCGAAAACGAGCAAAAACACGAGGGGAGGTTTTCCGATTCGGAAAACATGGTTTTCCGAATCGGAATACACTCAGCACTTAGAAGAAATAAGGTATGTCAAAAGACAAGTATTCCGATTCCGAAAACATGGTTTTCCGAATCGGGAAACTTTACACTTAGGAAAAATAAAGGCTCACATACAAGATTGGTTTTTCGATTCGGAAAACATGGTTTTCCGAATCGGGAAACAATTGACTTAGATAAATTTGAAATGAGCTAAAACTTGTCCTCTTATGTGATTCGGAAAAACTAGGAATCCCAAAAGGGAAATTCCATGTTTTCCGAATCGGAAAACTTTGAAAATCATGAGGCTTAAGTTGGATTCGGAAAACCTGATAATCCGAATCGGATTTATCTGGTTTTCCGAATCGGAAAACATTCAAGATAGTTCATCGTGGCTGAGTTCGGAAAACATGAATGTTCATGTTTTCCGATTCGGAAAACATGAAGACTCATGTTTTCCGATTCGGAAAACCGCAACTTTCCGTTTTCTGAACTCAAAAACCGCCCACAAAACATCGATTTAACGCTCTAAACTAGTAACATGCATCCTAGATCAGTCAAAAACAAGTTTAGAAGCAACAATGGAACGATTTAACGTCCCGAAATCCCATTCCAAGAAGTTTGGGTTTCGGGTAAGTTTTGAAAAGATTAGGCTTCGATCCAGACCTTAAAACGAATGATTTAAACGTTATAACTACGTAAGGGTTGATCGTTAACTTACCAGGAATCCAGAAACGTAATCCGATCGACGATTGGAGCAAAAACCAGCGATTTCGGAATCGAGCGCGAAGTGGTTATCGGGTGAGAGTTCAGAGAGAAAAAGATGAATTTTTTTGAAATTGTGAATAGTAAATCTCTAAATTCAGTATTTATATTTTTACCATAAATTGTACTGTGTTTGGCTGAAAAATACTGTTTGGCTCTCCTGTTTGGCTCTCTTAACCCGACTTTCACCAATTGGCAAAAACCACCCCTGGACTTGAAGTTTTAAGAAACTTACAATCAAGTCCCTGAACTTGTAGCTTTAGAAAATTTTCAAAACAGACCCTGGACTACAAGTTTCACAAAAGTGCAAAACGAGTCCCTGAACATAAGATTCAGAAAGTGGCAAAGTTAGTCCCCGAACTTGTAAGTTCAAGACATGTACTCTACTGCCCCCTGAACTTTCAAGTTCACAAAATTTACAAGTTCAGCCCCCGATCCTCGAGAAAAGAGACTTACCTGGTACGTCTCAACGGGGTTTTGTGCGAGTTCTGATCTGAAGTAATCAGAAGTCGTCGTGAGGAACCACACCTACAAAGTAAAGTCTAGAAGGGTATCCATGGTAGTGTGGATCCGAGAACGTTAGAAAAACAAGTAGATAAAGATACGACACTCCCCCTCGATTCATGCAGACACTCAAAGATTCCTAAAGACTCCCCCTATACGCATGCATACATAAACTGAACTCCTGACTCCCCCTAGACCTCAGGCAGGGAGGTCTAGCATTCCCAATTTACTGAGGAGAAAGAAGTGACGCTTCTCGTCAAACGGCTTTGTGAACAAATCAGCAAGCTGATAGTCACTTTCAACAAGAATGTTGAACCGAGAATGTTGAACCGGATTCGCCGTGATCTGAATCGACGTGATCTTTTATGAAGTGGTATCGGATGTCAATATGTTTCGTCCGAGAATGTTAAACCGGATTCGCCGTGATCTGAATCGCACTCTTGGAGTCGCAATAGATGGGAATCCTCTGTATAGTGTATCCGAAGTCGGCAAGTTGGGTTTTCATCCACAGAACTTGCGAGCAGCAGCAGGCGGCGGCAACATATTCTGCCTCCACGGTGGATAAAGATACGCAATTCTGCTTCCGAGATGACCAACTCACTAGCTTATCTCCGAGGAACTGACCAGCACGAGATGTGCTTTTCCTGTTGAGTTTACACCCTACATGGTCTGAGTCTGTATATGCAATTAGTTCAAAACCAGAATCCTTTGGGTACCAAAGGCCAAAATCCGGTGTGCCCTTCAGATACCTGAGGATTCTTTTGACTGCAGACAAGTGAGAATCACGTGGATCACACTGAGAACGAGCACAAACACCCGTGGAGAAGACGATGTCTGGTCTACTAGCCGTGAGATACAAGAGGGAACCAATAATTGCCCGATAAGTCTTCTGGTCAACCGGTTTACCAGAAGAATCAGCGTTTAGTTGAAAATTCCTGGGCATTGGTGTTGCCGCAGAGTTTGAACCACCGAAATCAAAGCGTTTAAAAAGATCTTGAACATATTTAGCTTGATTTATAAAAATGCCATCAGGGCGTTGTCGAACCTGAAGTCCTAAAAAGAACGTCAACTCGCCCATCATGCTCATTTTAAATTGGGATTTCATGGTGTTTTCAAACTCTTGGCACATCTCAGGCTTTGTAGATGCAAAGATAATATCATCCACGTATACCTGAACTATAATTAAGTCACTACCTGATCTCTTAAGAAACAAAGTGGGATCGATTGTACCTTTCTTGTAGCCAACTCCTAGC
This sequence comes from Centaurea solstitialis, assembly GCA_030169165.1. Classification (NCBI taxonomy): domain Eukaryota; kingdom Viridiplantae; phylum Streptophyta; class Magnoliopsida; order Asterales; family Asteraceae; genus Centaurea; species Centaurea solstitialis. Next base: position 48,745,707 of record CM058045.1, read on the forward strand.
AAGTAATAGGTGAGAGTTTCATACCATGCCCTAGGAGCTTGCTTGAGACCGTAAAGCGCCTTGTCCAACACGTACACGTGGTTTGGATATCTGGGATCGATGAATCCTTCTGGTTGTTCGACATACACCTCTTCTTGAAGAACTCCGTTCAAGAAGGCACACTTGACGTCCATTTGATACACCGTCATGTTCTTGTGTGCGTCATACGCAAGGAAGATTCGGATAGCCTCGATTCAAGACACGGGCACAAACGTCTCGTCGTAATCAATTCCCTCTTGCTGGCGGTAACCAATCGGGATTTATTCCGAATGATGAGATCGTTCTCGTCTTTCTTGTTCCGGAATATCCACTTCAGCCCGATTATGGACTTTCCCCAAGGTCTGGTTACCAAACGCCATACTTTGTTTCTCTCGAATTATGCAAGCTCTTCTTGCATCGCTAAAACCTAATCAGGATCGATAAGAGCTTGGGAAACATCCGAAGGTTCAAATTCACTTAAGAACCCTCCGAATAGAATCAGGTTTTCCACGTTCTTTGAAGATCTTGTCTTGACAGGTTGTTAGGGACTCCCGATGATCTGGGAGGGGGGATGATCTCGTGTCCACTTTCGAGTGTGTGGAAGAGTGACATAGGCTTGTTGGTTGTTGGATGCGTCGTTCTCATCTTGCACGGCAAAGACCTCTCGCTGGTTTCTACTCGATGATCCAGCTTCCAGATTAGTCTGCGGTGCTGCCTCTAACCGGGGCTCACGCACTACCTGAGCATATGTTCTTTGAGCTGAACTAGGTGAGGGTAGCGGAGCTTCTTCCGGGATAGGTGCAAGAATAGGGTGTGGGGGCTGTTCTTGGACGGGATCCGGTGAGGCAGCTGATGAAGTTTCAGGGGGAGAGACCGCCGACTCTTGTGTCACTGAGTTTGTAGATGTGCTTGAAGAAGGCTCAGTGATGAAGGCATCAGATGTCACGGAAGTAGAGGTCGAACCAGCATGAGCAGGAGCTACAATCGGACCTGTGAGTGTGGGTAGATCATAATATGCGAGGTCTAAGAAATCTAAAGCAGAAAAGTTAGTGGAAGAATCTGTGCTCGGTGGTGCGGTGAACAGTTCAGGAAAGGAGGCATCTACATTGCTTGGACTTGCAACAAAATAGGTTTGGGTTTCAGAAAAATCAACATTCGAGCTTTCCAAGATGGTTCGGGTCCGTTTGTTGAAAACCCTATAAGCCTTTGAGTTATGCGAGTATCCGATGAAGATAGACTCATCAGACTTGGGTTCAAACTTTCCCAAATCATCCCGGTCATTTAAAACATAGCATTTACATCCAAAAACTTGAAACTAGTCGATGTTAGGCTTACGCTGTTCGACCATCTCGTAGGTCCGATTCTGCATGTAGCATGCTGTTGATACGGCTTCGGCCCAAAATGATTGAGGAACGCCAGAATGAGCCATCATGGATCTCGCTGCTTCGACTAACGTCTGGTTCTTCCTTTCCACAACCCCATTTTGGTGAGGAGTACGCACGGCAGAGAAGTTGTGAGAGATTCCCACGTCTTCAAGAAAGGATTGCAGCTTTGCGTTGCGAAACTCGGTTCCGTTGTCACTTCTTAACTTCATCACCCGGCGATCCAAGAGAACTTGTATCCGCTTGATGAAGGCAATGATACGATCGGCAGCGTCAGACTTGGCTCATAGAAATTCAAGCCAGGTGAACCTAGAGAACTCATCAACGAGAACTAACATGTATTTCTTTCTGGCTAGGCTCTCGGTTCTTGTAGGTCCACACAGATCCATGTGAATCATGTCAAGGGGATTTTTGCTGTTTGAATCCATCTTCGGTGGATGGGGGCTTCTCTTCATCTTTCCTTGCTTACAAGTAGGACAGAGTGTATCCTTGGAAAGACGAGTCTCCGGTAATCCCTTGACGAGGCGTTTTGAAACCAGCTTGTTCATGTCCTTGAAGTTCTGATGGCAAAGTCTTCGATGCCACAACCAACTGTCCTCTTTTGATGCCTTAGCGAGCAAACATATTGCATTCCTCGGATTAGAAAGTGCTTCAAACTGAGGGTGTGTCCGAGGGATTGAACGGAAGACGGTGGAGTAAAGATTGCCGTTCCTCCGTGCACTACGGACGACGTTGTTGTCTTCATCATTCACATCACTTCCGTATTGAAATTGCTTCACCCAGTATCCGTTGTCGCAGAACTGACTGGAGCTAAACATGTTGTACCCTAACCCCTCGACATATCTTACATCTTTGATGATGTATCTCCCATCCGTAATTTTCCCATAACCCACCATCGGCTTAGGTGTCTTGTCGGCAGTTTTAACATATCCCTCAAACCTTTCAACATAGTCGAAAATGAAGGATCTCTAACCAGTCATGTGTCTATATGCGCCGGAATCAAAGTACCACACATGACTGACCTGCAAGACAGATTAAGCTTGTTTAGGGACCCATTGCCAAATGGGTTCCTTTGGGTTAGAGACAGATAAATCAGTCGGTGTAGTCCCCTTTTCGGATTTCTCCTTAGGTGGAGGGGACTCCACTGACGAAGAGGATTTAGCTTTTCCTCTTTTTCTTCCCCTTCTCTTTCGGGATTGGACATAAGATTGAGGAGCGTTGAAAGAGTTAGAAACACCATAACGCAGGAAATTGTCAAACATAAAGCACATGTCATTGCGAAAAGTATTAAAGGCATCGTTTAAGTTGCGATTACAATTAACAGACATGTTCGAATTCATTCCTACACTAGGTGGAGCATAGCCTAAACCCGCACGGCCAGGACTATGCTTCTTAGGAAAAGCAGAAAAAGACTTGTTCCTCTCCAGATGATCCTTTCTCGGTGGCTTCACATTCTTTCCACCATATTTCCTCCTCGCATCTGCATTCAAAGCACGGTGTGAGTTAGAGGACGGTTTATCAGGAATGGATTTGCCACCTTTTCCAGATGACATTTTTGAAAATTTAGGTTTAGTGGAACTGAAAGGTTGATTAGGTTTTACCCGAGAGGTCTCACCCACGACAAAAGTACTCGAATTAAAGTCAAGACCTTTGATGGGTTTGACTGAGGCACGAGCATTGGTAGACTTTGAATGCCTTTTCTGGAGTTCTTTGGGTACGTGTGGCTTAACTGACTTTCCCTTGTCAATACCTACACATTTTTCACCCTCGGGGTTACTTTTCTCAGAAATAGGAGCTCGTGATTCAGTAGGCGTCTCGGGTGATAAAACAAAGACTTTTCTTTCTTAGGGACCAAACCAGAAGGATCATCACCCTCGTCTAAAAATACTTTCACATCATATACAACATTGGGATCCAGGTCTGGTTTGGGCTTTGGGTTAGGTAAAGTATGGTTGAGAACCGGATAAGTCGTATCATCATCAGAATCCACAGAGTAAAAGTTTTCAAAATTCATAACTTTCCGTTTCAAAAGGGAATTAGACACATTTTGGTTAGTTAAAGATTGGCAATACATTATCCTTTCATCATGAAAAAGTTCTTTTGTTATGTCAAGTTGAATATGTTAGAGAATGTATCGCGTTTGAAGATCCGCAACCTTGATTTTGAGATCTGAAAAGGCCGAGGTTGCGGTCTCACACTTTGAAGAAAGCCTGATTCTCTCGGCGTTAGCCTCAAGTAAATCCTTTTCAAGGGTGTGAACCAACGTGTCTTTTTCCGAAACAATCTCTCTTAGATTCAGAATCTGATGTTGACAAGCATCTAAGTCCATGGCTTTCAATCTAAGTTCAAACACTTCCTTCTCTAGTTTGACTAGGTCGGGACTCTTAGTTGCGGAAACATCCTCGGGTGGGATAACTAAGGTCTTGTTAGAAAGTTCCATTTCCCTAGTATTGTAACTAGTGTTCAGGTCTGTGTAGTTGATGGGAGGCATAGCTACTCGAGGGGTTCTAGCCTTAATGCCTTCCCATGTAGGCTGGGTGTTGGTTGGATCACTAGCAAGAACGAATATTGGTTTGTTCTGAGCAGGACTTATGGGTGGACTGCCTGAGGTACTGTTTGACGGACTGGTGGTTCTAGTGATGGTCTCACCATTAATTACTTCAGTGTAAGTGACAGTCTGTCTAACATATTCCTTAGTTACGTGTCCTCCTACAAAGACAGGTTTGGGCTTGGAGGCGGCCATGTCCTCAAAGTTGTATAGATGTGAAGGAGCCTTTTCTAAAACATGATTTTCGGAAAGTCCAAGGCCGGGTTTAGCTTTATAAAAAGGATTCTTGTTGGCATGCTGAGTGAGAATACTCAGAGTCTGTTCAGATTGTCCTCTTTTGAAATTATTATCTTCAAGCTCTTGAATTTTACAAAACAGTCTAGTTCTTTCTTCCGAAAGTAACTGGAATTTGATTGTGAGCTCTCCATGGTCACTGTTAAGTTCCTCATGGGATTTTTGAAGACATAAAAGTTTGTTTGAAAGGTTGGACTCTCTAATACCAGACTCAAGTATCTCTCGGTTATAATCTATCGTCAAATCCTCGAAAGAGCTTTTGTAAATGGCACTGTCAGTTCTAAATTTCGTGACGAGGTTCCTTTCCGATTGGAGACAACTCTCTAAGTCACAAATTTTAGCTTCTAACATTGCCATTGAATCAGTAATATCGGGAATAGTGGATACCTCAGACGGATCGATATTTTGGTAAGTGCTAGGACCAACAGCTTCTGGTCCCTCGAAGTCAGCCATCAAGCACAAACCCTTCACCATATGGTCATCCTCATCCGATCTCTCTTCTTCACATACCCAGTTCTCTTCATCAACCAGCAAAGCAACCCCTTTTTCCTTCTTCCTCATCAAGGTGGCCTTCTTTTCAAAGTAGGCGGCATCCTTGTATTTAACTGAGCAATCTCTGGCGTAGTGTCCCAGCTTACCACACTTGAAGCAAGTGGTAGTGGGACTGGCAGCTTGTTGACGAGCGGGGTTCTGGTTTATGGGAATCGGGGGTTGATTTGACCTCTGACCACCTTGCTCAGCTGGAGCTTGTTGAACTTCTCTCGGGGCTTGCCTAGAACTGCTTCCCCTCTGATCTTCTCCAATGTAGCTTCCTTTGCCGTGATCCATTCTCTCATCAGTCCATCGATCCTTCCTTTCTTGCTCGAATCCATAACCCGGTCCTTGATCACGTCTTCCTCCATATCCGCCTTCATACCCTTGACGGTCGATATACCCAGATTCAGGAGTGTATTGCCTTAAGCTTCTCCGATAGTTGTGATCGGAGATCTGATCTCTCCAGTCTCCTTGATACCCCGGACCTCCTTGATAGTCTAGGTAAGTGTTATCTCTTCTGGGTTGATCTCTGAATCTCCCTTGGTCTTCCCTGTACCTTCCCTGCTCGTTGTAAAATCTTCCTTGATCATATCCCTAAAATCTTTCCCCTTGATGATAGTTGCCTCTGCCTTGGTTACCGAAATAAGATCTATCCATGTGATACTGTCCTCCCCTGCCTTGCCCCATTCTACCTCCACTTGGAAATCCGGATCCCCGTGATCTGTTAAATCCACGGTTTGCGTTCAACTTTTGCACGTTGTGGGAAATGAGAGCAAGCGACTCATTCACATTGAAGAGTTCTTCATCAGAAATGGTAATGATCAAAAGATCATCGGGATGTTGCACACTCGATCCAAGGTTCGGGTTGAACTCTTGGTAGTAATCCTCTTGATGATATTGGGGAGGAATATTGTGGTACTGTGAGGGTTGGATCGGAACAGAGCTTCGTCCTCCATAGGGCACTGCCGCTAGTGCCAGAGGATCGACTGCTTTCTTGGCTCTTCCCCCGGTGAAAAATTCCTCATGCTGGACCATCATGCTGAAGAGGTCGTGAAGACCCATAACTCCCAGGTTTCTACTCAGCTGAATGTTGATGGCCAGGTTTTGCCATTCCGCAGTGAGATTCTTCAAAAACTTCACATTCACCTCGTACTTAGTTTTCTCAACCTCAAGCCTTCTTAGATCATTGACGAAGGAATTCAGTCTTTGATAGGATTCTGTGAAGGGTTCGTTCTCCCGGGCCTTGAAACCTTCATAGGCATTTAGCGCGCTCTCTTTCTGGCTTTCTAGAGCAGTGTCACCTCCCTGCATCTGTTGCTCAATCTCCAGCCAAACGTCTCGTGCGTTGGTCAGACTGTCGACTCGTGCGTACATGTCATTTGGGAGAGCCATGATTAGGAGGGTAAGCGCTCGTTTGTCGACGAGGTTACGTGCTCTCTGTTCAGGGTTGTACATCCCTACAGGCTTTTCAACAACATATGCCGGTAGTTCTGGACATGTATCAGTTCTCGGGACTGCGGCTACGGTAACCATAGGTCTGACTGGGCCTTCTCGGATGGACTTCATTAGGTTCTCATCTAACAGGTCAAGGAAGTGAATCATCCGGCGCTTCCATTGCTGATACTCGCCCATCACCAAGACGGGAGGGCGAGATTCGGATCCGATTCCGATGATTTCTTTCGACATCTCTCACTCTCTAAGAGGATCTCCTAGTATGACTCACTTGGCTTAAAGAAAGGTCTTTTGAAAAACAGATATTTTGAGCACCTCGGGACACTGATAGCTTTGAGATTTGAATTTTTTTGAAAAGTAGATAAGTGTCGGATTCGAGGAACAATTTTGCAAGAGTTATGGCTCGAAGAGGCGAAATCCGATCTGGAAACTGAAGTTTTCCGAATCGGATTTGGCTCAAAAACACAGGGTTCGGAAAAGGCTGTTTTCCAATTCGGAAAATGCCGAGTTCGGAAAAAGGCAATTTGGATTCAGAAAATGAGAATTTAAGAAGCAAAACCCCAAATCAGAAGACCAAATTCCGATTCGGAAAACAATGTTTTCCGATTCAGAAAAGGGATAAATTCCGATTCGGAGAAAGTACAATTTCCGATTCGGAAATTTTGAACTGAAATTTCAGTCCTTGTTTTCCGATTCGGAAAAACTGTACAGGAACTCCGAAAAATCACTCAAAAATCCTCAAAAACACTTAAAAAATAAGTGTTAAGACCCCCAATTTGTGAGAAATCAGTAGGAAAACAAGGGGAAATCACTTAACACTTATACACACCCTTTTTAAAACCCTTTTTGGATTGAAAACCCAAAAAGTTTTGAAAAACAAAACATTGAAAAACCCTTGTTAATAACTAAAACAAGCCAAGGAATCAACAAGGATCAGCTCTAATACCAATTGTTGTCCCAATATTCATGAAATGGAGGAGAAAATGGATTGAAATCAATGAAATGTTGATGAACACAAAGCTTCAAAAAGCATCAATGGTGAAGAGTATAATATTGCAATAAAAGGTAAACAACCAAGGATTAAGCATTCATATTGAAACCCTAAACCATCTCATTCCTTTTATAGGAATGAGGCAAAATACACAAATGTCATAAATGGCCCCCGAGGTTCTAAACCTCTAAACAAGGGCATACAAGATAAATTGTTCACTACTAACAGAATTAAACTAATAAAGCTGTAAATGATAGACCTTCAGACTCTTCCCAACAAAGAGGTCTAACATTCCAGAACTTGCTTAAAAAAGAAATATAGGGTTATTTAAGTGCCTCGCGTCGCGAAGCTGCCGCATCGCAATCGCGAAACGAGCCTACGGATGCCTTTTAAATATCAGCCTCCTCCTTCAGTGCAGAAATCATCTTCAATCATCAAGACATACACATTCAGAAGTCATCAATTTAGTCTTAGTATGTGAGAGAGAGAGTTATGCTGATACGAGTGATTCGATCTTACTCGGAGTTTGTTCTCCGGTTCTCGATCATCTGTTGCTGTACAGTCGGTATAATGTCTATCTTTTATAGTCTTATTACTGTTTTTATTATGTCTAGTGAGTTGTCTTTTTTAGTAGTGCTTATTGTGGTAGATGAACCTTGTGGATGATAGTTTTATGAATTAATTGATTATTGGTTTGTTATTGGTTTATTGAATTTGAATTTATGGTTCCAGTTTTATTTGCATTGTATGGTTATTTGAACTCATTGGTTCGGTGTATCTGTTTGACCAGAATAGATAGACTCCGTTAGGATAATCAACCTTTCTTGACCTTCACTTCGGTAACGCAGAGAGTTGTGTTAGGTGGTTAGCTCGGACCGAGAGCAACTAGGTAGTAGAGTTCCGTGCAATAGCAATAGAATTGGGTGACTTTTAGTAGACTGTCTGACAACCAGTCCATGTATTAGGGCTAGGAAGACCAACCTAGTTGACAATCATAATCATCGCTTGTTAGGGTGTCCTTGACTTAAATTCCTACAATAACCAATTCAACCATACCTTTGGGAAAGTTAAATCATCCACTTGGGAAGTCGTTATTACAATGATAAGTACTATTGTTTTCTCGTATAAAGTTTAAATCATCTTCTTTTTGCTTTCTAGTTAATTAGTTATTTATTTATTTGTATTTTAGTTAATTAAATCATTTTCCCAAAAACCCCCCATCATTCTAGATTAATTAAACTAGTTAGGATTATTAATCTACATAACTTGACCGTTCCCAGTGGTAAGAACGATACCTGGACTTTCCTACACTATATTACTCGCGATCAGGTACGATTGCCTGTAAATGTGGTAATTGTGGTTAGCCATTAGAGTTTAAAACTTGTTTCGCTTTCTACATACAATATTTACCGCATCAAGTTTTTTGGCACCGCTGCCGGGGAACGGTAGTTGTTAGATTTTTAATCCTTGTTAGTTTTGTTAATCGATCCTTGTTAATCTACATCTCTTACAAGTTTTTCGCTTTTTAGTTTTTAGTTAATTATTTTTATCTCTTTGTTTCCGGCAAGTTGCCCGTAATTGTTTGTTGTGGTTTCAGTCACGACGAAACTATTAGAGGCATTTGAGGAACCGGAGAGGGAATTCAGAAAAAGAAACAAAAAGAAGTCAAAAGCCAACAAAGTTCGACCGCGAGCTTTGAATTTCGAAATGGGAGACGATGCACCAATGTGGACCGCCCAGAGGACTACTCCAACCGTACCCACCAATCCGATCACGAAGCCAACCTTAGACAAGGAGATCCTAGGGAAACTTCTTCACATTTGGAGAACTTCGTGGATATTTGTGACTTGTTCAAAACCGAGGAAAACCGAGATGATGCGTGTAACACCCCGTTCCCATTCAGTTAAGTTTTAACTTTTCTTCCGTTAAGTTAGTAAGGTTTGGTGTCATTTATGTAATTTCAGGTAAGGGGGCTTGTTTGTAAATGTAGAAAGTGGAGGGTGTTATGTGCATACATATATATAAGGGATTGGATGATCAAACCCTTCTCTTTTGATCATTTGATAATCTTGAGAGAAAGGAAAGGGTTTGGAGGTTTCAAAAGGGGGTTTTGGTGTTGCAAAGAAATCGTGTGTTTGTGGTGCAATCAATCGTTGTTTCATCGTTAGAATTAAGTTCCTAACTTCAGGTAATCATCAATTTCCCTTAGTTGTTGTCAAATATCGAGTTTTGAATCAAAGTTAGGGTTTTGTTGGATGTTGTGATAATTGGTGATCTTTGGATCACCAATTGAGTATTTTGTGTTAGGTTGGTCCTATTTTCATTGTAGTAGTATGGTAGAGCCTGGAATGACAAAACCATGGCTTTTTGAATCGGACGAATTGGGGTTCGGACGTGGAAGTTATGCCAAAAACAAGAAAATGCAATTTTGGGTTCGTGCTGAAAATTCAGCACCTAGCGATCGCTAGGTGATGAGGCTAGCGATCGCTAGCCATGGACAAAAGAGGCTCACAATCGTGAAGGTGATCGCGAGCTAGAGCAGAAAGTAGGGAAGGATAGCTAGCGATCGCTAGCTACCAGGCTCGCGATCGCTAGCCCTTGTTTTGAGTTGGAAATTTGTTTTCGCCATAACTTTTGCATCCTAACTCCGATTTTGATTCCGAAAGGACCGTTGGGTTCGTAATTGAATTACCTACCCTATTAGAAGGTCTAAATCAGCCCTAGACTAAGAGTTACGGTTATGAGTCTTAAGATGTTATTTATGTGTGCCATACGATGATGTAATGTATAGGTGTTTAATACTCAGGCGTGTGAGGTGATTGATTATGTTGTCTGTGAAGCGAACTAAAATGAGTACATTAACCTGCGTTCAAGATTGTTATGCTTATAATCACGTATATATATGTGTGTGGTTAATGTATGAACTGGCATGTAATAATCACGATAGTACCTAAGGCGGTAATACTACCCCTAGGGAAGTTGGGTTCAGAGGCCTGGTACCAGTGTCAGTATGATGCTTTTGGTGGATACACCTTGAGTAATGTTCATGATACATGTTTAGTTTTTCAGTTATATGATTATGATTATTTACATGCATGCATAGAACCTAGGTTTGTGCTCACTAAGCGTTATGCTTAACCCGTTGTGGTTTATGTGGTTCAGTGGCAGGTACCTCGTCCAAAGATAAAGGGAAGGCACCTGCTTGATGCTCGGAAGGATTCAGTTCAGGACATGATTAAGAAATTTGAAACTAATGGATGTTGAACTACTATAAGAAAATGTTTTGGTTGCAAGCTGGATTTATTGTGACTTAAGATCACTTTTAAATGTTGTTAATTTTGGACCCGTTTTGGGAAAATATATTACTTTTTAATGGTTAACGTGCTTCCGCTATGTTAGTTACTATTTTTGTTAAATATTGTTGAAAAATGAAACTGGTTGTTACAATTGGTATCAGAGCCAGGTTTGAGGGAATCAGGTGTTCACAGGTAGTGAATACTTGAACTCAAACCCGGAGTTCGTATTTTCAAAACAAAGTAACTAACAAAAGAGAAAATTTTGCTTTAAGAACATGAGGTGGAACTGAACTGAGATCCGGAGCATCAAGACGGGAGTGAGCACCCTAGACTCTATTGAGTTGTTAGTAAGCATGCCATGTCAATTTACGTATGAATATCATGATATTGTTATGATTAGTTGTTAAAATGTAACAGACTTGTAGTTGAATTATTGATGCTTATGATTGGAGATGAAACCCTTATATCACTTTTGTGAATGCTTGAGTAATATCTGATTGGGTATGCGAATATATAAATGCTATGACATGATTGTGTAGATGTCAGGGTAAGTATAAACGTAAAATGACTTAGAGATGCTCATGGCACGGTAGTTATAGGTGGTACTACTAAGAGTGCTAGTGGTACCATATGATTATGTGTTTTGTGTATGACCAGGTCTAGGAAGTAACCTTTCTTATGAGGACGAAAAGCTGAACGGGTAGGGTGTAATTATAATGATATAAGGGCCCATATCATTGCAATTACATTGTACTGTTGAGGCTTGACTAAATTATAGGGATCGTTACGGACTGACTGAAGTCATGGGATTGGGAAGTAGAAGCATGAAAGCGATTGTGGCTTATCAGGAAGGGTAGTGAGAGTTACTCTCTAGTAAGGTCACTTATTTCCATTGTTAGCTAAACAATTATGTACCTGCATCAGTATGGTGACCACGAGAAGAACTGGAACTGGAGAGCGTCCGAATGATGGCGATGAGCATGAAATCCCTGATCTAAGGGGGATTATTGCTGCTGAGGTCGGGGAGGTCTTGCATGACCTGCTTCCGGGCCTTTTTGAGCAGATGAAAAGGGAGTTGACCCAGGTGGTCACTCAACAAGTCAACTCCGCCATGGCCGGTCGGGGGAGTGTAGCAGGAAGCTCGAGTACTGGCCAGAATTGGGCGGTTGGGTTCAAAGATTTTGCTGCTTGCCAGCCGCCTCATTTTGGTGGAAAAAGGATCCGATTGTTGCCTCGAGGTGGATCTCTGAGGTAGAGGGATCCTTTCTCACTAGTTTCTGCCCGGCTGAGGTGAAGGTGAGATATGCTGCTAATCTTCTAAGAGGGCCGGCGAAAGACTGGTGGGGCGTTGTGAATAGTTCCAGGACTCAGGAACAGATTGGGGCCCTTACTTGGGAGGCGTTCCTTGAAATGTTCCGAGCAGAGTTTGTGCCCCAGATTGAAGTGGAGAGACTGACTACCGAGTTTCTAGAGATGGAGCAGACTACGGAGTCGGTGACTGAAATCACTAACAAGTTCTTGGAGCGGGCGTTATTTTGCCGTGAATATGTTCAGAACGAAAGGATGAAGATGTATCGGTACCGAAACATTCTGAGGTCGGATATCCGAGAGTTTGTGGTAATGGCACAGTGCGACAGTTTTCAGCAGATGTTTGAAAAAGCTCGAACAAGAGAGTTGGAACTCGAGCGTCAGGGTAAGAAGAAAAGGGCAGAGCGGGTTCAGCCACAGCAGCAAGTGGTAAAGAAATTCAAAACCGGGAATCAGAAAGGAGATGTTAAGAAAGATTACCCTCGTTGCTCAAGGTGCGGAAAGAATCACCTGGGAGAGTGCAGAATGGGCTCGGGAACTTGCTACAAGTGCGGGAAACCTGGACATATCAGCCGTGACTGCAAAGTGGAGCCCAAAATGTGCTTCAAATGTTTTAGACCGGGTCACTTTGCCAACGAGTGCCCCACAGCGGCTGTATCGACTGAGATCTCTGGTTCCGCACCCGTCAAGGCTATAGAGGGTGGACCGAGTAAGAAGGTGGAAGCCCCTAGGACTCGAGCTAGAGTCTTTCAGTTGACTGCCAATGAGGCGAAGGCCGAACCGGACGTGGTGACAGGTATCTTTCTAGTTAATTCGATGCCTGCTCTAGTTTTGTTCGATACGGGTGCTAGAAAGTCTTTTGTTTCCTTGTCTTTTTGTAAAGATTTTATGAATGTAAAAAGTAAACTCGAAAGCCCGTTAGAAGTAGAAATAGCGGATGAGGAGTTTCGTTTATGTAAGTTTATCTATAAGAAAAATGTATTAGAGGTAGAAGGTGTCAAGTTTAGTATAGACCTCATCCCTATTCCTATTAGGGAGATTCAGGTAGTGGTGGGAATGGATTGGCTAAGACGGAATGGGGCTAATGTAGATTGTGAGAACTGTCGGGTAGTGGTTCGAAACCCAAGTGGGGGAGAACTAACTATTTTGGGGGATGTAAGTAAACGCCTTCCGAGGGTGTGTTCATTGGCCAAAGCTCGGAGCTATGTGTTGCGAGGAGGTACTAGTTATCTTGTGTACTTGATCGGTGACCAAGGAGAAAGTACCCGTAGTTTGTGAGTTCCCGGATGTCTTCCCGGAAGACTTGCCGGGGATTCCCCCAGAAAGACAAGTGGAGTTCAGGATAGACTTGGTTCCGGGGGCGGCGCCCGTAGCGAAAACCCCTTACCGCTTGGCACCTCCGAAAATGCAAGAGCTATCAAACCAGTTAGAGGAGCTGTTAGAGAAAGGCTTTATTCGGCCAAGCAGTTCACCGTGGGGAGCTCCGATCTTGTTCGTCAAGAAGAAGGATGGGACGTTGAGAATGTGCATTGATTATCGTGAGCTCAACAAGCTTACGGTGAAGAACCGATACCCACTGCCGAGGATCGATGATCTTTTCGATCAACTTCAGGGAGCCGCTTGGTTCTCGAAGATAGATCTTCGATCGGGGTACCATCAGTTGAAGGTAAGGGAGGAAGACGTGCACAAAACGGCGTTCAGGACCAGATACGGACACTACGAGTTCGTGGTCATGCCTTTTGGGTTGACGAACGCACCTGCGGCATTCATGGATCTCATGAACCAGGTGTGTAGGCCTTTGTTGGATAGGTCAGTTATCGTGTTCATTGACGATATTCTGATCTACTCCAAGACGAAGGAGGATCATGTTGAGCATTTGCGGGAAGTGTTGGAAATTTTACGGAAGGAGCAGCTGTATGCAAAGTTTTCGAAGTGCGACTTCTGGTTGCAAGAGGTCCAGTTTTTGGGACACCTTGTGAACCGAGAAGGGATCAAAGTTGACCCAGCGAAAGTCGAAGTGGTTATGAAATGGGAAACTCCTAAGTCGCCAACAGAGATACGGAGCTTTCTTGGGTTAGCTGGGTACTACCGCCGGTTCATCCAAGATTTCTCCAAAGTGGCGGTTCCATTAACTAAACTCACCAGGAAGAACGTAAGTTTCGTTTGGGGAGAAGAACAACAATCAGCATTTGAAACTTTGCGGCAAAAGTTGTGTGAGGCGCCGGTATTGACGCTACCTGAAGGGGTGGAGGACATGACGGTCTATTGCGATGCTTCGTATCATGGGCTAGGCTGTGTTCTCATGCAGCGTGGCAAGGTAATTTCCTATGCGTCACCTCAGTTAAAGACGCATGAGGTAAATTACCCGACTCATGATTTGGAGTTAGCTGCAGTTGTATTTGCGCTTAAGTTGTGGAGACACTACTTGTACGGTGTGAAGTGCACGATTTACACCGATCATAAGAGTCTCCGTTACTTTCTAGACCAGCCGAATTTGAATATGCGACAGAGGAGATGGTTGGATGTGGTGAAGGATTATGATTGTGAAATCCTTTATCATCCGGGGAAGGCGAACGTGGTAGCAGATGCATTGAGTAGAAAGACTCATCACGTGCTATTGCGAGTACCGTTGATGAGGCTAACTGTGATGACTTCTCTCTTTGATTTGATTCGGCAGTCCCAAGCCGACGCAATCAAGGTAGATAACCAAAAGAAGGAACGGATCAAGGGCCAGTTACCGCAGTTGGTAACGGATAGTCGAGGGTTGTTGACCCGTTTTCGGCGGGTCTGGGTACCAGTAACAGGCGAGGCAAGGCAGACCTTGTTAGATGAAGCACACAAGTCTAAGTTCTCGATACATCCAGGTGCCACAAAGATGTATAGAGACTTGAAGACTGATTATTGGTGGCCAGGAATGAAGCGGGACGTAGCTCGTTACGTGGAGAGATGCTTAACCTGTTTGAGGGTCAAAGCTGAGCATCAACGACCGCATGGGAAGTTGCAGCCGTTAGATGTTCCGGTATGGAAGTGGGAGCACATCACGATGGACCTGATTACCAAATTGCCTCGGACGCCTTGAAGTTACGACGCAATTTGGGTTATCGTGGACCGTTTGACAAAGAGTGCTCACTTTATAGCCATCCGGGAGAGTTCATCTGCCGAAGCATTGGCGGACATCTATGTCAAGGAGATCGTGGCTAGACACGGTGTTCCGGTTACCATCATTTCTGACCGGGATGTTCGGTTTACGTCACGATTTTGGGGAAAGTTTCATGAGGATTTGGGCACGAGGTTGCAGTTCAGTACAGCTTTTCATCCGCAGACATATGGCCAAAGTGAGAGAACTATTCAGACTCTTGAAGACATGTTACGTGCTTGTGTTTTGGATTTTGGAGGCAGTTGGGACACCTACTTGCCGTTGGCGGAATTCTCTTATAACAATAGTTTCCACGCTAGTATCGGCATGCCCCCGTATGAAATGTTGTACGGGAGAAGGTGTCGAACCCCTATCTGTTGGGGAGAAGTGGGACAGCAGGAGCTAGGTAGCACCGAAATAGTACAAAAGACGACCGAGAGCATTGAGATGATACGCGAGCGGCTACGAACCGCCCAGAGTTGTCAGAAAAGCTATGCTGATCGGAGAAGATCAGATTTAGAGTTTCAAGTGGGTGATAAGGTGTTGTTAAAAGTGTCACCTTGGAAGGGGGTGATCCGGTTCCGAAAGAGGGGCAAGTTAGGCCCCAGATTCATTGGACCCTTCAAGGTGATAACTAGAGTTGGGAAGGTGGCTTATAGACTTGAACTGCCACCAGAACTGAATCAGATTCATGATACGTTCCATGTGTCCCGGTTGAGAAAATGTTTGGCTGACGAGACAGCTCATGTGCCGATTGATGACATTCAAGTTGACGAGCGACTGAACTACATCGAGAGGCCAATAGCTATCTTGGAGCGAAAGACAAAATCTTTACGTAACAAGGAAATTGGTCTGGTGAAAGTTCAATGGAAGCATCGAAAGGGATCAGAGTGGACGTGGGAGCCGGAAGCGGAGATGAGATCCAATTATCCGGAGCTGTTCCAAGACTAAGCGATTTCGGGGACGAAATCTTGGTAAGTGGGGGAGAGTTGTAACACCCCGTTCCCATTCAGTTAAGTTTTAACTTTTCTTCCGTTAAGTTAGTAAGGTTTGGTGTCATTTATGTAATTTCAGGTAAGGGGCTTGTTTGTAAATGTAGAAAGTGGAGGGTGTTATGTGCATACATATATATAAGGGATTGGATGATCAAACCCTTCTCTTTTGATCATTTGATAATCTTGAGAGAAAGGAAAGGGTTTGGAGGTTTCAAAAGGGGGTTTTGGTGTTGCAAAGAAATCGTGTGTTTGTGTTGCAATCAATCGTTGCTTCATCGTTAGAATTAAGTTCCTAACTTCAGGTAATCATCAATTTCCCTTAGTTGTTGTCAAATATCGAGTTTTGAATCAAAGTTAGGGTTTTGTTGGATGTTGTGATAATTGGTGATCTTTGGATCACCAATTGAGTATTTTGTGTTAGGTTGGTCCTATTTTCATTGTAGTAGTATGGTAGAGCCTGGAATGACAAAACCGTGGCTTTTTGAATCGGACGAATTGGGGTTCGGACGTGGAAGTTATGCCAAAAACAAGAAAATGCGATTTTGGGTTCGTGCTGAAAATTCAGCACCTAGCGATCGCTAGGTGATGAGGCTAGCGATCGCTAGCCATGGACAAAAGAGGCTCACGATCGTGAAGGTGATCGCGAGCTAGAGCAGAAAGTTGGGAAGGATAGCTAGCGATCGCTAGCTACCAGGCTCGCGATCGCTAGCCCCTGTTTTGAGTTGGAAATTTGTTCTGGCCATAACTTTTGCATCCTAACTCCGATTTTGATTCCGAAAGGACCGTTGGGTTCGTAATTGAATTACCTACCCTATTAGAAGGTCTAAATCAGCCCTAGACTAAGAGTTACGGTTATGAGTCTTAAGATGTTATTTATGTGTGCCATACGATGATGTAATGTATAGGTGTTTAATACTCAGGCGTGTGAGGTGATTGATTGTGTTGTCTGTGAAGCGAACTAAGGTGAGTACATTAACCTGCGTTCAAGATTGTTATGCTTATAATCACGTATATATATGTGTGTGGTTAATGTTTGAACTGGCATTTAATAATCACGATAGTACCTAAGGCGGTAATACTACCCCTAGGGAAGTTGGGTTCAGAGGCCTGGTACCAGTGTCAGTATGATGCTTTTGGTGGATACACCTTGAGTAATGTTCATGATACATGTTCAGTTTTTCAGTTATATGATTATGATTATTTACATGCATGCATAGAACCTAGGTTTGTGCTCACTAAGCGTTATGCTTAACCCGTTGTGGTTTATGTGGTTCAGTGGCAGGTACCTCGTCCAAAGATAAAGGGAAGGCACCTGCTTGATGCTCGGAAGGATTCAGTTCAGGACATGATTAAGAAATTTGAAACTAATGGATGTTGAACTACTATAAGAAAATGTTTTGGTTGCAAGCTGGATTTATTGTGACTTAATATCACTTTTAAATGTTGTTAATTTTGGACCCGTTTTGGGAAAATATATTACTTTTTAATGGTTAACGTGCTTCCGCTATGTTAGTTACTATTTTTGTTAAATATTGTTGAAAAATGAAACTGGTTGTTACAATGCGATTCGTCTTCGAGTTTTTCCTCTTACGCTCGCCGGAGAAGCAAAAGCTTGGTTACGATCCTTGAAACCGAGTTCGATCATCACTTGGGAAGGACTTCACTCAAATTTCCTTTCCCGATTTTTCCCACCATCCAAAATTGATAAGCTACGAGCCGAAATCCGATCCTTCTGACAACATGGCGAGGAGACGATATCCGAATCGTGGAAGCGATTCAAACACCTTCTAAATTCGTGCCCGAGTCACGGATTAAGTAAGAGTGATCAAGTCCAAACTTTCTATAGTGGACTTGGTTATTCTTCTCGAGCTACATTGGATTCATCCGCTGGAGGTGTATTCATGAACAAACTCCCACGGAAGGGTATAAGCTTCTTGAGGACATGCTAATTCACAACATAGATTGGAGGACGGATAAGCACTTGCAAATTCCAAGAATGGCCGGGAACATCTCCACCGACTTCGACCCATCCGATGAACTAGCCGCAATGAAAAACCAACAGGTTAAGTTTGAACGTAAATTTGAGCAATTAATAAAATCTGTTCATGTTTTGCAGGTTGGATGAGAGGAGTGCAAAGGACCGCACTTAACAAAGGATTGTCCGAACCGTCCGATGATGACACCAGAGGAAGTACACTACCTCAATCGAGGCGACTACCAAGGGAGGTGGAACAACAACCGTAACTTCAACCCAAGACCTCCCGGTTTCTTTGCATCGAACCAACAAAATCAACGAACAGAGGGAGAGCCGCGTGTTTCCATCGAGGACCGAATCATCCAATTCATGGACACTCAAAAGAAGATCAATGATGAGGTAGGTTCATATTTACGTAACCATCAAAGTACAATACAGAATTTGGAAATTCAGGTTGGGCGTATTTCGCAATTGTTAAGTAAGAGGACTCAAGGAGAGCTACCAACGCAAACCCAAGTCAACCCAAAGGTGGATAACACGAAGCCAATGCTTATGGTGGCCGGAGCAACATCTAAGAAGACATGGACCGGCATCTACACTATAAAGTACGTGGAGAGCGATAGCGGAAGCGAACCCGACTACGCCACGGACTATGATTCGGAGGGGTTCTCAATATCATTCGAGCATCTAGGACTCAAAGGGCCCATTTATTTGAGCAATGACGAGGAGGAAGATGGCAAACAAGGTGGATATGCGGAGTTCATGATTCCAAAGAAGAACAAAGGAAAAGAGAAGGAGAAAGAGAAAGTGGAGGAAGACGAGCTCACCTACATCGCCCCTATCAAGCACGACCCAGGAAGTTACAGTTTACCTATTTCATCTTCTGAACTTAAAGGTCTTGCTTTGATAGATACATGTGCTGCACTTAACATGATGCCTGTTTCTTATTGTAGGAAATTCGGGATCAAAAAGCTCGCACCAACGGATTACCAATACCGAGGAATAAACAGATATATGACTACACCGTTGGGGATAGAGGAGGAGTCCCGATACGCATTGGGAATTTTGTCTACTATAGAGACTTCATCATAGCCAACCTCCCGAAGAATACGAAGATTCCAATTATTCTCGAGAGAGCTTCTCTACATACCCCTCAAGTGAACGTCGACATGTGCAACTAAGTATCGAGCTTGGGGTATGGAGATAAGAGGATCTAATTCAATCTAGATGGAGAGTCGGTTACCCATCTCAACACACCTTATGAAGACCCTTCTCAAACCTATAAGAAGAAGACTAGCCGCCCACTACTAGCTCACGAGCACATGAAGAAGACGGAGGACTATCTAAACCCGATACACCAAGAGAATAAATCACCCAACGATTCCGGACCCTCCAAGAAGGAGCATAGAAAAAAGAAGGGTTCCTCAGTCCGACGAGCCAAGAAATGAGCTAAAAGCGGGGTCGAGCTCTAGACCCATTCAAAAATGAAGCGCTTCTCGAGAGGCAACCCGAGCATTTTTTTTTCATTCTTAGTATTTTCGTGTGTGTGTTTTTACTGATATTTTTGTTTGTTATTACTTAGGTAACCATACGGAGGGGATAGAAACCAAAAACGAGAAAATCCGACGCGGAACGTAAATATTGAGAAATCGGATACAGAGGCATTTTCGCGATCGCGAACTTTTATGTTTGGCAACGCGAAGATGGCTTCCCTTTTTATCAAGTAAATGTTTCGATCTTCGCGGCGCGACTGTGTCGTTTCGCGGCGTGAAAATTAAAATTAGGGTATTTTTTTTTCGGAAACCGCTCGTTTCGCGACGCGAAGCTCTTTTCTTAGCGGTGCGAAAACAGTGCAGACGGGTTTTAAACCCTTTCTTCCTCACTTTTTCAAAACACAAAACCCTAATTTCTCTCTAGGCGCCGCGACCCTCTTTCACGAACCTGCAAAAATCGAAATTTTTGTGCTTCAATTTCATCAATCATGGCTTCAAAGGTACGTATCCTAACTTTATTTCGTTGGATTAGCTTGCATTGGTAAGCTTTGACCTTCTCTTTGGGGCAACACTGGTGTTTTCATGCTCTTGATAGATTTAAGCTTACTCTTGAAACTCCATTGTTTGGTTTTGCTAGTGTTTGATTCATGCTATGAGTTTTGATTGTAATTTCGTTTAGCATGTAATTTAGTTGATGAATCTAGATTGAATGTGCTTTGATGATAAGTGTGGGGATTTTGTATCAAAATTCCCCACCTTTGTTTTAACCTTCTAGGTTTGTTTTCGTTGGGAGCTTGACTAAAGTTCAAGTGTGGGGATGTTTCACACCCCCTTTGTATTTTGGATTTTCATGCATGCATTCTTGTAGATTGAACTTGTTAGTCGTTGAGGCTTTGTCTCTTTGGAATAAGCTAGTTTTGATGTTGTCTTGCACTTATCGATCACATTTAGCTAAGACAATTTCTTTTTGAATTTTTGTAGAGACAAAGGACTCGTTCTTCGACCTCCTCCGCTCCAACTTTCAGTGCACCGGATGGGAGCCATGCATTCACCCACTTCATGAACGATCCCACGTTGAATGCTCAAAAGCGTACCGAGTACTGGGACATAGTAGCTCGGCTTGCACCCCGTCAAATTTTCGTACCAAGGAGAGCCGATTGGGATCTTCGCCGATCCATAGGCGTTGAGAATGAGATTCGAGCGATACTTGAGAAGCACACCTACGATGAAGATGGCACCGAGTACTACATTTGCCATGCTTGGGAGTGTGTCTTTGACATTGCTGAGACCCTCTATCGCGAGCTCATCATCGAGTTCGTGGCTACTTTCAGGTTCGACGCCGTAAAGGCCCTCGAGGAATTCTACCAACCATGCATGTCATTTTGGCATGGTGGGATTTGGTGATCGCTTTCTTTGACCGAGTTCGGCGTGGCTTTGGGGATCTACACCCAAGCCGAGGTGGACGCCCCCAGTTTTGCGGAGTATATGTCGGCTAGTGAGAAAAGGCAAGACGGTTTTGATCCTCATTTGGCTTGGGCGATTCTCGATGATGGTGATTATGGTAACAACCTCAAGGTTAAGGGTTTTTTTCTCTTCTTCGGACCGACTTCTACATCGCATGCTTGTTCACGCGGTCAACGCCCGCTCCTCGAGTGAGGAAAAGGTCTGGACTTATGACCTTTGGTTCCTCGAGCGACTCTCCACGGATGACAAATATCCGAACGCCCCTTACATCATTGCCGTGCAACTCTCTAAGGCGGGTGGCTATCGTGAACGAAGTAGAATGGTTGGTGGACAATATGTCACCCTCCTCGCCAAGCACTTCGGTATCTTAACTGCGGGTGCTATTTCTTCGATGACAAGCCTTGGCGAGATGGGCTTTATCGATATAGACCAACTCCGCGGGATGGGGATAACTATGGTGGAGCACATGATTAGTGGAGATCGGAACGTATGGATTTCAAATCCATAAGCTTATGGAGCAAGGAGAGAGACGCGAAGCACGCAAGAGCCTGGTAGCACGAGTGGGGTGAATGAGGAGGAGCAACCGGCAGATTGGACGGCGTATTCGGAGTATAAAGACTTGAGTCATCGCCTCTCGGAGATGTCTTTATCTTATGGCCGGCATCATCAGCGGATGGAGTAGAACACTACGGAGGCTATCCACCAAGCTAATTGGCAAAGTGGAGTGATGAATCAAATTCTGCTTATGCTCCATCGCCACTTTGGCCGTTCTCCGAGGACACACCGCCCGGGTTCCCAACTTTCAAGGGTTGGCGCAACCAACCTCGTGGCCCTTATTGATCTTTATCTCTTTTATCCTTTATTCGATATGGTTGTCTAAACAATTTTCTTTCTGCTTTTGTGTGGTTTAGTATGTTTTATTTTTATTTTGTTCTTTTTACTTTTTCTTTTTCTTTTTGGTAATAGATACAACAGTTTATGATCTTGCAACGCGCACGATTCCGGAATACTCTCTTTCAGATCAGATCAAGTCACATAACCTGGGAAGTTTCTCTTTTTCCCAATTACTCCTTACCTGTTTTACTTGTTGCATTCATGACACTGCAAATTTTAAGTGTGTGGAGGGGGTTATGTAGACTTAACTGTTTAAATGGGTTCACTTTTTGCTTTTTGAATTGTCGTTTTTCAAATTTTTGAAAGCTTTGAGACTTGACCCCAATTTTTTTCAAAATCTGACATTATTTTTTTGGAAGTTAGTTGCTTGCGTAGGAGAACACTAAATGAGATTATTTGAGTAAAAGGATACCTTGGAATACCAATTACCATTAGTGCCTCACCCTATTCCTTCGAGAGTTTGAGCCTAATTGTTTACTCATTTTGTGAGGAATACCGACTTTGACCCAAGGTAGAACTTGTCGCTTTGAATGCTTGTCGAGACCACATAAGAGAAGTATTTATCACCATTGCACTGATAGAGGCCTTCGTTTCAAACCCTTTTAGCCTTCGTTAGATAACCTCATCTTAAGGTTATTTAATTTGCCTTGCCGAAACTTTGAAAGTGTTTAACTTTAACACTTTAACCCTTGAAACCATTTTGAGCCTTAGCCTTTCATTTCTTTTCCCACATCACCATATATCCCTTTTTAGCCTATCTTTTTATCTATCTTTTGGCCGTGACTTAAATTTGAGAACTTGAGATGTTGTGATCCATATTTTTCATATCTGACAAATAAAGAGGGATTGATTTTGAGCAAAAAGAAAATAGAAGAATCTGATGACTCAAAAGAAAAGAAAGAAAGAAACATCAAAAGAAAGAAAAGAGTCAAAGAAAAGAAAAATGATCAAAAAAAAAAGAAATTGAGCCACAAATATGCAATATGCTTAGGCCAATGCTAAGAGAAAAAGAAAGAGAGAAAAAAGCTCATCCCGATAAATTGCATAATTCCAAAAGTCAGATTTTTCTTAAAAGTGTTGGATCATTACTGATTTAGTTTCTCAAGTTTTTGTCGCATTCCTAGTCACTTATATATATCCTTTATCCTACCGTTTACCCTTAGCCTAACATTACAACCCTTAGGTCCTCTTGATGGTTGACAACTTCTCAGTGGTGGATATTAGATTTGGTGACAAACTTATGCATGCGAGAATTAGTCGAGTATTGGTGTGATCACTTCTTATACATACACTTTTACCCCCGAGAGATACACTTTAAATTATCATTCCTGCTTTGTGAGGGTGAAAGGTTGATCTTGGTGTTCGATTGCTTGATATATCTTCTTCTTGTGTTCGACTGTGTGAGTATTCTATGTTCTCTTAGACGATCTAGTGTGGAGATAATTTTGGCGCTATTTTTCTTATCTTTCAGTCTTTTGATTGAGGACAATCAAAGCTTAAGTGTGGGGATTTTGATAACACCAAAATTATACATGTTTTGGTCGTACTTAATTGCTAGAATTTACCCCGTTTCTCACCCATTTCTGATATGATTACTCACATTTTGGGCCTAATCATACTTTTGTAGGTTTTGGAGGCCTTGGAACGGAAAAGTACGAAAAAGGCAGAAAAGCGTGGAAATTGAGCAAAGTCAACTCAGAGGCATTTTAGCGTCCACGAGTCTTCAAGTCTCACACCGTGAATAGAGCCACTTCTAGAAGATTCATGTTTTTCACTGACTTCGTGTCGACTCTGGAGATTTTTGCGCCGCGAAGTAGGCAAAGACCCTCGATAGAAGATTCCAGAACTTGCTTAAAAAGAAAATATAGGGTTATTTAAGTGCCTCACGCCGCGAAGCTGCCGCCTCGCGATCGCGAAACGAGCCTACGGATGCCTTTTAAATATCAGCCTCCTCCTTCAGTCAAGAAATCATCTTCAATCACCAAGACATACACATTCAGAAGTCATCAATTTAGTCTTAGTCTGTGAGAGAGAGAGAGTTTGCCGATACGAGTGATTCGATCTTACTCGGAGTTTGTTCTCCGGTTCTCGATCATCTGTTGCTGTACGGTCGGTATAATGTCTGTCTTTTATAGTCTTATTACTGTTTTTATTATGTCTAGTGAGTAGTCTTATTTAGTAGTGCTTATTTTGGTAGATGAACCTTGTGGATGATAGTTTTATGGTTCCAGTTTTATTTGCATTGTATGGTTATTTGAACTCGTTGGTTGGGTGTATCTGTTTGACCAGAATAGATAGACTCCGTTAGGATAATCAACCTTTCTTGACCTTCACTTCGGTAACGCAGAGAGTTGTGTTAGGTGGTTAGCTCGGACCGAGAGCAACTAGGTAGTAGAGTTCCGTGCAATAGGAATAGAATTGGGTGACTTTTACTAGACTGCCTGACAACCAGTCCATGTATTAGGGCTAGGAAGACCAACCTAGTTGACAATCATAATCATCGCATGTTAGGGTGTCCTTGACTTAAATTCCTACAATAAACAATTCAACTATACCTTTGGCAAACTTAAATCATCCATTTGGGGAGTCGTTATTACCATGATAAGTACTACTGTATTCTCGTATAAAGTTTAAATCATCTTCTTTTTCTTTTCTAGTTAATTAGTTATTTATTTATTTGTCTTTTAGTTAATTAAATCATTTTCCCAAAAAATCCCACATCATTCTAGATTAATTAAACTAGTTAGGATTATTAGTCTACATAACTTGACCGTTCCCAGTGGTAAGAACGATACCTGGACTTTCCTACACTATATTACTCGCGATCAGGTACGCTTGCCTGTGAACGTGGTAATTGTGGTTAGCCATTAGAGGTTAACTTGTTTCGCTTTTTATATATAATATTTACCGCATCACAAGCTTTTTGGGTTATTTTGATTCAAAAAGCTCACTTAAAGGATTGTTTTTAAGTGTTAAGAGGCTCCTTAAGGTTTCTACTAAAGCTTTATAACAATTGCAGCTCTTAACACTGATTCTTTATGTGTTTTGGTCGAGTTTTGTAGCATTTTTCGGAGTTTCTGGACCAGTTCTCCGTATCGGATTACTTGAGCTGATTATCAGTTGAAATTTTCCGACTCGGAAATTGTCCTTTTTCCCGACTCGGATTTTACCCATTTTCCGAATCGGAAAACCGACTTTTCCGAATTGGGAGATCGGCTTCCCGGATTGGGGTTTTGCTCCTTTGTTTTCATCAAGTCTTGTTTTCCGAATCGGATTTTACCATAAGCCGAATCAGAAAAGTCTGTTTTCCGAATTGATCTTCTTCAGCCAAATCCGAATCGAAAAACATCAGTTTCCGAGTCGGATTTCGCCTCTTTGAGCCCATAAATTTTCAATTTTCGTCTCAAATCCGACACTTACCCGTTTTTTCGAAAATCTCAACTTTTCAAGCTATTTGCGTCACGAGGCGCTCGAAGCATCAGTGTTTTTCAAAAAGCTTTTTTTAAAACCAAGCGATCTATTCGAAGGAGATCCTCTTAAGAGATCAAGATGTAGAAAGAAATCATCGGCATTGGGTCAGAATTCGCCCGCCGGTACTTGTTATGGGCGAGTACAAGCAGTGGAAATGTCGGATGATCCACTTCCTCGACCTTCTCGACGAAAACCTCATGAAGTCCATCCGTGAGGGACCGATCAGACCTACCGTCTCTGTAGCAGAAGTTCCACGCACGGATACTTGCCCAGCTTTACCAGCTTATGTTGTGGAGAAACCGTTGACATGTACTCCCCAGAATAGATAGAGCGTCATCTCATCGACAAGCGTGCTCTCACTCTTCTTATCATGGCACTCCCTAACGACATGTATGCCTGAGTGGACAGTCTGACGAACGCAAGGGATGTGTGCCTAGAGATCGAACAACAAATGCAAGGCGGAGACACGGCCTTGGAAAGCCAGAAGTAGATTGCATTGAATGCCTAGGAAGGATTTAGAGCTCGGGAGAACGAAACCCTAACAGAGTCTTACCAACGTCTGAACTCGTTTGTCAATGATTTGTGGAGATTGGGAGTAGAAAAGACCAAGTACGTGGTCAATGTCAAGTTCCTGAAAAATCTGACACAAGAATGGCAAAACATGGCCATCAATATCCAGCTAAGCAAAAATCTGGGGGCTATGGGACTGTATGATCTCTTTAGCATGATGGTACAACACGAGGAATTCATCACTGGTGGCAGATCGAAAAAGGGAATTGATCCTCTGGCACTCTCTGTTGTGCCCTTTGGAGGACCCAACTCTGCTCCAAGTCAACCAACCTCGTACAACAACATGCCTCTTCCACATCATCTGGGAGATTTCAACCACGAGTTCAATCCGAACTTTAATTAAGGCATACAACACCCGGATGACCCCATGATCATCACAATCTCGGATGAAGAACTCTTTAACATGAATAAATCCATCGCCTTGATCTCCCACAACGTGCAAAGGTTGAATGCAAACCGAGGATTTACCAGTTCTCGAGGATCAGGGTTTCAAAGCGGAAACCGAATGGGTCAAGGAAGAGCGGGACATCATTCTTCAGGCAGATTTCAGTTCAGCGAGCAAGGAAGAGGAGGTTATCAACAGGGAGAACGGTATCGGTCATACGATCTGGGAAGAAACAATCAAGGAAGTTTCGGAGATAATTCCCGACGTGATAGTACTTACATAGACTATCAAGGAGGTTCCAACTTTCAGGGTAATTGGCACGGACAGAATCCCGACAACAACTATCGGGGAAATTCCAGACAGTATGTTCCAGAATCAAGATACAACCGGCGAGGTTACGAGAGCGGATATGGAGGCAGACATGAAGGTGGAAGATACTAGCAAGGATCTGAGTATGGGTACGAGCAAGGAAGAAATGACCGCTGGTCTGATGAAAGGATTGAGCATAGAAAAGGGAATTTCAACGGACGTGACCATCATAGGCAAGATCAATGAGGAAGCAGCTCCAACAGACAATATTCGAGGGAAGAACATCCAATCACCGTTGACCAAGGTGTTCAAAAGTTAAGTCAGCCACAGAAATCCATCAACAAAAATCCTACTCTTCAGCAAGCCCCAATTCCAACGACCGCCTGCTTCAAATGTGGCAAACCGGGACACTATGCCAAGGACTACACGGTGAAATACAAGGATGGAGCTTACTTCGAGAAAAAGGCTGCCTTGTTAAGGAAGATAGAAAAAGGGGTTGCTTTGTTGGTAGAGGAGGAAAACTAGGTTTGTGAAGAAGAGAGCCCGGATGAAGAAGATCAGTTGGTGAAAGCACACTGCTTGATGGCAGACTTTGAAGGACCGGATGGTGTTGGTCCTAGGACTTACCAAGATAACGAAGCTTCTGAGGTGTCCTCTATCTCTGATATAACTGATACTATCTCACTGCTATAAGCTAAAATTTGTGAATTAGAGAGAGATCTCCAATCGGAAAGAACTCGTCACGAAATTTAGAATCGACAGTGCTGTTTACGTTACCGAGGAGTATGTTTGATAGACTATCACTAACACCGAAGTCATTAACGGTGAAACCATCACTAGAACCACAAGTCCGTCAAACAACACCACGAGTAGTCCTCCCACCAGTCCCACTCCAAATAGACCTATCTTCATTCCGGCTAAAGATCCTGACAATACCGACTTATCTTGGGAAGGTATCAAGGCTAGAACTCCTTGTGTAGCTATGCCTCCCATAAAGTATGCCGACTTGAACACCAGTTATGCCACTAGGGAAATTGAATTATCTGAGGAGACCTTAGTTATCCCACCCACGGATGTTTCCGCAACTAAGAGTCCCTACCTAGTTGAGCTAGAAAAGGAGGTGTTCAAACATAGATTGAAGGCCATGGATCTAGATGCCTGTCACCATCAAATTCTGAATCTTAGAGTCATTGTGTCGGAAATAGACCACTTGATACACACTCTGGAAAAGGACTTACTCGAGGCTAATACCAAGAGAATTAGACTTTCTTCGGAGTGTGAGACCGCAAGTTCCTCTTTCACTATTTTCAACACCAAATTTGCGAATCTTCAAAGGTGACTCATCATCAAAGAAGTTCAATTTGAGTTAGAAAAAGAATTACTTTATGAAAAGGAGATGATGTATCGCCAAACCTTTGTCAATCAAGATGTGTCTATCTCTCTGTTGAAAAAGAAATTACTTAATTTTGAGAACTTTTACTCCATAGATTCAGATGATGATGAGACCTCCCTTGTCCCTGTTGGGTTTTTATGAGACCTCGCACCAAACTGGTTCGAGTCACGGTTCAAAATTTATAAACGGTTTAACTGAACATCAAACCAAACTGGTTTGATCAGCGGAAGCAAACATGTGTAAAAACCCGAAAAGCACACTAAATCGTTATTTTTTATATAAAACATACATATAATGAGGTTAGTAAACTTTACCTGATTGCTTGAGTTAGATCCACCCGTGATGAACCTTACGAACAGACTTTCAAGATAGTCAAAACCCGAGCTCCCGAACGAAAACCGAACTGGTTTCGGTTTTGGTTGAAATCGACAAGAGGAGAGAGAGAGAGAGAGAGAGAGAGAGAGAGAGATTTTCGGTTT
Source organism: Centaurea solstitialis (assembly GCA_030169165.1). NCBI lineage: Eukaryota > Viridiplantae > Streptophyta > Magnoliopsida > Asterales > Asteraceae > Centaurea > Centaurea solstitialis. The sequence goes on from CM058045.1 coordinate 48,774,094, forward strand.
CTTTTGGTTGTGTGTATGAATGATTGAAAAAGGTTTAACCTAACTGAATATATATATTGATAAACAGTATCAGTATGGTATTCAATTTCCTTTTTCAAATAATAATTATCCATATATAAATACTTTCTTTTTCATTAAGAAAGATTAAATTAATATTCCATATATATATATTAACTAATATATATATATATAATTAATTTTATAAGATAATTACCATTTATATATATATATATTCATTTTAACTAACAAATATATATTTATTTATTAATTAAACCAATTATATATTTATTTGACGAATAAATATATAATCTTTCTAATTAATAATAGAAACCTCTAACTTTAGAGTTTCTTACAGAAAACACCCAACATATTTATAATTGACTATTATAAATCTAACCTCTCCAAACTGGGGTTATTTTACTTGTTCGTTTTAAAGATCCTCACAAGTGTGACCCTCAAGTGTCTTATAACATTGGATGTGTAATCTTTGGTTTGTCAACTTGTGCACATAATTACTAACAGACTCCCACTTGTGCAAGTTGGCAATACCGGCTTGACTACACGGACCTAAGGAGGCCCCTAGACAGGCAGTTAGGCTAACCAGGTTATAAGAACTCTTATACCCAGGTAGATGATATAATCACCCCTTTTAAGGATACAACATTTATGAAGCAACTGTACATAAATTGGGTATAACTAGGCTTTTCCTTTTGCAACATGATGTAACACCCCGCTAAAGCGGAAACACGAGGTGCGACAGTCTGGATTTCATAGCGATAGGAGATACATAACACCAATCATTCATAATAAAAGTTTAAATAACGTTTACAGAGTTTACAATCCAACCATAATTCAAAAATTACAATTCTTTTACAAAACGCAAATAAACGACAAAACATGATTGGTGATCACAAAATTTCATACAGGCCAAAATCAAACCTTCGGATTTCCTGAAAAGCATGTTAAAACAAGTGTCAACTACGAGAGTTGGTGAGTTCACAGGTTTTTATAAGTACAAAACAGTTATGTACAAGACCAATTTCAAATAAACATTTACTCGCAACATTTTTGTAAACAGTTTGGTGAGGCAGTTCATTCACCCAATAAACAATTTAGTGAATTAGTTCATTCACTCAATTTTTATAAAAAGTTTGGTGAATCAGTTCATTCACCCCAAAAATAGCAGTTTGGTGAATCAGATCATTCACCTAATAAATAGTTTAGTATCAAGTAGTGAGTAAATTTCCCGGGTGATGTGTTAATTACATGATATATATCAGTGAGTTACTACAATCCTTCATTTTGTGACATTGCTACGCCCCTATTCAGCCTTACCGGGGGAAACTAATTCCAGCCGGGGTGAATCTTTTTCAATACAGTGCACCTATCACTCGTTAGTTCTAGGTGGGTATGTCAATCCAAATAGCGCTATCCACGTGTATCATAGGCCCAATTTGTATGGGTTAATAGTAGTGCAGGGGACATTTTCATTTTGTGCTCACTATATCATGCTTCAACATATCAAAATTTAGCTCACATTACATTTCATTTCATTTTATTTCGATACTAACAATTCATTTCATTTCATTTTGTTTCAATACTCAAATTCATTTCATTTCAATTCATTTCGATACTCGAAACACATTTCAATTCATTTCATTTCAATATTCACAAAACATTTCATTTCATTTCATTTCAATAAAACATTTCATTTCAATAATCACATAACATTTCATTTCATTTCATTTCATTAACACATTTCATTTCAATTCATTCCGCAACATTTTCACAAATAAACACATTCATTCATAAGCATGCTTTTCACCCCAAAAACTTGTAAAAACGGTAAAAGTGGGGCTGTGAATACTCACCTCGAGCGATTAATGCGGTTTAGTGAGTGAGGGTGCGTGGTCTAATCCCGGCTCCGAACTATGTTCGCCCTATCAAACACGTAATTTTAACGTAAGTTCTAAGTTCAACGGTCCCTATCAAAATCGTACCGATATCCATATAATGCCATTATGTTACCTATATAGTCCAATATAGTAAAATTACATTTTATCACATTTTGGAGTCTTCCAAACATTTTAGAAAGTTCAAAGTTCATAAATTTGGATTTTATAAAATTTCCAGAATCTGCCAAAATTTTAAGTTGTAAAAATTACCACTTTGAACTTATATCCTCCAAATAATAAATACTTAAATTTTTACCCTCTAAATTAGGGGATGTTAGGAACAATTTCACCAAATTTCACTATTTTTAGAGTTCTTTTACTATTTTTAAACATTTTTGCAAAATCAGTGGTCACCCTTCATTTTTCAGAATTACCTTTCAGTGATGTTTTATTCATAAATAATTCATAACACCATCAAATTACGAATTTCAAAAGAGATTTTCTAGCCAACACATATACCAAGCTTTTGGGACAAGATTCATATCATTTGGGTGGTTTTTGAGGGAGATATGACCTCTTAAAGTAGTGCATGTGTAATCTGCCACAAGGGGACAGCCTACACCACTATCTTATTCTCATTGGTTGAAGCCTCATAAGTCCACCAAATGATGTGATTTTGGATTCTATAGAAAGCTAACTCAGAGTACTTGAGTTTAGCATTAAAAAGTTTGCATTTTGGATGATTTATCAAAGAGTTATACATGCATGAAGATGACTCAAATTCCTGACCAAGTGTTGTTGCACACGAAAATGTTTAATGATGGTTTGGGTTCAAATCTTGGTGTTTTTGTACAAATCCAGTGGGGTTTGAACCCTAACACTTTAAATATCAATCCATAAAAATTTCATGAAGAAATGAGTTCGAGAAAACCCTTTTTGGGTAGTGTAAACTACATGCAAAAACATTGACAGAATCTTTCAAGAATCCAACACCATTTTTACCACTAAAACACATAAAATCATAAACTTTTGGGGTTTTTCTTGCTATTTTACCCCCAACTCAGATTATACAAGTGAAAAATAAACTAAACATGTTTTAGTACCATCAAGACTCATGCATGAACTATTAGCAAAGTTTAGCCCAAGAATGATGGTCAACAACATCACATAAACGATTTTCAACTCCTATCTTGTGTTCTTATGGGGAAGTCATGGATTTTCACCTTCTTAGATTGTTTTCAAACATTTCTAAGGCTAAATCTCCTTCCCAAACAACAAGAGGATTAAGAAACCATAGAAGTAGGTTAAAACCTCAAGAAAATACGAAAATGAAGCTAAAAATGCTCAAAAATGAGGTTTAACACATACACTATGCTCTTACCTTTGAGATGATGATACTTAAATCTTGAAATGAGGTTTTAATCATCAAAAATCTGTTTGAACTATGGAGAAGAAGGCTGATTTTTTTAGAGAGAAGATGGAGAGAATGGTTTTTAGAGAGAGAGAGAGAAATTTGAAAGAAATGAGAGAAAAGAGGATGATGATTATGATTTTATGGGAAAAGAGGAGAAAGAGAGAGGGTAGGGGGGGGGGGGGGGGTGGCCGGCCCCTTGTGGGTCCCACCTCTCCTCAAATTTTCTTTTATTTTTTTTTTGTTGTATTTATTTAATTCCTACACTGTATTTTTTAAACACAGTATCGGGTTTTTTCGCGTTTTCGGTAGGAACCGACTTTTTCGAAAGCACTTTTAGACTATATGGAACAGTTTATTCATGTTTTTAACAAAATTCTTTATTTTGTACATTTCGTTTTCAAAATTTGGCATTATAGGATTTTCGGACGTTTCCGGGCCGGTACGGGCTGTTTCGGGCATTTTCCGGGACTTTTAGGATTTTTGCCTAACTTTTTCACGCAACTTACCTAAATTATTCAGGCAACTTAATTTCTACTTTTTCCACTTACGGGAATGCTACTGAGCAAAATAAACAGGTAGCTAACCTGAACGTCAAAAATTGACGGATGTCACAGTTACCCCCGGTTGAAAGAAATTTCGTCCCGAAATTTAATTCTTGCTGCTACTGTCGGGGTTTTCTGTGAAGAGATGCGGGTACTTGCTTTTCATGAATGCTTCCCGCTCCCAAGTAAATTCTGGTCCATGCCTAGAGTTCCATCTCACTTTGACTATCGGTATCCTGCTGCGCCGGAGTTGCTTGATTTCTCGATCAAGAATTTCGATTGGTTCCTCTGAGGCGCGCAGTTGCCCATCAATTTGAATCTCATCCAAGGGCAGAACTACTGTCTCCTCTGACAGACATTTCTTCAGGTTGGACACGTGGAACGTGTCATGATTAGAGCTCAGCTCTATAGATAAGTCCAACCTATAGGCAACGGGTCCGATCCTCTCTATGACCTTGAATGGTCCAACAAAACGAGGGTTCAGTTTCCCTTTCTTTCCGAACCTTATTAGCCCTTTCCATGGTGATACCTTTAGCAGCACTTTATCACCCACTTGGAATTCCAACGGCTTTCGCCGATTATCGGCATAGCTTTTCTGGCGATCCCTGGCCACTTTCAGCTTTTCTTGAACCATTTTGATTTTGTCGGTGGTCTTCTGCACGACATCAGGCCTAAACAATCGGTTCTCTCCCACTTCCAACCAATTAAGTGGGGACCTACACTTGCGTCCATACAGTGCCTCGTATGGCTCACACTGAATGCTGGCATGATAGCTGTTGTTGTAGGAGAACTCGACTAAGGGTAGATGATCGTCCCAACTACCTCCAAATTCTAACACACAAGCACGTACGCAAGCTTATCGATGCTATAAGTCTCCTTTATTGGCAGGAAATGCGCTGATTTCGTGAGTCTGTCAACGATTACCCAAATCGTATCATGACCCTTTTTAGTCTTGGGTAGCTTGGTCACGAAATCCATCGATATCTGCTCCCATTTCCACTCCGGGATTTCCGGTTGCTGAAGAAGTCCGGACGGTTTCTGGTGCTCTGCTTTAACTTTCGCGCAAGTCAAGCATTTACTCACGTAAGTGGCGATATCTCTTTTCATACCGGACCACCAGTAATGCTCCTTCAGTCCTTTGTACATTTTATCGGATCCTGGATGTATCGAATACTTCGACTGATGAGCTTCATCCATGATCAGTGCCCTTAACTGATCCACCTTTGGAACCCAAATCCTGTCTTTGAAATATCGGACTCCATCCGATTTCTCCTCAAACTCCTTTTCCAACTTGTGGAGAGTTTCTTTCTTTAGGTTGTCAGCCTTCAGAGCTTCCTTTTGAGCTTCCACTATTTGACTTTTTAAACTGGTCTGCACTACCATTCCCATTGCTCGTGACCTTGTGGGCTTTACCCGTTCCTTTCGGCTTAACGCATCAGCTACGACATTCGCTTTCCCTGGATGATACTTAATCTCGCAGTCGTAGTCGCTGAGCAATTCAACCCATCTCCTTTGTCTCATATTCAGCATTTTCTGATCAAGAATATGCTGGAGACTCTTATGGTCCGTATAGATAGTGCATTTGGTGCCGTAGAGATAATGTCTCCATATCTTAAGGGCAAACACCACTGCTCCAAGCTCCAAGTCGTGGGTGGTGTAGTTCTTCTCATGAACCTTCAGTTGTCTGGACGCATAGGCAATGACCTTCTCGTTCTGCATCAGGACACATCCCAAGCCTTGATGCGAAGCATCGCAATACACCACAAAGTTATCCGTTCCTTCGGGTAACGCCAGAATGGGTGCATTACACAACTTTTGCTTTAGCGTTTGAAACGCTTCTTCTTGTTTTTCTCCCCAGACGAACTTCTTGTCCTTTTGCGTTAAAGTTGTCAGCGGCTGCGCAATCTTGGAGAAGTTTGCGATGAATCGTCGGTAATAGCCTGACAAACCGAGAAATTGTCGAATTTCTGTCGGTGTCTTTGGGGCTTCCCATTTCTTTACGGCCTCAACCTTGGCTGGATCGACGTGAATTCCTTCTTTATTCACCACATGTCCTAGAAAGTGAACTTCTCGGATCCAAAACTCGCACTTCGAGAATTTGGCGTATAACTGTTCGGCTTTCAGCAGTCCCAATATCAGCCTCAAATGATGCTCGTGGTCCTCCTTGCTCCTTGAGTAGATTAGAATGTCGTCTATGAAGACAATTACGAACTTATCTAAGTATGGTCGACATAATCGGTTCATTAGATCCATGAACACTGCTGGAGCGTTCGTCAACCCAAAAGGCATGACTAAGAACTCATAATGACCATAACGAGTTCTAAACGCTGTCTTTGCGATGTGTTCCTCACGCACTCGCATTTGATGGTAACCAGATCGAAGATCGATCTTGGAGAAGTACGTTGCTCCTTGCAGTTGATCGAACAGGTCGTCGATGCGCGAAAGAGGGTATCGGTTCTTGATGGTGATCTTGTTCAGCTCCCTATAGTCGATGCACATGCGGAAGGATCCATCCTTCTTCTTGACGAACAACACAGGGGCTCCCCAGGGTGAAGAACTGGGTCGGATAAAACCCTTGTCTAACAACTCTTGAAGTTGGCTAGACAGCTCCTGCATCTCGGATGGCGCTAGTCGATACGGCGACTTTGCTATAGGTCCTGCTCCTGGAACTAAGTCGATGTGGAATTCTACTTGTCGTGGCGGAGGTAATCCGGGTAACTCTTCCGGGAACACCTCAGGAAATTCACGTACTACTGGAATATCCTGAATTGACTTCTCTTCTGTTTTCTTGTCTATCACGTGCGCCATGAATGCTACACAATCCTTTCTCAGATGGCTACGCATTTTCATGAATGACACTAACTTAAAGTCCCTTTTCGGCTTCTCTCCATGTACTTCCAGTACACTTCCATCGGATAGCGGTAGCATAACTATCTTCTCAGCACAGCATATCGTCGCTCGGTGGTTGGACATCCAGTCCATGCCAACTATTATATCGAAGCTCCCTATCTTGATCGGGATTAGGTCTATACTAAAATCCTTTCCTGCTAAACCTAGGATGCATTTCTTAACTACTTTGCTGGCCTTAACTAACTCCCCGTTAGAATACTCAATTAAGTGTTCCTCTCTCAAGTTCTGCGACTTTTTATTTATCTTAGGCCTAAATTCTAACGACACATAACTTCTATCTGCTCCGGAATCAAAAAGCACAGTAGCAGGATAGTTGTTGAGAAGAAACGTACCTGTAACCACGTCTGGGTTTTGCCTTGCTTCCTCTGTCCCAATAACAAACGCTCTTCCTCGAGCTAGTCCTCCTCGGTTTCCTTGATTCCCTTGGTTTGCCGGCTGCGCCTGATTTGCGTAAGGTCTCTGATTCAACTTGGGACAAGCATTTCGGTAGTGATTAAAGCTTCCACATTCAAAACAGGCTCTCTTTCTACAATCCTTGTCAGTATGGCCTCCCCTGCCACATCTGGAACAGACAGCACATCTCCCAGCATGAAGGTTCCCGCACTTGCCGCACCTCTGATACGTCCCCTTCTCCTTTTCTGCTACTTGAGCCTGGACTCCGTAGCTCCTAGTCACTCTTCTATCCTTACCTGACCTTCCTTTGAACGGTGGCTTGGTGGATTCCTCCACCTTTCTCTTTCCTTTGAACTTGTCACTTAAGAATGATCCCGATCGGATGGCGTTGTTGGTGAGTCGGGTTGCCAAATTTACTGCCTCCTGCAGGGTCTTTGGGTCTGCGGCAGTTACATTTCCTCTGATTTCGGGAGATAATCCCCAAACATATCTATCGACTCGGTTTTGCTCCGGTGTCACCAAATGGGGTACTAACTTAGCCAACTCGTGAAATCGGGTAGTGTATGTGGTGATGTCGTTTCCTTTCATCTCGTGGCGCCATAATTCAGCTTCCAACTTTTGGAGTTCGCTTCTTGGACAGAACTCCTCCTTCAGCATCTTTTTGAAATCCTCCCAGGTAATCTGACCGGTTGCGTCACGGCCACGGACTTGTACTTGGGTGTTCCACCAAGTCAAAGCTCGCCCTTGGAGCAAACAGGCAGCATATTCGACCTTGTTCCTTTCAAGGCACTTGCTTATATGAAGGACTGACTCCATACCTTCAATCCATGCTAACAATCCAACAGCTCCCTCTGTTCCATGAAACTCTTTGGGGTTACAACTTCGGAAGGATTTATATGTACAATCCCGTTCCATGGTCCCTTGATTGTTGTTTTGATTGGTGTTCAACCCAGCAGCCACTTGGCTGACAATGCCGGGTAACGAAGCCATCACTTGCTCCGATACGAGCCTTGCCAAGTTCGGGTCCTCTCTTCTTGGTGGCATGTTTCTAAAACAATACCATGCCCAAAAGTTTTAATGACACTTTCCGTATTCTAAGTGTAATTACAATTCTACTTATTTTTCACAATTTAAGTGCCATAATAACTCACGCTATCATTTTAACCTAGCGTTTTTAGACATTTCAGGCAACCACAATAAGCATGTCAATTGTATAGTTATTTTCTAACGCATAAGTAAAGCATAGATAAAATCATAAAGCTTCCATTCATTTAAGCATGATATGAGTCATAATATCATCAAAATAAGTTCAGAATACGATAATATCCATACAATCATCCATAATAAATCATAAATTGTTCAAGTCTAGGCATACTGCCTCAAAAGAAGAGTTTTTCATCAAAAGATCTGTCACCGAGTCCACCTCCTAGGTCCTAACCCTCCAAACGGCCCACAAAAGCAGGAGCACCACCACGGTCACCACCAAATACACCACCGTATACAGGTGATGGAGTGATGCCATGGTGTGGCTGAGGAGAGTCACTATCCTGGACAGCTGCTGGCTGTCAGCTCCAGCTACATCAAGGAGGGAGTCTATCATGTGGTCGTGGTGGTCCAGAAGGTGCTCATGAATACCCTGGCCCCGAGCTAAACGTTCGACCTCCTGGCGCTCGGTCGGGGTCATGCCTCTCAGGCAAAGGACAAGGGCACGAGCCATGTGTGGGTGCCTAGGAATCGGTGCTATCGGCGGTGGTCGGGTGACGGGCGGTGGTCGGGCGTCGGGCGGTGGTCGGGCGACTCGAGCTATCGGCGACGATGGTCGGTAAGGCGGCGGAGATCCAGACGACGAAGAGGACGACGATGACGATGATCCACCCTGGCCCCTGACTCGGGATGGTCCCGCCCCATCCCCAGTGGGGATGCGAAAGGTCATCCGAGTAGGCAGAGGCACGCTCTTCCGAGCCGTGCGCCTGCCTCTGAGGCCATAGTGAGTCTCAGGCCCATAGGGTCGCGCCGGGCTAGCGGACCGGGCAGGGACCTGATGAGAATCAGCGTCACTGTCGCTGTAGGGATCCCGCTCTGGCACGGCGGTCCGAGATCGGGAATCACCGTTCTCGCTACCGGGGTGCTCAGGGGACCCGTGGGATCGGTACTCGGAAGGGTCTGTCTCTTGTGACATGATACTGCGATAAAAGAATTTAGTTAATTTACGGGAAATAAAATTTTTCTGAAATAAGAAATTTTGTACATGTCATATGCAAACTCACACAAATTTACGTTTTTCAGGAAATTTTTAGAAAGTTTCAACTTTTAAACTCTAGCAGTATGATCAATTTATAAGTCTTATCCTACTTATATCATGGCTATGCGTAGGTGATCAGGCTCCGCATTTCTATGATATACCAGGATAGCACCTATTCTAATCATACAAGTTTTTAAATTCTCCTATACCTTGAAATCTTATAATTTAAAAGTTTTAACTTCTTTTCGAAAAAGGTTGGTTATAGTACTTGGTTTTTATGAAAAACCGGTGTTCTCTATAACCTATGGCTCTGATACCAACTCTGTAACACCCCGCTAACGCGGAAACACGAGGTGCGACAGTCTGGATTTCATAGCGATAGGAGATACATAACACCAATCATGATTTTACAATCCAACCATAATTCAAAAATTACAATTCTTTTACAAAACGCAAATAAACGACAAAACATGATTGGTGATCACAAAATTTCATACAGGCCAAAATCAAACCTTCGGATTTCCTGAAAAGCATGTTAAAACAAGTGTCAACTACGAGAGTTGGTGAGTTCACAGGTTTTTATAAGTACAAAACAGTTATGTACAAGACCAATTTCAAATAAACATTTACTCTCAACATTTTTGTAAACAGTTTGGTGAGGCAGTTCATTCACCCAATAAACAATTTTGTGAATTAGTTCATTCACTCAATTTTTATAAAAAGTTTGGTGAATCAGTTCATTCACCCCAAAAATAGCAGTTTGGTGAATCAGATCATTCACCTAATAAATAGTTTAGTATCAAGTAGTGAGTAAATTTCCCGGGTGATGTGTTAATTACATGATATATATCAGTGAGTTACTACAATCGTTCATTTTGTGACATTGCTACGCCCCTATTCAGCCTTACCGGGGGAAACTAATTCCAGCCGGGGTGAATCTTTTTCAATACAGTGCACCTATCACTCGTTAGTTCTAGGTGGGTATGTCAATCCAAATAGCGCTATCCACGTGTATCATAGGCCCAATTTGTATGGGTTAATAGTAGTGCAGGGGACATTTTCATTTTGTGCTCACTATATCATGCTTCAACATATCAAAATTTAGCTCACATTACATTTCATTTCATTTTATTTCGATACTAACAATTCATTTCATTTCATTTTGTTTCAATACTCAAATTCATTTCATTTCAATTCATTTCGATACTCGAAACACATTTCAATTCATTTCATTTCAATATTCACAAAACATTTCATTTCATTTCATTTCAATAAAACATTTCATTTCAATAATCACATAACATTTCATTTCATTTCATTTCATTAACACATTTCATTTCAATTCATTCCGCAACATTTTCACAAATAAACACATTCATTCATAAGCATGCTTTTCACCCCAAAAACTTGTAAAAACGGTAAAAGTGGGGCTGTGAATACTCACCTCGAGCGATTAATGCGGTTTAGTGAGTGAGGGTGCGTGGTCTAATCCCGGCTCCGAACTATGTTCGCCCTATCAAACACGTAATTTTAACGTAAGTTCTAAGTTCAACGGTCCCTATCAAAATCGTACCGATATCCATATAATGCCATTATGTTACCTATATAGTCCAATATAGTAAAATTACATTTTATCACATTTTGGAGTCTTCCAAACATTTTAGAAAGTTCAAAGTTCATAAATTTGGATTTTATAAAATTTCCAGAATCTGCCAAAATTTTAAGTTGTAAAAATTACCACTTTGAACTTAGATCCTCCAAATAAAAAATCCTTAAATTTTTACCCTCTAAATTAGGGGATGTTAGGAACAATTTCACCAAATTTCACTATTTTTAGAGTTCTTTTACTATTTTTAAACATTTTTGCAAAATCAGTGGTCACCCTTCATTTTTCAGAATTACCTTTCAGTGATGTTTTATTCATAAATAATTCATAACACCATCAAATTACGAATTTCAAAAGAGATTTTCTAGCCAACACATATACCAAGCTTTTGGGACAAGATTCATATCATTTGGGTGGTTTTTGAGGGAGATATGACCTCTTAAAGTAGTGCATGTGTAATCTGCCACAAGGGGACAGCCTACACCACTATCTTATTCTCATTGGTTGAAGCCTCATAAGTCCACCAAATGATGTGATTTTGGATTCTATAGAAAGCTAACTCAGAGTACTTGAGTTTAGCATTAAAAAGTTTGCATTTTGGATGATTTATCAAAGAGTTATACATGCATGAAGATGACTCAAATTCCTGACCAAGTGCTGTTGCACACGAAAATGTTTAATGATGGTTTGGGTTCAAATCTTGGTGTTTTTGTACAAATCCAGTGGGGTTTGAACCCGAACACTTTAAATATCAATCCATAAAAATTTCATGAAGAAATGAGTTCGAGAAAACCCTTTTTGGGTCGTGTAAACTACATGCAAAAACATTGACAGAATCTGTCAAGAATCCAACACCATTTTTACCACTAAAACACATAAAATCATAAACTTTTGGGGTTTTTCTTGCTATTTTACCCCCAACTCAGATTATACAAGTGAAAAATAAACTAAACATGTTTTAGTACCATCAAGACTCATGCATGAACTATTAGCAAAGTTTAGCCCAAGAATGATGGTCAACAACATCACATAAACGATTTTCAACTCCTATCTTGTGTTCTTATGGGGAAGTCATGGATTTTTCACCTTCTTAGATTGTTTTCAAACATTTCTAAGGCTAAATCTCCTTCCCAAACAACAAGAGGATTAAGAAACCATAGAAGTAGGTTAAAACCTCAAGAAAATACGAAAATGAAGCTAAAAATGCTCAAAAATGAGGTTTAACACATACACTATGCTCTTACCTTTGAGATGATGATACTTAAATCTTGAAATGAGGTTTTAATCTTCAAAAATCTGTTTGAACTATGGAGATAAAGGCTGATTTTTTTAGAGAGAAGATGGAGAGAATGGTTTTTAGAGAGAGAGAGAGAAATTTGAAAGAAATGAGAGAAAAGAGGATGATGATTATGATTTTATGGGAAAAGAGGAGAAAGAGAGAGGGTAGGGGGGGGGTGCCGGTCCCTTGTGGGTCCCACCTCTCCTCAAATTTTCTTTTATTTTATTTTTTTTTTGTTGTATTTATTTAATTCCTACACTGTATTTTTTAAACACAGTATCGGGTTTTTCGCGTTTTCGGTAGGAACCGACTTTTTCGAAAGCACTTTTAGACTATATGGAACAGTTTATTCAAGTTTTTAACAAAATTCTTTATTTTGTACATTTCGTTTTCAAAATTTGGCATTATAGGATTTTCGGACGTTTCCGGGCCGGTACGGGCTGTTTCGGGCATTTTCCGGGACTTTTAGGATTTTTGCCTAACTTTTTCACGCAACTTACCTAAATTATTCAGGCAACTTAATTTCTACTTTTTCCACTTACGGGAATGCTACTGAGCAAAATAAACAGGTAGCTAACCTGAACGTCAAAAATTGACGGATGTCACACGTGATATTTCAATTTTGAGTTTGAGTATGGATAAATTCAACTCAGAATACTCAATATTATGTTTCTTGACTATCTGACTTCTAACTGATAGGTAAACGACAAAGAACAAATCAGTTCGTTTGGGCATGGCCATGCACTTCATCAGTTCTTTCAGTCAGTCAAGGGGCCCGAAAATATCTCTCTTCATAGAAGAGGTGCAAATCCCATCTTGCATATCTACATTTGACACCACGTCTTCCGCTGAATCTAGTTACGCTCCGTATAACCACACAGTTACGGCGTGATGTTAGGACGCACTAAGTATCCAGTAGTCCCCGTGATTCCAACCAGATACCTCAGGTACTTAGGACAACCTACTGTGAGAATTACTTATGACAGAATCCACGAAGTAATCTCAACCAGCGGATCACATCCAATATTCGCTACTCTATCGAATATCCGTGCAGTTTTTGGTCTACATTGCTTGTAGCTGTTATTCAACACTTTGATCATAACTACCCCAAAAAAACTCACGATGACTTTAAAACTTTATCAGGTTCTCACCTGGATAAGTTGTCACGGATAAATTTCAAATAAAACTTAAACTAGTTTTATTCCCGGATCAAAACATGCAAAAATATAAAAGAATACAGTGAAATTAATTTTGTATAATCCATTTTACATTCTGTAATCCATTACAAAACTAATAATACTTTCAAAGTAACTTTTATGTCGTCTATTCAATGTGTACTTTTACTGATTTAAAAGAAGTATTACCTTTTCTTCAATTTAACCCTTTTGATTAGTTGTTCATTATACTAATCAAAGAAACAACCAAAACATCGCATGTTTAAAACTTGGTTTTGCTAGTTTTGTTTTGCAAACACTTTAAACAAAATCTAGACTTTTTCTTTACCATATTCCCTAAATCTTGGAGATACTGGAATAACTCCAAGTTTCCCTGAATCTATAAAGATAATTCTGCAACCTTCCTTAGTTGCTGTGTAGATGAAGATTTTCACCTGAAATCTAACAAAATTTCCGTTTACCAAACTGGTAAACTCAGGAAATTTATTCTAGTGTTTTACAACACTTGATGGTCAAAAAATGTTCAAATACTTCTTATTAATTATTTCAACACATACAATTATTGATTTTCTTAAAATCAAAACTTTGACTTTATGTTCAAAGGTTTGAAATCTTTTGATCATACTTTTATAATTTTAAAGTATAGATCATATTTCTCATAAATTCTTATCCTTTCTGGATTATGAATTCTTAGAAATGCAAATCAATAATCTATATTTTATTCTTTATCAAGAACTTAGATAGAGAATAAATCGGGCTCCCACTAACCCATATGAAAACTGACTATTACTTAAATTTTAGTGCTTCATTGATTGACTTGGTCAAAACTTGACTCTTTAGTCAATTTTATTTTTAAGTAATAAGTTTAATACTTTAAACTTGAATTTTACTATTTATAAAACTTAACTGAATCTTATTAGATCCCAATTCCAAAACTTGGAATTTTCTAGTTTTATAAATACTGATGTTATCAACGTTATTTGTGATAATATCCTAAATTCTCTTTTAAAACATATGAGTAATTTGAACTTGACTATAATGTACCTTTTATTACTCCTAAATGTTTTATTCCAAAACACATTCCTATAAATAGTACTTCGTGTGTTTTTCGCAGTTTTCATATATTACTTCGAAATAAAATTTGAAGTGTATTAATTAGTGTGACAGACAATGTTCAGGATCAACAAATTGAATCAAGTCTCATCTAGGCTTAATCAGATTCAAAAGAATATAGATATACGAATCAAGACGATTTAAAATTTAAAAATACTAAATATCCATAAAATTAAAAACAAATAATATTTCCACAATCATCCAAAATAAAATGTTTTTAAAACAACTCAGAAATTTATAATGTCTTGATAATATCTAAAAGAAAACTGATCCTTGCAACCCGGGCTTATCATTTCTCCTGACCTCCTGCATTCAAAAATTTGCACTAGGTGTCAGTTAATTTGCAGACTAACAAGTAGTAATTATAAAATGAAGCGGTCACAGAATATCCAAGGTGTTCATACCTGCTTCACTACGCTTCGGGCAGTTCTGTCTCCAATGACCAACGTCATGACACCTGAAGCATCGATTCTCGGTCCTTGCCTTGTTGACTTTAACTTTCTTGCCCTTGCCATTTCCATTGTCAGCAATCTTCGGTACACTTTGGCTAACCTGAACCTGGCCCTTGCCTTTGCTGGTGTTCCTTTGCCCACTCTTCTTCTTCACTCCACCATCCTTGACCATCAGAACATCTTTGGTCTTGGTCCCCATACCCAACTCAGCAGATTTTAACATGGAGTGCAGTTCAGCTATGCTCTTTTTCGTGTTGTTCATGTTGTAATTTATCACAAATTGCTTGTAATCGTCAGATAACGAGTTGAGTATAGTATCCGTTGCTAGTTGCAACGGTACTGGGTGACCTAACCTCTCTAGGTGGTCAAGTAGCCTCTTCATTTTCATGACATGGGCACTGATAGAGGTCCCCTTGGCCATTTTGCACGCGTTTAGAGCCCTCGTGGCATCATAACGCTCTATGCGAGCTTGCGTTTGGAACATGTCCCTTAGCTGGCGGATCATGTCGTAAGCATTGGTATTCATGAGCCCTGTTTGAAGTTCTGGGCTCATCGGTGCAAGCATTAGGCAGCCAACATCCAACAAATCATCTGAAAGCTTTTGGTAAGCATTTCTAATTTCCATACTGGTATTTGCTGGTGGGGCCTCACCTGGAGGTTCTTCTAGGATATACCACTTTCTCTCGTGCCTAAGCACAATCTGGAGATTGCGCTCCCAGTTGAGAAAATTCGAGCTAGTGAGTTTCTCCTTTTCTAGGATGGAGCGAAGAGAAAGGTTATTGGTTTTGGTAACTGTGTTTGCCATCTACACATTAAAATTGGTTTTAGTACCTTTTGAATAAACAATTCCCAATAAATATCAATAAACCCTAAAATGATTTATTATCGGTCTAAGATGCTTATTTCATACGTCCTGATTTGCGGTTTGAGCACGCCCCACCAGACCCGTACTATTTCGGTAGGTAAGGACTTTTACCAATCATATCTAACTGACATGACTCCTAGATCTTTTCGGGACATCGGATAAAACCGTACATGTTTTAGTCCCTCTAAGTGCCTTTTGGCCCGGTACCACCCGGTGAACTTAACAGAACCAAAACAGATCTCACCACTCGAGACAGGATGTACTCTGGCCAGTACCACCCGATTATCGCAGAGTCTTTTCACCCCCTCCAACTTGGGGTTTGAACGCGAGCGCTCAAGGTTTGAGCACTTCCAAGTGGGTCGCACTATTGATCTATGATTTTCTAGGGTTTTAACTAAGTTTTTAGAAAAACTTTTAATTTCCAGTATTTTAAAATTGCTATTTAAATGCTGATTGTTTAAAAGGCAATTGTTGTTCTAAAACTAACATTTTTGAGGAACAATCGATGTTTAAAAACTTACTGTTTAAAAACATACACTCTATTTTGAAACTAATTGTCTCAAAATTAACTTGCTAAAACTAACTGTTTTAAAGCATGCCCTTTTGTAAGAAAACAATCTTATATGGTTTTAAAATAAATAAATTTTACCATCTAAAATATTCATAAAATTGGTAATTTTAATTTTAAAACCAACCTCGTGTATAACTAGTTTTATAAAATCCTAATTTAAACGTTCGATAAAACCTAGACACGTAATATCAATAATCACGAGTAAACAGAATAATCACAACCATGCAGTTTAAAAAACACGTAATTATAGATTTGCCATTTAATTCCTAAAGGACCAAAATGACCTAAACCTATTGTGCTTCGATCTCCCCGCGTAGCTCCGATCTTCCCGCGTAGCTCCCACTGGCCTCGGTCATCCTAAGGGTCATTTTACATATTATCGGGGTTGTAAATGGCACGTAGGCCTCCCCAAATATATCAAGGGTCTAAATTGGCAATCTCTATAATCACTTTAATATATACTAAGCAGATATATAAAAAAATATTCAACCACGCAATTTTTTATAGAGCAATATATAAAATAAAGCATATAAACAAATCCTAGATCCGTTAAAATTATTTTATCACAAACCATGATTTTAACTGATTTATCAAACTGTTTTAAAAATCGAAAACGATATTTTAAAATTCGAATTGATTTTCATAAAATTTCCAGATTTGTAAACTATAAATCAATTTTATAAGCCACAATCAATTTTACCAAAAATATCCGCTTTTAATTAACTTAATTAACCTGACTGTTCCGAACGAACTTGTCGAAACATCAGCCCGTGATACGTGTCTTGATTCGATCAACCGGTCGAAAAAGATATCGGGCCAATTTGACCAAAACGGGTCAAATATCTTGGTATAATTTTTACTAGGAACAAAAAAATTTCCTTTGATTAAAAGATACAATTAGGTTTTTGGGTAAAAAGCCTAAATACCCAATAGATCTTATTGGGCCATGAACGTGGTCCAAAAACTACATCGTTTGGGCCTGTTATCAATCTGACAACTATGGGTCAGGCTTTGATCTTCTGGCATACATCGATTCAGATTATGGAGGATGTCAAGCGAATCGAAAGAGTACTTCTGGGAGTTGTCAGTTTATGGGAGGAAAGCTAGTCAGCTAGTTATCCAAGAAACAAAATTGTGTGTCAACATCCACTACAGAGGAAGAGTATGTGGCTGCTAGAAGTTGCTGATCTCAGGCTCTGTGGATGCAAACTCAATTCAGAGACTATGGCTACACCTTTGAGAAAATCCCTAGCTTTTGTGATTCTAAAAGTGCTATTACTATCTCTGCCAATCCTATTCAACACTCCAAAAGAAAGCATATCGACATAAGGTACAACTTTCTAAAACACCATATAGAAGAAGGTAATGTTGAAATGTACTTTGTTAACACAGAATTCCAATTGGCTAATCTCTTTACAAAAGCACTTGATGAGAAAATATTTAATTTCCTTGTTGAAAAGATTGGAATGACTTGTCCATTACCTTAGTTGTTTATATATCTTTGCTTCTATAAATATTTTTATGTTTTTTTAGTTTGATCTTCACTTGTTCTTTGAGTCATCAGGATACCATCGTAGAAGTATTCAAGGTTTGAGGGGGGTATGTTTAGAAAAAAGATAAAACTTTGAAAGAAATCCAATTTTTTACTTACAGAGGGTAAGTTTACAGAACCTCTGTCAATTCTCAAAGAGGGTCTGTCAACAAATCTTCTGTCATTATTTCTTTTCAAAGATTTTAAAATTATTCTTGGTTCAAGGGGGAGCTATGGAAGCTAGCTCAGAGGATATCTATTCTTTCAACGTCATAACACCACAGGCTGTGCAAAAACCGTCTAGTAATTTTCACAGAGCATAGTTCGACATACCCTCTAACGCTTCTTGCAGAGGTTTTGTGAAATTTTGATTCTGTCAAGTTACTCACCTCTCTGTGAATTTAAAATTTTTTAGGTAAAAGGTGCAAGTCTTTCCCCGCACATACCACAGAAGCTCTGTCACCCTTAGGCCTCTAAAGTAAATCTCTTCTATGATTTTCTATCTGGTATGGTGCGCGTGGTTCTGTGGCTAAGGGTCATAAATGTCCACGCACGTGTTAGATTTTTAGGGCGTACGTCATCAATCGTGCGGCGTACAAATCTATGTGGCATATTTTTATTTATCGTGCTTTAACGGTTACCACACCCTACGTAGAGCATTCATCATGATTAATCCGTTCCCATTCAAAATATCGTTTCCCTCCACTATATATACCTTTCTTCCCTAACCTTTCACTATTTTATCACTATCAAAATTTCCAGGCGAATCCCAAGCTTTTTCCGACGAACCTACAATTAACTTCGATCATCCGTTCCGCTTACCAAATGGCATCCAATGTTGCTTCCAGTTTTGGTTCCGCAACCGTACAATCTGAAAACCATCCAAATGATCAGGTTGCAAACCAATCTCAAGCCCTAACATCTCACGTTGTATCGTTTCTTCAGAATCGATATGAACAAGTTGTTTTAGTGAAGAAACCCAATAATTACTACCTAGTAACTGGAAACAGTTTCCCTAAATACACCTTCACCTTTCTGGAAATTCTCCGAAACCACCCATTGAACCATGCCCTTACTACTACAAAAGATGTTCTAGAAACCTATATGACCCAGTTTCTACTCAGTTGCTATGTCTGTAACCTCGAGGAATCTGGTACAAATATTGTGGGATATGCTTCCCATCCCAAGGTCAATAAGATAGTGCCACTACAGATGAATGTTGATGATATGCGAACTACCCTGAAATTGAAGAACCGATCAACATACGTTGATTCTCCTTCGAGTGAAAATCTCATGGAATTCCTCAAATTCTCTTCTTACTCGCCTGATCCAAAGAAGCCATTTACCAAGAGGTCATACTTCAAGAGGAGTGGTCTTCCTCCTCTCTGGAATACACTATTTTCCATCATCAACTGCTGCCTAATGGGCAAGGTAGGCAGTCATGATCAAACATCAAACGCCATGCTCTCCATTGTCTACGGCATCTACTTCAACCTGAAGTTAGATTATGCCTCTCTCATCTTTGAAGATATTGTGGGCCTAATCCACAAAAAATGTGCAACACAAAGGGGAGAAAAAGCTCAAGTCAAGGTGCAGAAGAAGCGCAAAGAAGATGTCTCCCTCCCCAACCTCATTCTGCAGAGGTTCTTTGGGCTAGTTTTTGCTGAAAAACTTGCAGAGGAGCTGCCCACACGAGGACTTCTGTTTGCCAAGCTGAACCCAATGAAGTCCTTCAAGCCAACTCTGCATATACATGGCTTCAGAAGCCCTCGCCCCTGTCGAAGAAAATGCTCAAGTACTTGACCAAGAAGGATAGGAAGTCGTACAGCCGTGGGTTTAGGACACCAGAGCCAGTTCCTGAGACCCCCCACGCATAGGAGCCCCCGTAGGAGAGAGTTTAGGAAATGAGAGCCTTGAGGCAGAAAGGGAGGTGGCAGAAGAGCCAAGAGACATGAGTAAGGTTATAGACTTAGAAGTAGATAGAAGTTCCCCACCTCAGAAAGACAAGAAGAGCAAGAAAAGCAAGAAGCGACCGACAGATGTTGCTGAGGTACAAAGCCCAAAGCCCAAAGCCTCAGAAGAACAAGCAAAAAACCTCCAAGGTCATCACACGAGAGGAAGTTCCTGTCAATGTCACATAGGGAGAGATACCCCAAGAGGAATCTCCAGTATTGCCTCTAAAGGAGAAATCGAAGAAAAGGTCTAAGGCCAAATCTCCAACAATTGTCATAGAGGAGGTCGCAGAAAATATCGCAGAGCCTCCCGTGATAGAGGCTCTGTCAGAAACTCTGGCATACATAGTAGCAGAAACTAAAGAGGCTCCAAGGCCAAAGAAGAGAAAACTGAAGAAGGCCTCTACCACAAAAGTAATTGATGTCACTGGCATGATAAAAAGCCAGGAGGACGCTGTGGTAGGGATGGATGATATTCCAGAGGCTCTACTGGAAAAGCCTAGTGTTCTGTCTGCCAACCTCCGATGGGTTATCCTTAATGAAAATATCGAGGCTGGCATGGGAAGAGAGGTGGTGATTAGTGACGAGGACGAGCTTGAGCTTCAAGGATTCGGTCCAGCGGCAGAGGATGACGCTGTTGGTGGGGAAAAGGGTATTGAAAATTTAGGCGTAGAGGAAGATATTGGTGAAAAAGATGTCGAAGACACACACCCAAACCCCCCTCCCAGAGCAACCCACACTTCTGTAAATCCTATTCTAGAGGATGAAGCCATTGAAGAATGCATGCACACACTAAGCCCTACCCGATCTAACCTCCAAGAGGACACTTCTTTGTCCTTTGTGGAAAAGGTAGCCCAGGAACCCTCTCTCATTCCAGCATCCTCCTAACAGGATGATGGTGTTACAATAAGAGTCCATTCTCCCAAGGACACGACAGAACCTCACGAGGATGCATGTGTTGATCCCCCACAAACGAGTGAACAAATCCAAACCGCTACAGAGGTAGAAGTGAGGCACACAGAGGGTGGTGGTCGGGAACACCCCATTTCTCCAGTAGGTCAATCTCCAAATAAGGGCTCTGGACCCCTTGCAGATGACACCAATCAAACAAAGGTAGGCTCTCTTGACAAGGGAGTTCGAGGATCCTCTGGAAGTCCCCGAGGAGGCAACATTAAAACACCTCTTGAGGGCGCCTTAAACTCCGAGGCTACTGAAGTTCAATGTGTTGGAACTTCAGGTTCCCCGAGAGACTATGTTAATAAAGAGGAGTTTCAATCTGTTGTTCCAGATTCAAGCTCTAATCAACATGCAAATAGGTAGAGAATGATTTGAAAGCCATATGTCATTGATTCTTGGAGAATTGAATACACACACTAACCACACCAAGAACACACACACTTAAGAACTTGGCTTCTCTCAATCACTCTCAATTTACACGTTTACAATTATGCATGTTCTAATTACCAAACTAACTCACTTTGGGTATTTATACCCAAACCCTTACAACCCTTACACTATAGAACATTTACACATTCTACCCTAAGAAAGTAAAACTATTACAAAGTACATTTAAAGCAAGTAAACAAACAACTAACTTTGACATTAAACTTTGCCTTTGTCTTCACTTCGTGCACCAACTTGTGATCTCGGATACAATCCGATTTTGCACCCAACAATCTCCCCCTTTGGATTCGAGATCACAAAAAGAATTAGGCAAACGTCTTCAAGAAAGCATCAACACTTTAAACATCAACAATAAGCTTCCTTGAACGATAAGCTTCCGTAATAATCTTCACGAATCATCCAATCTTCATGAAGCTTTAACAAACTTTGAACACGAAGCTTTAGCAAATCGAGATATCTTCAAATAATCACCAAACTTCAAACAACTCTCTCAATCATCTCTTGTCATATCTCGTAATCTTCTCTTTGACTTGACATTTCGGAACCATCTCCCCAAAATATCTTCATAAACATTCCTCAACTTTACATTTCTAAACCATCTCCCCCTTTTTGATGAAATATGAAATAATCATCAAAACAATAGAAATGTATGATCAGATCAACTCAGCTCGGAAAGATACAAACATGTAAAAATACCACCATAGATATCAAAAACCATCTCACATAACCATCTCCTCCTTGTTACTCCAGAATTCCCCTTTTAACTCCAAAGAAATACCGTCAATTCCATAAAGTAATCCGAATCTTTTCAAATTCAGATTTAAGTGGGAAAATCCTGAAACAACACATGAATCAGTTGGAATGCCTGTGAGAAGCACAAAGCAACTCAGTACAACAAATGCACTATATAAAGAGCTTTAGTGATGATCACTCCCCAGGGCTTCCGTTCAATCATCGCAAACACTAAAAGTATTCCTATGAACGTTCCGACAAAGAAACAAATTCCTTGTGTGTATTTGTGATGAAAGAAAATAACATCAAGTGCTTTCATAAGGCTCAAAATGTGAAAACATTTCACGACTCGATGTGTAGAAATGAAGTTCGAAGGCAGGGCAGCTTCCTTCTGTTTCAATATCGATTTTCCAAATAAAAACCTGATAGATTATGTGCTGCGTCCCCGTGATGAAATGAAACATCTCCTTGTTAAGAAGGAAATGAGTAGCTAGTGGGGTAAAACGAGAGTCGGCATTGGGCTTTGCCTTGTTTCAATATCGGTCACCAAAGAATGTGAACCAATAGATTATGTGGTTACCCGGCTTAGAAAAGGTTGGTGCAGAGTTTTATTTTTCTTTTAACTCTGTTCTCACACCCTCCAATTCTTTTTTTAAAAAACCTCACGTCTAACCAATCTCTCATATAACATTTTTCCGCTCAATCACTATGAGAATAACTCGACCACCTGAGTTATCTCCCCCACTCTTTGATGGAGACCCCTCACTCATTTCTCAAGGATAACTTCTTGGGTAGGATTGCCGGTTCTGGAAATCCATAGAAGTTCTGTTAAGCTCACACATCCCATGAAATAAGTTTCCTAAACATGATAGTACAATGATTCATCGAGTGAATCAATGAGCCAATAGGAAGCATGCTCGAACACATATATATGAACAATATAGGAGCATAAGAATTTCGTCAAACAAGTATATGAAATGAATAACATGAAAGATAAAAACTTGTTTGAGAAAACTGATTCATCATATGATGTGAGATATGTTCTTGAAAAGCTATGGTGTACTCAAAATGAATGACTGTTATCTATACGATCAAGTTATAGATATAGCAATGAAGAACGTATCTGATCAAAGAAACGATGAAGAACAAATAGGAAGATAGCAAGCGAGCGTATTACCACCGAATAATATGAGCATATAGAGACGTGGTAATAACAAGACAAAAGAAGCTAAACCGGTGTGTATGAATACTTGAAAAGTATATGAAAAGATAATACACAAGTATTAATCTTTGGAAACACACGGTTAGAAAATATCCGTCAACTCATCATGATATGAAAACATGGAAAATCACACTTCTAATTCGAAAAAAAATCATTTGAGAATCGAGAAGTGAGTTTGAACATTTAAAAACAATTTGCATATCTGAAAGTTGTTCGTCTTTCAAATATGTAAGCATGAAAGCTTATTTGAACTCTCCCCCTAAAACGAATATCTCTTTCAAGTGAAGACAGGGTATGAAAAATGTTTTTAACTGTTCATTCCCTTAAAAAAAATGATATCGCATTTAAGTACTCCCCCTCAAATGGATAATCAATGATTTCTATTTAAAGCTCGTCCTCAAAGTTAGAAGAATACCTTGAAGACCATTTAAGCCCGGGTCTTGAACTTATTTATTCAAGAACCACTTGCACATTGAAGATCGGGTCCTAAACTGGTTTGATTAGGAGCCACATGCTTGCAGAAACTCCCCCTTGAATAATGCATTAAAGATATGGGGACCTGCAAAAACAAAATTATACAGATTTTGGTATCCACTTGAAAGTGGATCCTCTTTTGTTAAAAGAAGTTGGTTTATAATTTGGAATACTATAAGTACCATACCAACTTTCCGACTTTTCTTTTCGAACAAACTTATTTGTTCCACAATAAGAACAACATATTTTCTTTTGAGAGAATC
Organism: Centaurea solstitialis; assembly: GCA_030169165.1. Lineage (NCBI taxonomy): Eukaryota > Viridiplantae > Streptophyta > Magnoliopsida > Asterales > Asteraceae > Centaurea > Centaurea solstitialis. Next base: position 48,798,129 of record CM058045.1, read on the forward strand.
TGATCATATGATTTACAGAGTAAATTGGATCAGATTTAACAAAAGATTTAGCTTTAAAACCATTGTTCTTTTGAACATTTTGTTTAGGAACAAATAACTTTGGCTTAGCTACATTTGGTGTAGACCCTTTAACTTTCCAAACAAACTTACCTTTCTTTGAATGATTCTTACCTGAACCATCAATCTGATGATTATAGAAAAGATTAGAAGGACGAATCTGATTAGTTGGTGTAAAACTTTTTGTTGAAGAAACATCTGCATGAAGAGAACTTGGAGCAGTTTTGAATGAACACACAGAGTCAGCATAATCAACATATGGTGATTGTACTATAACATCGGGACTCTTTGGTTCATTCAAATTAACTTTAAAAACAATATCTTCAAGATCTTTCACCATTGCAGATAAAAGATTCTTTTCTTCAACTGTTTCATCAAGTTTCTTTTTCAGATTAGAACTTATAATCTGTTCTTTCATTATATCAGAAGACAATTCAGATAATCTTAATGTAAGCTTCCTTACTTCTGTCTCAAAAACCCTCTTTTCCTCTTCAAAATCATTTTTCTCAAAGGTTGGTTTCTTTAGTTCAGCAATCAGTTGCTCAAAACCTTTTATCTCACACTTTAAAAGAAGTTCTTTTCTTTTAAAAGCACTTCTTTCATCCGAAAGTTGCACTTCTAAATTAGCAATCTTTTTCCTAAACAGAACACTCTTTTCTTCAAAAGCTTTTCTTTCTTTTTCAAAACCTTTAGTCTCTTCCTCAAAATTAAACTCAACACATTTATCTCTTTCAACACGGAGAGACTTTTTCTTCAAATCCTTCTTCTTACTTTCAAAAACACTCTTCTTTTTCTCAAAATCTTTCCTTTCACTGACAATCTGTCTCTCTAAATCAGAAATCTTCTTTGAAAGTTTAGCACTTTTCAACTCAAAAGATTTCCTTTCTTTCTCAAAAACCTTTCTTTCTTCTTCAAAAACCTTTCTTTCATCTTGTAACATCTTTTCAATCTTAACCAACTCACTATCCACAACATTCTTCTTGTTAGTACAAGAATCGGTACAAGACTCAAGAGAATCAAACACATTCATTCCATCATAAGAGTTGGAATCATCATCATCATAACAACAATTAACATAACATGTTGATTCAGAAAACTCTTTGAAAATCTTGTTTTCTTTTTGCTCATCAAAAACTGATATCTTCAAAGAAAGTTCGTTAATCTTTGCTTCAAAAGCTCGTCTTTCTTTCTCAAAGTTACTCCTCTCGATGATCACGATTTTCTCAAAATCATTTACTTGGTTTGAAAGTTCTATCACTCTCGAATGAGAAGATATAAGTTTGTTCTCAAAGACTTTCTTATCTTCATCTAATTCATGAACTTTCTTTTGCAAACATTCATTTTCTTTCCTCAAAGAAGTTACAAGTTTTAAGTTTTGAGCATTTCCAAAAGGATGTTTTAACATTTCATCATGCTCATTTTGCAAATCAATTTTCAAACTTGTAATTAAACTTCTTTCATTAGAAAGTGACTCTTCAAGATTAGTAACTTTAATAAGAATATCAGCCTTTTCAGCATTTGATATAGATAAAGTTTGCTGAAGCTCAGTTATCTGTTTTAACAATTCTGAATTCTCCGATTCTTGCCCTTTTTCACTCTGTATTAACTTCTCTAAATCCACAATCTTCATTTCTAACAAAGATTTGTCAGAACTCAACTTTAGATTTTCCTGGTTTAGCTCAAAGACACGATGACTGTATGTCATATAATTATTCCATAACGTATGATAGTCAACAGACTCTGTCATCTCGACTAATCAACAATAGAACTTGAAAATGATCGATAATTCACTGAAACTGGTAGATTTCTTCCGAACTTCTGGAGGTATACAAATCTGAGAATCTGTGGCTAATCTGAACACTTCTTTTGATCAACGAAAAGGTTAGTGACAAAAGTCAAAAAGTCAATAGAAAAGTCAACCGTGAATAGTGAAATCCCGAGAAAAAATATTTTTCAAAAATTTGAAAGTTGATTTTGACCGCGAAATTGAAATCTTAGTCCAAAAATACAACGTCTCGGAAATCACCAAAATCTCGGAAAAACCGGCATTTTTCGGGAAAAAATGACCTTCTTAAAAATGACTGAACTTTTTCACCGTAAAATCAGATAAGAAGTCTAAGAAAGTTAACGTGAAAAAACGCCCGAAAAACGCTTCCAGACTCTTTTTTTTTTTTTTTTTTTTTTTTTTTTTTTTTTTTTTTTTTTTTTTTGCTTAAACTAATCCGATTCGGAAAACACTATATTCCGATTCGGATTTTTCAATTTTCCGAATCGGAAAAGATGATTTTCCGAATCGGAAAAATAAACCTGATAGAGTTCCGAGAAAAATTTCGAGTTGGTATTTGGGCAATTTCCGAATCAGAAAATGATGTTTTCCGAATCGGAAATTGACTAATACCAAGTCGGAAAATGAGTATAACTAACTTCGAACACAATTTCCGAATCCAAAAAATTTTCCGATTCGGAAAATTTCAAAAATCCGATTCGGAAAACTGATATTTTCCGATTCGGAATTTTTGAATATTCCAATTCGGAAAATATGAACAGAATTCGGAAAAACGAGAAAAAACCGAGCAGAAGGTAAAAAAAACTCAAAAATTACTGCTCAAATCACCAAATTTTGACTCTAAATCACTTCCTAACACAGTAAAAACATCATTTTAACCACAAACAATCACATTTAGAGTAAAATCATGATCAAATGAAGAACATCAAAACTCAAACCTCCATTTTCAAAAAAAACACAAAAAGCTTAAGAAATCATACCAAATTCAATGAATTTCCAGCTCTGATACCACTTGTTGTTCCAGATTCAAGCTCTAATCAACATGCAAATAGGTAGAGAATGATTTGAAAGCCATATGTCATTGATTCTTGGAGAATTGAATACACACACTAACCACACCAAGAACACACACACTTAAGAACTTGGCTTCTCTCAATCACTCTCAATTTACACGTTTACAATTATGCATGTTCTAATTACCAAACTAACTCACTTTGGGTATTTATACCCAAACCCTTACAACCCTTACACTATAGAACATTTACACATTCTACCCTAAGAAAGTAAAACTATTACAAAGTACATTTAAAGCAAGTAAACAAACAACTAACTTTGACATTAAACTTTGCCTTTGTCTTCACTTCGTGCACCAACTTGTGATCTCGGATACAATCCGATTTTGCACCCAACACAATCTTTCGCTATATTAGTCCTCTAGAAGCTCGATGAGTTGAAAAGCTCAAAGAGTAGTGTCGTAGAAGCTCTACCGATCCAAGTCACAGAAGCTCTACGCACACACAAATGCTATGAGGGAAGTATCTTTTGCGATCTTCGAGATTCGTAATTCCGTTCAGACCCTTCAGAGCTATGTCTCCAGCAAAGATGATTTGTCCACCAAGTTCGACTCCCTCTCCCTCAACGAAGACTCTACTACATCTTTAAAGGATGCTTTCACTGTTGTAGCCACCGAACTAATATCAGATCTGGTCTCTGTGGGCTACACAGATTTCTCAAAGTTCAAAGACGAGATCAAATACATGGTCAACTCTGCAATCACTTTTGGCACATCTCCTGCAAAGGTTAATCCTAAATGTTTGGCTACCAGAGGTGATTTTTTCGTGTTGGTGCGGGCTATGGGAGAGTCAATTCGTGAAAACAATGATAAGCTTATCTGTGACGTCCGCCGCACTAATACCATCCTCGTGAACTCTTTGGAGTATCTTTCCTTAGAAGCTATGAAGTTGCGCAGTGAGGTAGGTCATCAAGTCAACTCTGTTCGCATCAATGCCAATATCTACACCAATCTTGTCAATGATTCCGCAGAAGAAGCCCTCAAAGTTGTTCTAAGAGCTTTCAAGCAAGTGGTGCTTCATCTCAACAAGGTGTTGGAGACTTCATGTGCAGTAGAAGCAGCTAAGAAGACGTGGCAGTATGACTAGGATGACCATGATCATAATCATCCTGAAAGGGAGAAGGACATCTAACAACAAAAAAAGAAGTCTACAGGGGTCACCGTTGTTGATTCTGCAGAGGCTCTGTTTTCATAGCCTTCTACCAGAAGAGACGCCCCTGCAAAGGACAAGGGAAAGGGCAAGGAGAAAATGATCACAGAGGCTGCACCGGTGTATTTATCAAAGGCTGAACAAAAGGATCTAGCCACAACTCTTAAGCTATCTCGAGCAGAGGCTCTGGCTAGCGCTGGTAGAACCGGAAAAAGGATCTTGCCTGGAGAAGGTCCCTCACAGAAGATCGCCACAGAAGAAACATGCACGGGTACATTTGACACTTCTTTGTCCTCTGTAAAGGAGCAAGTCTTCTCCTAACTCTACAAAGGAGCAAGTCTTCTCCAACATACCAATCACAGAGCTCAACGCGATCATGCCACATACTCTGATGAACAAGTCTATTTTCTAATCCAAGTATGTGGTCAAGCGAAAGGATGGGAACTTGTATGGTTTTAGTGATGCAGATCTATACAATTTACGTATGTATGATCTTATTTTCCTCTACAAGGTCCTCAGCAAGTACGTGATTATTGGAAAGAAACTAGATAGTAGAAGGTCCTATGCAGACTCTCTAACTCGTCTATGAGAAGTCATGCACGCCCAAGTGATCTTCAAAGTCAAACCAATTTCAATATTAGGATATGGCTTTGGCAAGAGAGGTTGTGCATTACTCTTCCATTGAATCGACCAATCTGGATCCAGAAAATGCAGCTCAACACAATTATTCACAATCTAGCATTCGGATTTGTATTCTTGGACAATGATGAGATTCAGAGGTTCTTCAACCCTGATGAGACGCACAAGTATACAGCAAAGACTCTCGCGTGCATCTGCAAGTTGGTGGCTACAGAGGTGAAACTTGGCAGAATCAACAGAGATGAAGCCAAACCTCTTTTTGAACATATCAAAACTCAAGCCTCTCACCGATCTTACATGTAAAACATCTACTTATTGCTTAAAGGAGATTGTGAGTCCATGAATCTGTGAGGAATCGATGTATCGATCACTGCAAGCGATTATACACGATAATAACACTCAAACAATGAGAAACAAGCTAAAAACGCAAAGAGGATCTAACAATCTCCCCCTTTGGAAACAAGTCAGTAGGGCGGCAGAAACTTGAGCACTGGCTCCCACTCCGATAGTTGCAAGTACTCATCCCACTCTCGAATCGTCCTCGTACGAAGTTGCATGGCAACTTCAACTTTTCTCAGCTTCAGTCTCTCTTTCAGCTTCTCTTCAATTAAGTCCATGGCATCAATGATCCTTTCCATGCCTTGGTTGGACTTCACCTTTGGAACCTTATCTTCCAGGAGTCTGCTCTTCAACCCTTTGTAAACATACAGAAGGGTGCCATCACAGAAGCTGGATAGCTCGCTGAACCGCATGAACTTCCGTTGTTTCTTCCTGAAAGTGCAGTAGACAACACCATGCTCCAGAAGCTTCGTCGGAAAGTAGAGCAGGTATTGGTCTAGAAGATTACACTCTAGGTTAGGAGGAAGCAGGTTTACCTTTTATTGTCGGCTTTCGATGGCCATCTGGTAGTCGGTTAAGTGCGCGAGGTTGATCGAGTGACGAACATACCTCTTAAGAACCTATAGACCATCACAGAGGTAAACTAGGCGAAGAATCGGGCCCTTAAGATGTTTGATGAGAGTGCGGAGATCTTCGAGATCAATGTTGTCTAGATCGGGTTCTGTAAACATGTGTTCCTTGAGGTTCCCGTCAGGTATGCCTGGGTTGTACATGAGAACGTGAAACTGAAGGAACATCTGGTAGCCGTATCGGTAAGGTCTGACATCTGACACTTTGACAAACCGATGGCTTTTTCTGATTCGTCCATGTTCCGCCCAACTCGCCTTATGCTGATAGACGTAGGCAGTCCTGCGACACAGTTTTTCATGTGAGATAAGCCGAAGAAGACCTTCTTAGACCACTCATGTAGTCTTCCTGTTGGAAGATCCGGGAGAAGGATTTCTTCAGGAAAGGTTTGAATATCATGGAGTGGTTCCATCCAAGTTGGATGGGCTGAGCAGTAGTAGTAGTTGTAGGAGCCGTATCGACCTCTGGTAGCTGAACCGTTGGGAGAAAGGTGTCGTAGTCAGAGTTGCTGATGACGTCGTCGCCTCTTTTCCAAAATCTGAGGCTCTGGGCAAGCTGATTCAGAATCTTCCTAGCCTCCTCAGAAATTCGAAGCTCAGAAGGATCTGTCGATGCCGTGGTTGGATCAATCAGTACAACCTCTAGAGTGACCTTTTCGTGAGGCAATTGGATCACCTCATCCAACGGAATTGCCTAATACACCCACTCCTCCGCATCTAAAGGTATATCATCATCAGATTCCGGAGAATCCGCATTGTCTGCTGGTGGATTTGCCTGAGGAATTGTGGAGGTCGGTGCACTAGCAGATCCGGAAGCACAGTCTCTTGGTCGGTTGGACCTCCCCCTCATGAGGACCTGCGGCCGGGTCGTCAGGATCATCATGCCCTCGTTTTGAGGACTGAGTCTGAGACCGGCACGTAGGGATATAAACGAGCCGAGCCAACTCGAGCTTCATACTTATCGAGCCAAGCTCTCTTAAGGTTTTAGAAGCTCAAGCTCGAGCTCGCTCGAACATGTATTTTTTAGCTCGAGCTCGGCTCGTTCTGCATGTATAAGAGCTCGGGATTGGCTCGTTATTACTCGAGTGTTCGACAAGCCTAAACGAGCTCAAGCTCGGCTTGTTAAATAACAAAGCTCGAGCTCGTCTAAAAGCAAAATCCAGCTTGTTAAAGAACTCTTGTATTTTAAAAAAAACACAAACAAATACAGGTTGTTTTAAGTTTCAAACAGGTACAATAGCTGAATAGCCTAAATATAATCGTACTTTCTTCGAATGTGTTCAAGTAACGCATACATATACGCCAAAATATCAACGACAAGCTAACATCACCAAACAGTAGAGGATCAAAACCGATATCCACAAAAAATGTACTAGTTCGAATACATAATCCAACTATCGAAAAGGACCAAAACTGAAGTTGAAGGGATTAAACGATTGCATTCCAACTTGTCCTTGCACCCTATGGACACCTTCTTCCAAGTTGAAGGAATTATGTGCAAGACAGTAATTAGGATCATCATGTCCAATGTTATAAGACACTAGTGGGTCACACTACTACACACCCAACTCTCGAGACAATTTGGATTTATAGTGTGTGGAAATAATTAATCAAGTTTAATTATTAAAAGAGTGAAGGAATAAATAATAAATTGTTTATTTATTCTTTATTAGATAAATATAATTATTTATAATTGATAGTTTAATTAATTATAGATAATTATTAAAGAGTTATTTTTGGTTTGGGATTCTTATAATTATTACCATATTTACCTTTATAAATATAGGGTTTAGGTAATTGAATAATGATCTGATTTCATAATTACTTTTCCACCAAGAAATCCCAAAAACCTTACTCTCTCTCTTTCTCTCTCTCTCTCTCTCTTGAGCCGCCGGCTTCACACGCACAGTTGCTGGAGTTCGTTTTCCGATCAGTCCAAGGCGGTCTAGCAGCCAGTCTCAATGTGGTGTATCCCTCACTAGCTTCCGGAGTAATTTTTGGTATCAATAAAGGTAAACGCGAAAAACCCCTCGATATAGTATTTGATCAGTTGCGGTTGGGTCATTGTCGGGATTTATTATTGTTACATTTTCCGTTGCGTTATTGGTTTTAATCCGCAAATCCCAACAGTGGTATCAGAGCCACTTCCGTAGACTTTTCAAATCGGTTGTTTATTAAGTGTTTTTGATAAAAAATTGGTTTTTGATTCTATAAAAAAATCTGAATTTTGTATTTCGTTAAAGTTTGGATTTTTGTCAGATTCCCGTAACTCGTGGCAATCGGCGGCGGACCGGCAGTGATCACCGACGGAACCACCGGGCCGGTCGACGGACGAGACCCGATCAATCGACGACCACCACGAATCGGTGGCCGTTCGATGTAATCGCAAAGCACCAAACCACCGAAGCCGTGATCGACGACGGTGGTGGTGGTCGTTTTCTTGAACAGCCGCAAACCACCGGACCACCAAAGCCGCGATCGGCAATGGTGGTCATGGTCGGTTCTTCGACAGCAACCAACCACCGAACCACCGAAGCCGTGATCGGCGACGGTGGTCGTGGTCGTCCACCACAGCTGCGAGCCGCACCACCGTGGCTGCCCTAGCCGATCGGTGGTGGCGGCGGTTTTGATTGCAATAGCCAACCGCGGCGATGGCGGTGGCATTTTGGCATTGCCGTTGTCGTTGTGGTTAACCGGTGGCGGCGACGATGCTTTGGCGTCGTTGTCGTCGCCGGTTAAGCGACTATGGTGGTGTTTTGGGGCGGCGACGGTGGCGTTCCTTTGATGCCGCTATCGTGTGCCGGGAACCGACGATCGCCGATTGGCCACGCTACGGCAGTGGCGGCCGATCGCTGCTGTTGTGGTAGCGGTAGCGATTGGCGACGAAGGCGGTGGTGGTTTTGTTTTCTCAATCGCCGGCCACGGCGGCGTGGTGGCAGTTTGCCGCAGCCGCCGAAGGCTACCGGTGGCGGTGGCGGCATTGTGGTGCTGTTATCGTCGCCAGGGCGATGGTGTCGGTGGGGTTATTCGATCATAGCCACGGCAGAAGCTGTGGCGGTGGTTGTTTGTCCCTCGATCACCGGTAAGGCGATGGTGGCGGCGCCCTCGCCGCTGCCATCGTCAGTGGTGGCCGGAATTGGTAATTACCAATGTTTATCAAACCGACGTTTGAAGGGGATTGGATAATCGTTACCAGTTAAAGTAACTCGGGATAATCAACAAATTCGAATCAGATTAAATTTCGAATTAAGATAAGTTTTAATTGATTATTATAAATTATATGTTTCCGGAAAACTGTTAAAACTTTAATTTAATCCAGTTTGGATTATTATAAAAACCAGTTTTGTCAAAAACCGTTTTGTTTAGTTTAATTCTTTAAACTGTTTTGTTGTCATAGCCGAGCCCGTTGACTTATGGTTGTGTTTTATTGCTTTATTGCTTTATTATCTTGCTTATGGTAAGGGAGGCCTGCGAGCCGTTTACAACCCTATTTTGTATTTTATTTTAAATAGTTTAGATGGGAGGCATGCGTGCCATTTACAACCCAATTTTGTTATAAATTAAATTAGATTAGTTCAAAAGGAGTAAAGCTTGATGACGGAGTTTCACGGAGACACAACCAAAGATGTTGGAGCCAGTGGGAGCACCGAGATTTCATGCCTTGTGGTTGTTTAGTCACATAGGATTTGGACCGTTAGTTTTTCGTGTTGGCTCACGAAACTGACAATAGATCTGGGCAAAGCTATGACAATGTCTTGTTTTTATCTGCGTGGTTTGTTATAATCATTTTATTTTAGATAAAACAATTTTTTTTATGAAATCAGATAAAAGAGTTCGATTACAGTTTGTTTTTTGAACCAGTCTTTTTAAAAATTAAAACTGGCTAAAACCCTTAGGAAAATTTTAGATCAGTTAGTGTGATCCATTTTTGGACACCTTTGGCGTAAGGTACGTTGGGGCTCGAAGAGCTCAAAACTTGAGCACCCACGTTCAAACCCCAAGCCGAAGGGGGTGAAGAGACTCTGCGATAATCGGGTGGTACCGACCAGAGTACATCCAGTTCAAAATGGTGCGATCTATTTTGGTTTTTGTTACAATTCACCGGGTGGTGCCTGGCCAAAACACACCAGAGGGACTAAATATGCACGGAATTAAGTATCCGATGTCCCGACGATCTAGAAGTCGTGTCTTCGATTAAAGATGCGATTGGTATAAGTAGTTACCTACCAGAAATAGCATGCATTGACTTGTGTGATCAAACCGCTTGTCAATTCATGTGAAATATGGATTCTAGTCTAATAAAAATGTTGTTCTAAAGTAATAATTTATTAGAAATATAATCAGATAACTAAATTGGAATTTTGATTTTTCTGTAGATGTCTGCTATTACATTTTATTTACCTGAGGAATCTCTCCGCCTTATAATGGGAAAATGGAAGCTTACAGGCCAAAATTTTCCAGTCTGGAAATAGCACCTTGACAATGTCTTGCGTGCACAGGGTAAGCGATACGTGATAGAGAAACCCATTTCACGACCCAAATGCAATTCTCCTGAAAAGGATTTTGTTGAATGTGACAACCGACAATTTTTGGCCTTCAGGTTAGCTACTCGTTAAATCAGTCAGTAGCATTTCCGTAGGTAAAAATTTAGTCATTTAAGTTGCTAGAAGAATCTAGGTTAGTTTGCGTGAAAAATTTAGGCAAAAACCTAAAAGTCCCGAAAACAGCACGAAAAAGCCTGTACCGGCCCAGAGTCACCCGAAAACCTTACAATGCCAAATTTAAAGTCAACTTGCGTAAAATATGTTATTTTATTAAAAATAAAAGTAAACTGTCCTAAATAATCCAAAATCCCTTTTGAAAAAGTCGGTTTTTACCGAAAAAACACCGAAACCCGACACTGCGTTTAATCTAAACAGTATTAGGAATACATTTGTTTAAAAAAAAAAGATCAAGGGTTGGGTGGGCCCCACCTTGGCCGCCCCCCCCCCCCTATTAACCCTCTCTCTCTCTTTCCAATATACATAATCATTTTAAACCACTTTCCAATTCATTTTATCATTTCACTTTTAAAAATTCTCTCTCTCTATTCTCTTTTTTCTCTCTCTCTAAACTCTTCAAGAAACTCAGCCAAGTTCTTACTCAAATCTGAGTTTTTAAGAAGTTCAAACAAGGATTTTAAAGCTCTAGTAGTTGTATCATTAAGGTAAGATTAGAATGTATAGGTTAAGCTTCGATTTTTGGCTCTTTTTGGTGTTTTCTTGCATCTTTGATGCTCTAAACTCTTCTATCTTGGTTAAATGATAATCTTAGTGTTTGGAAATGAGGATGAACCATAGAAATGTTCAAGAACATTTAAAGGATGGTGAAACCCTATGATTTTCCCTTATGAACACAAGATTGGAATGAAAAACCACAAAATTTGGGTGTTTTGATGCTCCTAAGGGGCTGGAAATATCTATTATTTCATGCATGTATTTGGATGGTATTCAAGAATATTTCTTTTATTTAGTTGTTATAAGTTAGGGTTTTTTAGTTTAGTATCAAATAAACCCCAAATCTTAAAGATTCTAAGTGTTTTTGGTTACAATGTTGAGTTTTGATTCTGGAATGATGCTGACAGAATGTTGCATGTGTGTTTGGACGACCCAAAAAGGGTGTTTATGGACTCATTTTTCTCTAAAATTTTTATGGTTTGATATTTTATGGGTTAGGGTTCAAACCCCACTGGAATCGTTCAAAAATTCAAAGTTTTAAACCTTCAACCATTACAAAATTTTTTAGTGTGCAAAGAGTTACTGGTCAGAATTTGTGTGGACTTGTTGTATGAATATCTCCATGATAGCTTATCCAAAATGCATGATTTTTGAGTCTAAGTTCAAGTTCAGTGAGTTAGCTTTCCAAAGAATCTGATATCACATGATTTGGTGGATTTTTGAGTGCTCAACCAATGAAAAGAATTCGTGGTGCAATCTGTCCAAAGATGGCAGATTCACATGCATGGATTCAAGAGGTCATATCTCATTCAAAAATCATCAAAATCTTGTGAAACTTGTTTCATTTGTTATATATTTGTGTTAGCTTGAATATCCCTTTTGAAATTCGAATTTTGGAGTAGAAATGAATTCTCTATGGTACAAACATCACTGACACGTATTTCCAAAAATGATTATTGCACACTGATTTTGCAAGAATTTTTAAAATACGTTAAACATCTTTAAAAATCATGAAATTTGGTGGGAATGTAGTTGACACCCCAATATCAGTAGATAAAAATTTGATAACTTATCTCCTTTTGGACCCAAGCTTAATGATAACATTTTTGCATTATAGTGACTCTGCCAGAATCTGATTTCTTTTCAAAAGATTGAATTGTGAATTTCAAGACTTCCCATATGTTTGGATAATGATATAAAGTAACTAAAAGCTATTTTATACTAAGATTGAACTTAATAAATTAAGTGAAGGCATTATAATAGGATATAGGTAATGACTTGACTAGATATGGACCGTTAAATTAAGACTTACGTCAATTACGTATGTTATAGGGCATAAGTAGACTTGGAGTCGGGATTGTTCACGCACTACCGGTTGTCTTAAACGCAAAAGCTACTCAAGGTGAGTATTCGCAGCCCCACTTTTTACCGTTTTTACGTGTTTTGGGGTGAAAAGCATGCTTAAGGGATAATTGTGAATTATATTGTGAAATAAAATGCGCTTTGAGTTAAATTTGAAATGTTATGAGACATGATATAGTGAGTCTAAAAGGAAAACTTGAAGTCCCCGGTAACTACTATTAACTCATAATAATGGGCCTATAATACTAGTGGATAGCGCTATTTGGTTGACATACCCACCTTATACTGACGAGGAATAGGTGCACTGTAATGAATAAAAGTTCTACACATGTGGGATTTAGTCCCACCGCTGAGGTAGAATAGGGGCGTAGCATGTCATAATTTCAGGATTAGTAGAGACTCAAAGAATAAATATCATGTGAATAACGTTAACCTGGGAATTTACTCACGTTTTGTTACTAAGTTTTAATATGGAGTGAGCAAAAACGTTCACTAATGATAAAACTAGTAACGGTAGTGGACAGAAAGGTTCATTACAAATTATTTAAAAAGTTGTGTGAATAAAAGTTTCACTGAAAATTTGCTGCATCCAAATAATTTTTGTGCATATGAAAAACCTGTGAACTCACCAACTCTCGTAGTTGACACTTGATTTAACATGGTTTTCAGGAAATCAGAAGGTGTAGGATAAAGCTTAATTTTGAGCAATCGTAGTCACCAATCAAGATTTTGTTTAATTGGTTATGTTGTAAACTTATAAATTATGGTTGGTTGTAATACATTGTAAACTTTATATATTTCGCAATGGATGATTGGTGTTATTTACCTCCTATCGCTATGAAATCTAGACTGTCGCACCTCGCGTTTCCGCTTTAGCGGGGTGTTACATTGAATACTTTAAATTCATGGCTAACGAATCTGATGTGATGTCGATTTTGTCCTTCTCTACCTCACCCGAGTTCACGGCTGATTTAAGAGTTAAGCACTGCCATGAGGTCGTGAAGAATATAGAAAACCAGGTAGGTTTCTATAAGAAAAGTGGGAAGTATCTAATCATGAAAGAGATCTATTCTCTGAAACTGGAAAAGGGTCAATCTGTTAAAGATCATCTTCTGGAAATGAGGAAACTCTTTAAAAGTTTGTCACGCATGGGATATAAGATGGTTCAGGAGGAGCTAGTACATCTCATGTGGTTCTCTCTCACGGACGAGATACATAACACAGTTAGTGCATACATCGGAGAGCCAAAGAGGAGACGTGGCAAAGCTTCATGAGGATATTTTGGCCAGTCTGCAGCCGAAACCCGCAGCAGTCGCTGAACTCATGGACACAGATTGGATTGACGAGCTGGGAGATCTGAGTTGCCCAGAATGCGGTAGCAAGGATATTTGTGCTCACTCGATGGACATCGACCAGCTAGACATCGATTTACCCGATGCACCAGGTATCTTTATGATAGACTGTTTGATCACTTCTTATGAATCATGGGTACTTGATACAGGCAGTGGTAATCACATTTGCAATCATTTATGTAACGCCCCGTTTCCCGTGTTAAGTTTTAACGATGTCAGATTAGTTAATTAACCCAGTTAACGTATTTGTAGGAGCCTAGGGGCTAAAGTGTATTAAGTGAAAGTGCAAGGGTTGAGTGGTGGCTTGTGTATAAGAAGAAAATCCCTCAACTTCCCTTCAGTTTTGTTTAGACGGTTTTCAGAGAAGAGAAGGGAGAGAGATAGCGAATCCTTGGAGAAATTGGAAGCAATTGAAGTACGTTCAGAGGTTGCTATGGTGCAATTGAAGTGGTGGCTACAAGAATTGCATAAGGTATGATTTCATGTTTGTGTAAGATTGAGTTTATGGTTGGGACTAGGGTTTGTGGAGAGATCATCAATTGATCATCAAATACTTGTTTATACTTCAAATTGATGTTATAATTATTGGTTATTGGTATGAGAATGGAGTATAGACTTGTATTTGGTTGGATTGAATTGATTTTTGAAAGTTAGGGTTCCAATTAAGTTGGTTTGGGAATTTATGATTAATTGATCATCAATTGGAGGTTTTGTAATGGTTATATGTTATAGAATGTAATTGAATGTTTGGAGATGGTTGTATACACTTATTTGCTCAAAGAATGGTTGAATTTATGGGTTGGAGTGAAAACCCACGAGTTTGGGGTTGAAAACTCATGGAGAAAGGAAATCTGCCTCCTTTCGCGGCCGGGAAGAATTCTTCCCCGGCCGGGGAGTTGGGCAGAAAGTTTATATATATTTTTTTGCGAATTTTTCTTGCGGCGACCATTTGGGGTTCTCTCAAGGGGTTTTCTGTAAGGGATTGTTTAAGTTAATAATGTAGAAAAGTTGATAGAGTTGGAGTAGCTTTTCCTTGAGTTTGGAGCCTAAGGCTCGGGTACGTTTATTAAGATTAATTTAAATAATAGTTGATACGTGTTATGTGTACGTACATGTTATAGGTGGTACGTGACGAACATTTCACTTGTGAACGTGCTTGTTTGAGAAACACATTGTCAGGTGACTACTCTATCTATATTGATGATGATCATGCCTATGTGATTGATATGCATATGTGATTATGTGACATGATTATGTGATGGATATGATAGTACCTATGGTGGTAGTGATACCCCTAGGGAAGCGGTTATGATAGTACCTATGGTGGTAGTGATACCCCTAGGGAAGTGGTTATGATAGTACCTATGGTGGTAGAAATACCCCTAGGGAAGATGTGTTCCTTCGGGGACAATGGATTAAGTTATGGATTAAGCGGCCTGGTACCAGTGTCAAGGGAGCAAGTTTTATGCATGTGATGACTATGTGTTTTGATTATGTATGTATGGTTACGTTGGTATAGATGTGTGCTCACTAAGCGAAAGCTTACCCGTTGTTGTTTACCATTTTTAGTGACAGGTACTTCCCGTAAGGGAAAGGATAAGAAGTGAGGTTCCGGGATTCGCCAGTTCAGTCTCAATGAACAAGATTAGAAAGGATGGTGTTAAAGGTTTTAAAAGAACTACTTGACTACGGTTTATAAACGTTGTTAAATTGTGTAAACAGTTTGGTTGGTGTTTTTCCTAAACATGAATGGATTTTAGTTACACTTTTACGATGTTTTAAATGGTTTCAAATAATTATGGTTGGGATGAGTTTCCGCTACTTATTACATTTTGCTAAATTGTTGGCTTGATCACTGTTTATCAAGTTTTTAAAAGTGTGTTTTGGACGAGCTTCCGCTTTCAAATGAATGTTGGTTACTTCATGTCAAATTGGTCTTTTTAGAAAGTGGACGTCACAATTTACAGGGATTCAAAAGAAGGGAGAGACTGAGGAAGGATCGTTAGATCCTACGAGTCGGTGAAGGCACGATGATTATAGAAAACTGACAAGGACGGACACATGCACACTTTTAAGGCTAGACTGGTTGCAAAAGGTTTTACGCAAACTCATGGTATCGACTATGATGAAACTTTGTAACCAGTAGCAATGTTAAATTCTATCAGGATTTTGATGGCCATTTCAGCGTATTTCAACTACGAGATTTGGAAAATGGATGTTAAGACGGCCTTCCTGAATGGAAAGTTAACAGAGGACGTCTACATGCAACAACCGGAAGGTTTTGTAGATCCAAAAAATCCTGATAAATTGTGCAAACTGCTAAAATCCATATACGGATTAAAGCAAGCATCCAGGAGCTGGAACTTACACTTTGATGTACGACTCAAGGAATTTGGTTTTGCTAAAAGTGAGTTTGAGCCATGTGTTTACACAAAGTTCAGTGGGAGCATAGTGACCTTCTTGGTCTTATATGTAGATGATATTCTACTCATTGGGAATGACGTATCAACTTTACAGAGTGTAAAGAGTTGGTTTAAGCATGTGTTTCCAAATGAAAGACCTTGGAGAAGCCGCGTATATACTTGGTATAAAGATCTATAGAAACAGATCTAGACGGCTTCTCGGGCTTAGTCAAAGTACATACATTGACAAAATCCTGAAACGGTTCAGGATGGATGAATCTAAGAAAGGGTTTATCCCAATGCAGCATGGCATAGTGCTAAGTAAAGCACAATGTCATGTGTCTAGTGAAGATCAGGACAAAATGAAATCAGTTCCATATGCTTCAGCAATAGGATCGATTATGTATGTCATGTTATGTACGAGACCTGATGTTGCTTACTCGATTAGTGTTACGAGCAGTTACCAGCAGAACCCAGGTGAAGCCCATTGGGTGGCTGTCAAGAATATTCTTAAGTACATGAGACAGACAAAAGAAATGTTCTTGGTCTTTGGAGGATCTGAGGACGAGATTAGTGTCACAGGCTATACTGACGCTAGCTTTCACACCGACAGAGATGATTTTAAATCATAGTCAGGATATGTATTTACCCTAAATGGAGGCGCGATCTCGTCGAAGAGCTCGAAGCAAGACACCATAGCAGATTCCACTACAGAGGCAGAGTACATTGCAACATCAGATGCAACAAAGGAAGCAGTCTGGCTGAGGAATTTTATCTCGGATCTAAGAGTTGTAGCCAGTATCTCTAGACCCATAGATATCTACTGTGATAACTCTGGAGCAGTAGCACAAGCGAAGGAGCCCAGAGAACATCATAAGTCGAGACATGTACTCAGGAAGTATCACCTCATCCGAGAGATCATTGAAAGAGGAGATGTGAGAATATGCAAAATTCTGAAGGACGAGAACGTTGCAGATCCGCTAACAAAGCCGCTAGCTAGAGCAAAGCATGATGGCCATTCTAGTTCCATAGGAATGCAGTACTTGGATACTAGTAGTTAGTCTATGTTATTGATTATTAATGTGATATTTTGAAACACTATTAGAGTTTATTTCACAGTGTGTTTGAAATAAGGAGATATTATTTATGAGATGTTTCAGAAATGACCTTTTGCATATTTAAGGTTATCCATGATATTTCTCAAGTTTGTAAAAATCTAAATTTTCATAGCTATTTATTGAGGTGGGAACCTCAGTAAGGATATGACGCTATTATGAATGTTTTATACAGCTGATATGATTAAACATTCATAAGTACTTATCAGAGTGAATAAGTATTGGAGGTGACCAGTTTCAACTCTACTTCATGGAGCCTATGTCATAAGTATTGACTTGATGATAGGTTGTCCTTAGACCTGAGATATCTGGTCTAAGCATGACGACTACTGTACTCTTAGCATGCTCTAATGCTGCACCGTAACTGGGTGGCCATAAGGGGCATGACTAGATGCAGCGGAAGCCATGGTTACAGATGCGGTAGTCAATATGGGATTTACACCTCCTCTATGGGAGAGATATTTCTGGGCCCCCTGGCGATTAAGATTGGCAGAAACGCGTGGCCACGCTCGGATAGAATAACATTGGTTATTTGGGAAGTTCCGTAACTACAGGCAATCGAGATCGTGTGTAAAAGGAATGAACCTGTGTACAATTCAAATATGAATCGTATCTCTGGCTATAAGAGATCTTATAACCTGGTTAACCTAAGTGTCTGGCTAGGCACCTCCTTAGGCTAATGGTGACAGTTAAGTTACTTGTCTGACACAAGTGGGAGTCTGAAGGGATTATGTGCAAGACAGTAATTAGGATCATCATGTCCAATGCTATAAGACACTAGTGGGTCACACTGCTACATACCCAACTCGAGAAAATTTGGATTTATAGTGTGTGGAAATAATTAATCAAGTTTAATTATTAAAAGAGAGAAGGAATAAATAATAAATTGTTTATTTATTATTTATAAGATAAATATAATTATTTATAATTGATAGTTTAATTAATTATAGATACTTATTAAAGAGTTATTTTTGGTTTGGGATTCTTATAATTATTACCATATTTACCTATATAAATATAGGGTTTAGGTAATTGAATAATGATCTGATTTCATAATTACTTTTCCACCAAGAAATCCCAAAAACCTCTCTCTCTCTCTCTTGAGCCGCCGGCTTCACACACACACTCGCCGGAGTTCGTTTTCCGGTCAGTCCAAGGTGGTCTAGCAGCCAGTCTTAAGGTGGTGCAGTAGCGGTGTATCCCTCACTAGTTTCCGGAGCAATTTTTGGTATCAATAAAGGTAAACGCGAAAAACCCGTCGATATAGTATTTGATCAGTTGCGGTTGGATCATTGTCGTGATTTATTATTGTTATATTTTCCGCTGCGTTATTAGTTTTAATCCGCAAATCCCAACACAAGTACATAGCAAGTTCCAACTTCTCTAGACCTTCCACGTCTACACTTTCAATAAACGGCCCATATGCCTCCAATCCGGATGCGCCTTCATTAGAAACGCAAGCATTGCTCCCTCCAGACAATCCACTTCCATGGGTTGAAGCTTCCCTAACTAATGAATGTGCATCTCCAAATAGTCTGAATACATATCCTCAAGTGCTTTCTCCACTTCCTCAATGTTCTTTGTAGCTTCAGTTGGTGAATACAGCCTTGGATAGCTAAATTGAACTAGTTTCATCTTAAACCTCGGATCCAACACAGAAGCAATGGCCATAAGTAAGTGGCACCCCCCAATACTTGTCAAACTTTTCCTTCATCTTCCTCGCCATTTCACGAATAAACTCATCTTTAGATTGTGCAGATTTATCCAATGTTTCTTTGACTTTGTAAACCTCGATAAGATACAGATTTGATGTAGGGTAATCACTCCCTGAAATAATGTTTGTGCACACCTAAGAATAACAACACCAAAAATTAGTGAGCGAATAGTAAAAAGACATACAAGTTAATAAAGATACACGCACCTTAAAAACCTTTAATACCTCACATACGTTATCCACATTTTTCCAATCTATCTCATATGGCAAGTGATGGAAAAGAGGCTCGTACTCGGCTGATGCGGTAATTAACGTATATAAAAATCGGAACAAATTTTAACCTCTAATGCCTAGCCACTGTCTTACCACATTCACAGGCAAGCGTACCTGATCATGAGTAATATAGTGTAGGAAAGTCCAGGTATCGTATCTACCACTGGGAACGGTCAAGTTTATGTAGACTATTAATCTTGACTAGTTTAATTAACCTAAAGCTTTGGGGGGGGGGGGGTTTATGAAAAATGTTTAATTAATAAAAAGACAACTAAATTAACTAAGAAACTAAGAAAGCAAATAAAAGATTATGTAAAACTATATGAATGAAAACAGTAGTACTTATCATGGTATAGTGATTCCCCAAGTGGATGATTTAAACAGGCCAAAGGTTGGTTGTTTTGGTTATTGTAGGAATTTAAGTCTGTGACACCCTAGCATGTGAATATTATGGCTGTCAACTAGGTTTTTGGTCCTCCTTGTCCCAATACATAGACTGTTTTTCAGGCAATCTAGTACCAGTCACCCAATCCTATCTCTATTGCACGGTATTCTACTACCTGGTCGCTCTCGGTCCGAGTAACCACCTAACACAACTCTCCGGGTTACGATGGGAAGGTCAAGAGAGGTTGATTAACCTATCGGAGTCTATCTATCTTGGTCCAACAGATACACCCAACCAAACAATATGAATCAGATCAGAACCATAGCATACATTCAATTAACCAAAAACAAACTAATAAACATTAAATCATAAAATCATCATCCACAAGGTTCATCAACCATAACAAGTACCACTACTGAAAACTCCTCACTAAACATAATAAAGTCAGAAAACAAGAGAGTAGAAACAAACATTATACCGACAGTACAACGACGGATGATCGAGAATCAAACCCCGCAGCGTATCGGCACAATAACCCTCTCTCTCTCTAACACTAAAGAACTCAGAACTACACACAAATTTTGCTCTATGTCAACTGAAGGAAGAGGCCTGTATTTAAAAGGAGAGACTCGGAACCCGTTTCGCGATCGCCATGCAGCATCCTCGCGGCGCGAAACACTTAGGTTAAACCCTGGATTTCAACTTTGACGAACTTGGCGGCGCCAGACTTGAAACTTCGCGGACGCGAAATGGCTACTGGATTGACTTTGTGCAATTTTCACGTTTTCTCGCCTTTTTCCATACTTTTCCGTTCCACGGCCTCCAAAACCTATAAAAGTAAGAATAATTCCCAAGTGTGAGTATTTAGACCAGAAATGGGTGAGAAATGGGGCGAATTCATTCAATTAAGCATAACCAAAACATGTACAATTTTGGTGTTATCAAAATCCCCACACTTAAGCTTTGATTGTCCTCAATCAAAATACTGAAAGATAAGAAAAATAATGCCAAAATTATCTCCACCCAAGATCATTCAAGAGAACAAAGAATACTCACATAATCGAACACAAGAACAAGACATATCTAGCAATTGGATACCAAGATCAACCTTTTACCCTCACATAGTATGAATGACAATTTAAAGTGTATCTCTCGGGGGTAAAAGTGTATATATGATAAGTGATCACACTAATACTCGACTAATTCCCGCATGCATAAGCTTTTCACCAAATCTAATCTCCACCACTGAGAAGTTATCAACCCTCAAGAGGACTTTGGGGTTGTAATGTTAGGCTAAGGGTTAAGGGTAGGATAAAGAATATATAAGTGACTAAGGGTTGTAGCAAAAACCTGAAAACTAATCAGTTCAAGATCCAACTTAATCATCTGACTTTTGAGATTTTTAGAGCTCGGGATTTCTATCACTTTCACTTTTGTATCGGCCTAAGCATATTGCTTATTTGTGGCTTCGATATTTTTTCTTTTCTTTTAAGCACATCGACTTTTTTGATTTTGCTTTTTATGAGTCGTTTTCTCTTTTGACTTTCTTTCTTTTCTAACTTCTTTTCTTCTCTTTCTTTTCTTTTCTTTTTCAAGCTCTATATTTTTTTCTTTTTCAACTTCAACTCTTTTCACAATCCCTATCTCTATTTGTCAGATTTCATAAAATGGACCAAAAACATGAAAAGCATTCAACCTTAAGCTACGGCCAAAAGATAGATAAAAAGAAATGGCTAAAGGATAAATGATAATGGGTTAAGAAATGACAAGGCTAAGGCTTCAAAGGGGTTTCAAGGGATAAAGTACTAAAGATGGGTACTTTCAAGAATTCCGCTAGGCAAATTAAATAACCTTAAGATGAGGTTATCTAACGAAGGCTAAAAAGGGTTAGAAACGAAGGCCTCTATCAGTGCAATGGTGATAAATACTTCTCTTATGTGGTCTCGACAAGCATTCAAATGACAGGTTCTACCTTGGGTCAAAGTGGGTATTCCTCACGAAATAATAAACAATCAGGCTCAAACTCTCAAAGGAATAGGGTGAGGCACTCATGGTAATTGGTATTCCAAGGCATCCTTTTACTCAAATAATCTCATTCAGTGTTCTACTACGCAAGAAACTAAGTTCCAAAAACAATCCTAGATTTCGAAAACAATTGGGTCAAGTCTCAAAGCTTTCAAAAATTTGAAAAACGACAAACCAAAAAGCAAAAAAGTGAACCCATTTAATCAGATAAGTCTATAACCCCTCCCCACACTTAAAATTTGCAGTATCCTCAATGCAACAGTTTAAACAATTAAGGAGTAATTGGGAAAAACAGAAACTTCCCGGGTTATGTGACGAAATCTAATCTGATCTGAGAGGGAGTATTCCAAAATCGTGCTCGGTTCAAGATCATAGATCGCTGTATCTATTACCAAAAAGAAAAAGAAAAAGTAAAAATGAACAAAGGAAAAATAAACCAAACTAAGCAAACAATTAAAAAGTCTTAAATCCTAAACAAACCAAACGAAAAATAAAAAGATGTTCAACCAAACAAACCACACCACACAGTTTAAAGTTCGAAGTAAAGTACAACCCAATCGAATCAAATAAAACCGATCAGTTACGGTTTTCAAAAGCCCATTCATCATAGGTTGAGTAGCCAGCGGGACCGTCATTACTATCACGCCATACGGGATGAGGTTCGAGAGGAGCCGACGGAGCATGTCCCACGCTTTCAAAGTACTCGCTCATCGACGTGGTGACCTAAGACAATTCCCGAGGAACACCATACACGTGATATGAAATCCTGTCGAGTCGCTCCATGATATCGTGATGCTCGCTTCCCAACTGTTCCGATAACCCCGGAATAGCTTCGTGAATAGATCCCGATCCTTGGTGATTACTAGACCGACTTTGTTGATTTGCCAGCGGAGGATTTTGTCATAACTTCCGGAAAAGTTGGTTGAGGTGGTGAAGTAGCCATACCGATCGACCCTTCATGGGATGTGGCATCCCCAATCCAAACAAAAGTACCCCTTCGCGACCTCGGTGCAAGTAACTTCATAGAACGAAAAAGAACCTTATCGAGAAATCCCAAAGGAGATAACTTGGTGAGAGTCTCACAAACTTCCGGTGTAAGGGTTCCCAACTTCTCCGCTATAACCGTAATGAAATGTCCTCCACAAATACCTGTTTCGGCCTTGTCATGCACCTTGACGGTACTCTAGAACATTTTTGCCATCACAAAAGAAAGGTTGGTTATCGCATTCCGATCGACCAATCGCGAAAGAAGCCAAAGATCACCTTCCGGTACCTTCTCCTTGATAGCTTTCCGATAAGCAAATGAATGAACTAGCATCCGATGAAGAAGGCGATGCTCAGGTAGAATGATAGAACTTTCCTTGGTATTGGACTGTAGGTATAGTCCCGCTCCAATGGTTGCCCAAAATTTCGGACCCGAGAATTCGGCACTAGGCTCACAAGCACCGGTTAGGAAGTTATGACAAAAGTATTCGGACCTCGACTGAGCCGCCGTGAAGAGTCCGAGCAACACTCCCAAACGAGGTACTGTAACTCCATACCATTCTCCAAGCAAACGGATTCTTACACACGGGCCATCAAATCTTTCTTCATCATATGCCTCCACATCGAAGCTAAACGTGTACAAAAACTCTAGTACAAGCTCATAGTAGATCGGCTCGTGAGTTTTTAGTGCTTTTTCCCAATCGTTGCTTACAAAATGAAGTACACCAAATTGATCTTGGTACTCTCTCCTCAAGAGGCTTGAAAGCCTATCCCCAAATCCAATTTCCTCAACAAAGTGTAAGTCCACAATCGATCCAATCTCAACGTCCTGCTTTTTCAAGCGATCAAGCTCAATCATCAAAGACATCTTCTCGCTACGCAAGATGTTATCGGAATCAGAAGACAAGCATGGGTGGTCTTGAACATTGCGAGAAGATGAAGCTCTCTACATAATCAAAAATCATTTATATCAATCACCACAATGCTTATAACCTTCCTTCCCCACACTTGAGTTGAAACATAACAAAACATTATAAAACTAAACTCAAGTGTGTGCATTCAACCAAATCAAGGTAAGAAACATCCCCCTCATAAACATTAAAGAAATCCTCACCAAAGAAACCCCTTTTTGGGGCACATCCACAAGTTTAATCAACTAGGGCTTGCAAGGATCTTTAGATTAAAGAAATTAGAGAAGAAATACATACCTTTGACGCCATGGAATTGCAGAAGAGGAAGAGGATTGCAGAGAAAAACCAAAGGGAAGGGGAGAAAAACTGAAAATAGGGTTTTAGAAATCAAATTTAAACCCTTCGTTGCGAACTTCGCATCGCGAAGTAAAGGGCTTCGCGTCGCGAAGTCGTAACTGAAGAACTATTTTCAGAATTTTTTCTCCTTCACGATCGCGAAACTAGAAAGTCGGCGATCGCGAAAATACCTTAGAACGAGAACTTACCTTTCCTCCTCACTTCGCGAACAAGAAGAGGCTTCTGTTTGGCTTTTGTCAAATTTTGATCGGGTTGTGATTTCCTTTGACTAACGCTGCAAAATTGATTAGAAAACACACAAAAACAAAAATAACTAAGAAAAAACATGGGCTGCCTCCCGAGAAGCACTTGTTTTTATAACGAGTCGCGAACCTGACTCGGGAGATCAACTAGGTAATTGGCTCTTCAGAAAGAAGACAGACCTTGCCATTTTTTACAGGGTCGTTTTAATTATAAAGTTTTAGTCTATGGCCATTTACCTTGAATTCTCCTCTTTCGGTCATCAGGTCCACATATTCGGAGGGATAGGCTTTTAAGACAACGTATGGACCTATCCACCGTGACTTTAACTTACCGGGGGAAAATTTTAAGCGAGTTTGATAGATTAGTGCCTTGTCTCCCTCCTTGAATACCTTTACTTCCTTTAGATGCGCATCGTGCGATTTCTTTCGCTGTTCCTTGTAGATTTTCGAGTTCTCATATGCAAGAGATCTAAGCTCCTCCAATTGATGCAAGTTTATCAATCGTTCCTTCCCACTTGCAATATCGTCCAAGTGAACCTTTTTTAGCGCCCACAATGCTATGTACTCGAACTCAAATGGTAGGTGACACGCTTTCCCATAAAGCATTCGATAAGGAGTGCTTCCAATTGGTGTTTTGTAGGCCGTACGGTATGCCCATAGTGCATCTTCAAGCTTTTGCGCCCATATCTTCGGGTTGTTATCGACTGTCTTTTCCAAGATCCGTTTCAATGCCCGATTGGTATTTTCCGCGTGTCCATTTGCTTGCGGATGATAGGCTGTTGAAAACCGATGATGTACCCCATACCTTTTTATGGTCTTTTCCAAGCGGTAATTTGCAAAGTGAGTACCTCTATCGCTGATGAGTGCCTTCGGACATCCGTACCTACACACAAGAGATTTCACGAAGTCAACAACTACCTTGGCATCATTTGTGGGTGAAGCCTTTGCTTCGGCCCATTTGGAAACATAGTTAACTACTACAACGATGTATTTGTTGCCTTTGGAATCGGGGAAGGGTCCCATGAAATCGATTCCCCAAATATCAAACACTTCGCTAACGGAAATGCTCTGTTGAGGCATCTCATCTTTCTTTGTGATATTACCCGCCCTCTAACAAGCATCACAAGATTTTATTAAAGTGTGAGCATCCTTGAAAATCGTAGGCCAATAAAATCCCGACACGAGGACTTTTCAGGCAGTGAGATTAGCTCCAAAATGGCCTCCCGTGGGGCCTTTGTGACAGTTATCGAGAATGTCCCAAGCAGCAGGGCCTGAGACACATCGACGGGGCATCCTATCAGGTCCGATTCTAAACAAATGGGGTTTGAACCAAAAGTAATGCTTTAGGTCTGAGAAAAACTTACCCTTTTGTTGATGAGTCATACCTTTAACGAGAACACCGGCGGCAAGATAGTTTGCAAAATCTCATACCAAGGTATAGGGTCCTCTCCTATGGTCTTAATCATATTGAGGTTCTCATCGGGGAATTTATCCCTGATGACTTCTATGACCCCGGAATCCATGTCTGGATTCTCCAAGCGAGACAAATGATCAGCAGCCAAATTTTTAGCGCCTCTCTTATCTCTTACTGTAGTTCCAGATTCAAGTTCTAATCATCATGCAACAAGTAGAGAATGAATTGGATAGCCAAATGTCATTGATTCTTGATGAAATGTTTACAGACACTATTTACACCAAGAACACACACACACTTAAGCTCTCAACTAACTCAACTCAATCTCATTTACAATAAAGCACGTTACTAACAAATGAACTCACTTTGGGTATTTATACCGAAACACTTACAACCCTCACACTTCACAACATTTACACTTTCTACCCTAACTATTACAAACTATTACAAAAGAACAATTAAAGGACTAAAACAATAAATCAAGCTTTGACGTTATTAACCACTTTGACTTTGTTTTTGTCTTCACTTTGAGCACCAACTTGTGATCTCGGATACAGTCCGATTTTGCATCCAACAATCTCCCCCTTTGGATTCAAGATCACAAAAAAATTAGGCAAACGTCTTCAAGAAAGCAACAACACTTTAAACACCAACAATAAGCTTCCTTGAACAATAAGCTTCGATAATAATCTTCACGAATCATCAACTAGACACAAGAAGCTTTAACAAACACAGTATCTTCAAACAATCTTCAAACTTCAATACTTCGAATATTCTGATCATCTTGAAGTATCTCGTAATTATCTCTCGACTTCCTCAAAGTATCTTCAAGAATCATTTCTCGACTTTACATTTCTGATCCATCTCCCCAAAGTATCTTCAAAAACATTTCTAAACCATCTCCCCCTTTTTGATGAAATATGAAATAATCATCAAAACTCTAGAAATGTATGATCAGATAACTCATCGTGTAAAGATACAAACATGTAAACAAACCACCAGGGAAATCAAAAACCATCTCACATAACCATCTCCTCCTTGTTACTCCAGAATTCCCCTTGTTACTCCAAAGAAATACCGTCAATTCCATAAAGTAATCCGAATCTTTTCAAATTCAGAATTAAGTGGGAAAATCCTGAAACAACAAATGAATCAGTTGGAACGCCTGTGAGAAGCACAAAGCAACTCAGTACAACAAATGCACTATATAAAGAGCTTTAGTGATGATCACTTCCCAGGGTTTCCGTTCAATCAACGCAAATCCTAAAAGTATTCCTATGAACGTTCCGACAAAGATACAAATTCCTTGTGTGTATTTGTGGTGAAAGAAAAATAGCATCAAGTGCTTTTATAAGGCTCAAAATGTGAAAACATTTCACGACTCGATGTGTAGAAATGAAGTTCGAAGGCAGGGCAGCTTCCTTTGGTTTCAATATCGATTGTCCAAATGAAAAACTGATAGATTATGTGCTGCATCCCCGTGATGAAATGAAACATCTCCTTGTTAAGAAGGAAATGAGTAGCTAGTGGGGTAAAAACAAGAGTCGGCATTGGGCTTTGCCTTTTTCAATACCGGTCACCAAAGAGCGTGAACCAATAGATTATGTGGTTGCCTGGCTTAGAAAAGGTTGGTGCAGAGTTTTATATTTCTTTTAACTCTCTTCTCACACCCTCCAATTCTTTTAAACATCCTCACAACTAACCAAGCTCTCATATTTTATTTTTCCGCTCAATCACTATGAGAATAACTCGACCACCTAAGTTATCTCCCCCACTCTTTGATGGAGACACCTCACTCATTTCTCAAGGATAACTTCTTGGGTAGGATTGCCGGTTCTGGAAATCCATAGAAGTTCGGTTAAGCTCACACATCCCATGAAATAAGTTTCCTAAACATGAAAGTACAATGATTCATCGGGTGAATCAATGAGCCAAAATGAAGCATGCTCGAACAAATATATGTAACACCCCGCTAAAGCGGAACCGCGAGGTGCAACAGTACAGATTTCATAGCGATAGGAAATAAATACCATCATTCATTCAATCATAACGCAAAATACGAAAAGTAAAGTTTACGAAGTCATTACAACCAACCCGAGTTTAAGGTTTACAGACATGGCAAAACAAAATATGAAGTCTAAATTATCGACTACGAATGTCCAAATCATACATTATTGATCACCTTCTGATTTCCTGAAAAGCATGTTAAAATCAAGTGTCAACTACGAGAGTTGGTGAGTTCACAGAATTTTTATTTACGCAAAACATTTCACAAGTAAACTTTTGTCATGAAAGAAGGATTCTTGGACGTTTACTAACGTCAAAATTTCAATTATGCATAAGATACGCAAGGTTGAGCCACTACAAGCCGTTAACCCCCAACGAATACCTCAGAGGTGGTAGCGGACCACATGGGCAGAGCGTTTCCCAGCAAACTGCCTCAGCGGTGGAACCTAGTCCACATGTGTAGAATGCTAAAATCTGATTTCGTGCACCCTCAACTCGTCAATCAGTAAGGTGGGTATTGGTACCAAATAGCGCTATCCACTAAGTCATAGGCTCCTAACGGAGTTAATAGTAGTGTTTATTGTAAGGGGAATTTACTCAACGTGTATCAATATAATGCATTAACACTTGCTATAAAGCAATAATTTAACATATGTTTCATTACTTACTTAGAGCATAATTCAACAAATTTTCATCACAACATGCTTTTCACCCCAAAACATAAAAACGGTAAAATAGGGCTGTGAATACTCACCTCGAGTGATTTATACGGTTTGGTAGGTGATGGTGTGCGGTCAAATCCCGGCCCCGAAACTACACTCGTCCTAACAAATACATAATTTTTAACGTAAGTTCCCAGTTCAACGGTTCCTAAGTCAAAAATCGTACTAATATCCATTATAATGCCGTTACGTTGTTTAAGTAATCCAATATAATAAAAGTTTGTTTTGGTGCATTTTGAAGACTTCCAACTATTTTGGAAAGCTTAAAGTTCATAAAGTTGGATTTTTGTCAAATTTCCAGAATCTGTCCAAAATTTCAAATTGTAAAAACGCTACTTTTGAGCTTAAGTCCACCAAATGATCAATCCTCAAATTTTTACCCTCTGATTTAGGGGATGTTAGGAACAATCCCACCAAATTTCACAATTTTTAGAGGTGTTTTACTATTTTTAAACATTTTTGCAAAATCAGTGGTCCCCTTTTATTTTCCAGAAATACCTTTCAGTGATGTTTCAATCATAAATAATTCATAACACCATTAAATTACGAATTTCAAAAGAGATTTTCTAGCCAACACATATACCAAGCTTTTGGGACAAGATTCATATCATTTGGGTGGTTTTTGAGGGAGATATGACCTCTTAAAGTAGTGCATGTGTAATCTGCCACAAGGGGACAGCCTACACCACTATCTTATTCTCATTGGTTAAACCCTCAAAACTCATCTAAATGACATGATTTTGGACTCATTGGAAAGCTAACTCAAAGTACTTGAGTTTAGAATCAAAAAGTTTGTATTTTAGATAAGTTATCAAAGAGTTATACAAGTTTGAAGATGACCCAAATTCCTGACCAAGTGCTGTTGCACACGAAAATGTTTCATGATGGTTTGGGTTCAAATCTTGGTGTTTTTGTACAAATCCAGTGGGGTTTGAACCCTAACACTTTAAATATCAATCCATAAAAATTTCATGAAGAAATGAGTTCGAGAAAACCCTTTTTGGGTCGTATAAACTACATGCAAAAACTTGGACAGAATCTGTCAAGAATCAAACTCCATTCTCATCACCAAAACACATAAAATCATAAAATTTTGGGATTTTTCTTGCTATTACACCCACAAATCAGATTATACAAGAGAAAAATAGACAAAATATGTTTTAATACCATCAAGACTCATGCATGAACTATTCATAAAGTTTAGCCCAAGAATGATGGTCAACAACATCACATAAACGATTTTCGATTCCTATCTTGTGTTCTTATGGGGAAATCATGGATTTTCACCTTCTTAGATTGTTTTTCAAACATTTCTAAGGCTAAATCTCTTTCCCAAACAACAAGAGGATTAAGAAACCATAGAGGTAGGTTTAAACCTCAAGAAAACATGAAAAAGAGGCTTAAAATGCTTGAAAAACGAAGTTAAACACTTATCTAACTATCTTACCTTTGATAGACACTTATGAAACCTTCACAATCAACTTGAATCTTCAAGAAAAATTCAGATTTCTTGAAGATATGGTGGCTGGATTTTTGGGAGTGTTTGAGAGAATTTTAGAGTGAGAAATAAGTTAGAGAGAGAAGGGTTTTTGAAAAATGAATGGGGAAATGGAAGCAATTATGGTTTTTGATGGAAAAGAGAGAAAGAGAGAGTGTAGGGGGGGGGGGTGGCCGGCCCTTGTGGGTCCCACGTACCCTCTCACATCTTTTTTTTTTTTTTTTTTTTTATAAACAGTTAAGATTTACACTGATAAATCTAACGCAGTGTCGGGTTTAGGCATTTTTCGGTAGAAACCGATTTTTCGAGGGGAATTTTTGGATCATTTTAGTTAATTTACTTATTTTTAAATCAAATAACTAAATTTTCTAAAGTTTTAACTTTAATTTGGCATTATAGGATATTCGGACGATTTCGGGCCGGTACAGGCTTTCCGGACAAATTTTCGGGACTTTTAGGGTTTTAGCCTAAGCTTTTCACGCAAGTTAGCCTAGTTTCATTTAAAACTTAAATACTATCATTTTCACCTACGGAATGCTACAGAGTGAATCTTTACGAGTAGCTAACCTGGAGGTCGAAACTGACGGTTGTCACATTTACCCCCGGTTGAAAGAAATTTCGTCCCGAAATTTAATTCTTGCTGCTCCCACAGGGGTTCTTTGAGAATAGATGTGGATATTTGTCCTTCATAAACGCCTCCCGCTCCCAAGTCAACTCAGGTCCATGCCGGGAGTTCCATCGCACTTTGACAATCGGTACTCTACTGCGCCGGAGTTGCTTGATTTCTCAGTCAAGAATCTCAATAGGTTCCTCCGCGGCGCGCAGTTGATCATCAATTTGTATTTCTTCCAAAGGCAAGACTACTGTCTCTTCCGACAGACATTTCCTTAGATTGGACATGTGGAATGTGTCATGAATAGAGCTGAGCTCTATTGGTAAGTCCAATCTATATGCAACGGGTCCGATTCTTTCTATGACCTCGAATGGTCCAACAAAACGAGGCCTCAATTTCCCTTTCTTTCCAAATCTTATCAATCCTTACCAGGGTGATACCTTTAGTAGCACCTTATCGCCAACTTGGAATTCTAACGGCTTTCGCCGATTATCAGCATAGCTTTTCTGGCGATCCCTGGCTGCTTTAAGCTTTTCCTGCACTAGCTTAATCTTATCAGTGGTCTCTTGTACGATATCGGGTCTAATCAGTCGACTCTCTCCCACTTCCAACCAATTGAGTGAGGATCTGCATTTGCGTCCATATAGTGCTTCGTACGGGGCACTCTGAATACTTGTATGGTAGTTGTTGCTGTAGGAGAATTCAACCAAAGGTAGGTGATCATCCCAACTACCTCCGAATTCTAACACACATGCACGTAGCATATCCTCCAGTGTTTGTATAGTCCTTTCTGTCTGACCGTCAGTTTGTGGATGATAGGCGGTGCTCAAATCCACACTGGTACCCAATGCTGTCTGTAGTGACTGCCAAAACCGTGAAGTGAATCTGCTGTCTCTATCGGAGATGATCGAGATTGGCACTCCATGTCGCATAACTATCTCATCGACATATAATTGCGCGAGCCTATCAATGCTATAAGTTTCCCTTATTGGTAAGAAATGCGCAGATTTCGTGAGTCGGTCAACGATTACCCAAATTGAATCATGGCCCTTTTTAGTTTTGGGTAACTTGGTCACGAAATCCATCGATATCCTTTCCCACTTCCATTCTGGAATTTCCGGTTGCTGTAAAAGTCCGGATGGTTTCTGATGTTCCGCCTTAATTCTCGCGCAAGTCATGCATTTGCTCACATAGGTGGCGATATCCTTCTTCATTCCAGGACACCAATAATGTTCCTTTAACCCTTTGTACATCTTGTCAGACCCTGGGTGTATCGAGTACCTTGATTGATGGGCTTCATCCATGATCCATTTCCTTAACTGATCGACTTTCGGAACCCAAATTCTATCCTTGAAATAACACACTCCATCCACTTTCTCCTCGAATTCCTTTTCTATGCAGTGAAGAGTTTCTTTCCTTAGGTTGTCAGCCATTAAGGCTTCCCTCTGAGCTTCCAGTATCTGACTTTTCAGACTGGTCTGCACTATCATTCCCATGGCTCGCGTTCTGATAGGCTTCACTCTTTCTTTCCTGCTTAGGGCATCGGCTACTACATTCGCCTTCCCTGGGTGATATTTGATCTCGCAATCATAATCACTGAGCAACTCCACCCATCTTCTCTGCCTCATGTTCAACATCTTTTGATCAAGAATATGTTGAAGGCTCTTATGATCCGTATAGATGGTGCACTTAGTGCCGTAGAGATAATGTCTCCAAATCTTAAGGGCAAACACCACTGCTCCGAGTTCCAAGTCGTGAGTGGTGTAGTTCTTCTCGTGGACCTTCAACTGTCTGGATGCATAGGCAATGACCTTCTCGTTCTGCATCAAAACACATCCTAAACCTTGATGTGAAGCATCGCAATACACTACGAAGTTATCCGTTCCTTCGGGTAATGCTAGAATGGGTGCATTGCACAATTTATGCTTGAGCAACTGGAAGGCTTCCTCTTGTTTCTCTCCCCAAATGAACTTCTTGTCCTTTTGCGTTAAAGTTGTCAATGGCTGCGCAATCTTAGAGAAGTTTGCGATGAACCTTCAATAGTAACCTGCCAGACCGAGAAATTGTCGAATTTCTGTTGGGGTCTTCGGGGCTTCCCATTTCTTTATGGCCTCGATCTTGGCTGGGTCGACGTGTATTCCTTCTTTGTTCACTACATGTCCTAAAAAGTGAACTTCTCGTATCCAAAATTTGCACTTCGAGAATTTGGCATAAAGCTTTTCAGCCTTAAGTAGTTCTAATATCAGCCTCAGGTGTTGCTCATGATCTTCCTTGCTCTGTGAATAAATCAGGATATCGTCTATGAAGACTATTACGAACTTATCTAAGTATGGTCGACACACTCGGTTCATCAGATCCATGAACACTGCTGGAGCGTTCGTCAAACCAAAAGGCATGACTAAGAACTCATAATGACCATAACGAGTTATGAACGCTGTCTTTGCGATGTCTTCCTCACGAACTCGCATTTGATGGTATCCAGATCGAAGATCGATCTTGGAGAAATACGTTGCTCCTTGCAGTTGATCGAATAGGTCATCGATGCGTGGAAGAGGGTATCGGTTCTTGATGGTGATCTTGTTCAGCTCCCTATAGTCGATGCACATGCGAAAAGATCCATCCTTCTTCTTGACGAACAACACGGGGCTCCCCAAGGCGAAGAGCTGGGTCGAATGAATCCCTTATCTAGCAGTTCTTGAAGTTGGTTTGACAGCTCCTACATCTCGGACGGTGCTAGACGATAAGGCGACTTTGCTACGGGGCCTGCTCCGGGAATTAAGTCAATGTGGAACTCTACCTACCGTTGCGGGGGTAATCCAGGTAACTCCTCCGGGAAAACATCAGGAAAATCTCGCACAATCGGAATATCCTGGATTTGCTTCTCTTCTGCTTTCTTATCCACCACATGCGCTATGAATGCTACACACTCCTTTCGTAGATGGCTTCGCATTTTCATAAATGACACTATCTTAATGTCTTTCCTTGGCTTTTCTCCGTATACTTCACGTACACCTCCATCGGGTAGTGCTAGCATAACGATCTTCTCGGCACAACATATCGTTGCGCGGTGGTTGGACATCCAATCCATACCAACTATTATGTCGAAACTCCCTATCTTGATCGGGATTAAGTCTATACTAAAGTCCTTTCCTGCTAAGCCTAGAGTGCATTTCCTAACTACCTTGTTAGCCCTAACTAACTCTCCGTTAGAGTATTAAATTATGTGCTCCTCTCTCAAATTCTGTGACTTTTTGTTTATCTTAGGCCTAAATTCTAACGACACATAACTTCTATCGGCTCCGGAATCAAAAAGCACAGTAGCAGGAAAGTTGTTGAGAAGAAACGTACCTGTGACCACGTCAGGGTTTTGCCTTGCTTCTTCTGCTCCAATCACAAAAGCTCTTCCCCTAGCCAATCCTCCACGATTTCCTTGGTTTGCCGGCTGCGCCTGATTCGCGTAAGGCCTTTGATTCATCTTGGGACAAACATTCCGGTAGTGGTTAAAGCTTCCACACTCATAACACGCTTTCTTCCTGCAATTCTTGTTAGTATGGCCTCCCCTGCCACATCTAGTACATATGACACATTTCCCAGCATGATGGTTCCCGCACTTGCCACATCTCTGATACGTCCCCTTTTCTTTTTCTGCTGCCTGAATCTGCACTCCGTAGTTTCTGGTCACTCTTCTATCCTTGTCTGACCTTCCCTGGAACTGCGGTTTGGTAGGCTTCTTCATCTTCCCCTTTCCCTTAGCCTTGTCGTTGGAAAACGTTCCCGATCTAATAGTGTTGTTGGTGAGTCTGGTTGCCACTTGACTAATTACGTTGGGAAGAGAGGCCAAAACTTGCTCCAAAACGAGCCTTGCAAGTTCCGGATCTTCCCTTCTTAGAGGCATGTTTCTAAAACAACACCATACTCAACCGTTTTAGTGACTTCTTACGCAATCTAAGTGTAGTTACGCTTCTACTTACTTTTCACAATTCAAGTGCATACCATCCTATGCCATCACATATACGTAACATTTTCTTTAAACATTTCAAGCGAACCACATTCAGCATGCATTCATAAACATAAGCAGTAGATAATCATAGCATAAATTTGGGGTTTAAATAATCAAGCAAAAGTACCCAAAAATCATAGCAGTTTTACAGTCATCCTAATAGAATCATAAATAGTTCGACAATTAGGCATTACGCCTCAAAATAACAGTTCAAATAAAAGGTTCATCAAATACGGTCTACCAAAAAGATCCCATCTCCTAGAACCTCGCCCTCCAGACAGCCCACCCGCACAGCAGGACCACCAAGGCCACCACCGCATACACCACTGAGTATAAGTGGTGAAGTGAGTCCATGGTGTGGCCAAGAAGAGTCACCACACGAGTGAGCTGCTGGCTATCAGCTCCGGCCACATCGATCAGAGAATCGATCATATGATCGTGGTGGTCGATCATATGCTCATGGATACCCTGACCTCGGGCGAGACGTGCGACCTCCTGGCGCTCAGTCGGGCTCATGCCTCTCAGGCAAAGGACAGGGGTACGAGCCATGTGTGGCGGTCGGGGAACCGATGATGGTCGGGTAACAGGTGGCGGTCGGGCGGCAGGCGGCACTGGAGACGATGGTCGGTAGGGCGGCGGAGATCCAGAAGATGAAGACGAGGAAGACGAGGATCCGCCCTGGCCCCTTACTCGGGATGGCCCCGCCCCGTCCCCAGCGGGGGCACGGAGAGTCATCCGGATGGGCAGAGGCACGCTCTTCCGTGCGGTGGCACGGATCCGGAGTCCGGTCCGGACAGCAGGGACTGGTCGATGAGAGTCGGCGTCATCATCGCTATAAGGGTCACGTTCCCGGTCGATGGGCTGGGAACAGGAAGTGACACTCCGACTCCTAGAAGGTCCGTGGGACCCCAGGGACTGGTTCTCGGACGGGTCGGTTTTCTGTGACATGGTAACTGCGATAAAGAGATTTTAGTTAATATACAAGAAACATTTTCAAAGATTTGCACATACCAATGCGAACTCACAAAAATACATTTTTCAGGAAATTCTCAGAAAGTTTCGACTTTTAATTTTTAACAGCATGGTTAGTTCACAAGTCTTATCCTACTTATATCATGGCTATGCGAAGGTGATCAGGCTCCGCATTTCTATGATATACCAGGACAGCACCTATTCTAATCACACGAGTTTTTAAATTCTCCTATGCATCGAAATCTTTTAATTAAAAGTTTTAACTTCTTTTCGAAAAAGGTTGGTTATAGTACTTGGTTTTTATGAAAAACCGATGTTCTCTATAACCTATGGCTCTGATACCAATTCTGTAACACCCCGCTAAAGCGGAATCGCGAGGTGCAACAGTACAGATTTCATAGCGATAGGAAATAAATACCATCATTCATTCAATCATAACGCAAAATACGAAAAGTAAAGTTTACGAAGTCATTACAACCAACCCGAGTTTAAGGTTTACAGACATGGCAAAACAAAATATGAAGTCTAAATTATCGACTACGAATGTCCAAATCATACATTATTGATCACCTTCTGATTTCCTGAAAAGCATGTTAAAATCAAGTGTCAACTACGAGAGTTGGTGAGTTCACAGAATTTTTATTTACGCAAAACATTTCACAAGTAAACTTTTGTCATGAAAGAAGGATTCTTGGACGTTTACTAACGTCAAAATTTCAATTATGCATAAGATACGCAAGGTTGAGCCACTACAAGCCGTTAACCCCCAACGAATACCTCAGAGGTGGTAGCGGACCACATGGGCAGAGCGTTTCCCAGCAAACTGCCTCAGCGGTGGAACCTAGTCCACATGTGTAGAATGCTAAAATCTGATTTCGTGCACCCTCAACTCGTCAGTCAGTAAGGTGGGTATTGGTACCAAATAGCGCTATCCACTAAGTCATAGGCTCCTAACGGAGTTAATAGTAGTGTTTATTGTAAGGGGAATTTACTCAACGTGTATCAATATAATGCATTAACACTTGCTAGAAAGCAACAATTTAACATATGTTTCATTACTTACTTAGAGCATAATTCAACAAATTTTCATCACAACATGCTTTTCACCCCAAAACATAAAAACGGTAAAATAGGGGCTGTGAATACTCACCTCGAGTGATTTATACGGTTTGGTAGGTGATGGTGTGCGGTCAAATCCCGGCCCCGAAACTACACTCGTCCTAACAAATACATAATTTTTAACGTAAGTTCCCAGTTCAACGGTTCCTAAGTCAAAAATCGTACTAATATCCATTATAATGCCGTTACGTTGTTTAAGTAATCCAATATAATAAAAGTTTGTTTTGGTGCATTTTGAAGACTTCCAACTATTTTGGAAAGCTTAAAGTTCATAAAGTTGGATTTTTGTCAAATTTCCAGAATCTGTCCAAAATTTCAAATTGTAAAAACGCTACTTTTGAGCTTAAGTCCACCAAATGATAAATCCTCAAATTTTTACCCTCTGATTTAGGGGATGTTAGGAACAATCCCACCAAATTTCACAATTTTTAGAGGTGTTTTACTATTTTTAAACATTTTTGCAAAATCAGTGGTCCCCTTTTATTTTCCAGAAATACCTTTCAGTGATGTTTCAATCATAAATAATTCATAACACCATTAAATTACGAATTTCAAAAGAGATTTTCTAGCCAACACATATACCAAGCTTTTGGGACAAGATTCATATCATTTGGGTGGTTTTTGAGGGAGATATGACCTCTTAAAGTAGTGCATGTGTAATCTGCCACAAGGGGACAGCCTACACCACTATCTTATTCTCATTGGTTAAACCCTCAAAACTCCTCTAAATGACATGATTTTGGACTCATTGGAAAGCTAACTCAAAGTACTTGAGTTTAGAATCAAAAAGTTTGTATTTTAGATAAGTTATCAAAGAGTTATACAAGTTTGAAGATGACCCAAATTCCTGACCAAGTGCTGTTGCACACGAAAATGTTTCATGATGGTTTGGGTTCAAATCTTGGTGTTTTTGTACAAATCCAGTGGGGTTTGAACCCTAACACTTTAAATATAAATCCATAAAAATTTCATGAAGAAATGAGTTCGAGAAAACCCTTTTTGGGTCGTATAAACTACATGCAAAAACTTGGACAGAATCTGTCAAGAATCAAACTCCATTCTCATCACCAAAACACATAAAATCATAAAATTTTGGGATTTTTCTTGCTATTACACCCACAAATCAGATTATACAAGAGAAAAATAGACAAAATATGTTTTAATACCATCAAGACTCATGCATGAACTATTCATAAAGTTTAGCCCAAGAATGATGGTCAACAACATCACATAAACGATTTTCGATTCCTATCTTGTGTTCTTATGGGGAAATTGTTGGTCCCAAGTAGGTGACCTTCAAGTAAGGATAGTGTTTGGGATTATAGAAGGGGGGGGGGGGGTTGAATATAATCACACAATTTTCTCACTTTTAAATTCTTGTTTTATAAACAATATGAATTTACAGATTGTTGCGGAAATAGAAAAGACAATTAGTCTAAACTAAACAATCTAAGTTCTTTCACTATGCACTAAGTGAGAAGAGAATAAAGAAAGAAGATAGAGGGAATAAGAGAGAAAGGACTTGAGTATTTTAGGATGAAGAAGAAGTATGGAGAACATCTCTTCACGTCCTATTTATACTCCATGCATTAAATGCATGCAGACCTACTATTGTGACGTGTCACAATGTGAGTGGTCTGTTGTACAATTTACTATAAACAAATACTCTTAGCATGGTGTGCAAAAGAGGATGTTTGTAAACAGTTGCCTTATGGTCTGATAAGTACGGAGGGAACAGTAAAGTAACTGCCCTTATGTACTATTGTGTCAGAAAAGGCGGATAATCCTTTTGTGCATTAGACTAAGACATTGTTCTAATCCTTCAGGATCAGGATACTGATCAGTGACTAGAGTCCTGAAACTGGGGAAGTTCAGGGTCACGTGTATCCTGATGAATCTTCAGGATGTCATACGATAGTGAACAGACTGCTATCACTGAGTTCCGTCTTCAGATCACGAGCATGCTGTTCCTGTCATCAGCTATTTCTTCGACGTCGCTGATGGTTCTTTTTGTATGATCTTAATGTCTTCAGGAGGAGGTCTTCACTTCAGTGGACAGGATCAGTAGACTGCAGAACAGGCTCGTTAGTCTCCTGATCCTGATCCTGAAATCTATAAAGTTAAGTTACAGCATAAGTAACATGGAATAACACTGAACAGACTCAGTGATAATTCCTCAAGCTATAACAGAAGTAAAAACCTATTCACTAAGTAAAGATTCAGGATCATTATCATTTCATCAGGTCTTAGGAGAGCTGGATCAACAATCTCCCCCTAAATGATAATGATAAGACAACAGAGTAATTGTCTTAATCTAGAAAAGTTAGAAATAAATCTAAGTCTAGAACTAAACAGTAGGAAATAGAACTCATAAAGGTACATGTCCCATTTACTGTTTTGAGGGATCTTTTTCAGTACTATGATGGAATGAAGTACAATGCACTGAATTGCATTCTCATTAATCTCATTTAAATTTTACAAGAGTAAGGAAAATACAAGACTACATGACAAGAGTACTGAAAGAAAAATTTACAAGATATCTAACTATCAGATTCTTCGCTAATATATTCAGTCTTGACGCAAACAGGAACAGGAGTGTCACTGAAGGCAAGTCTGTGATCAAGTATAGCTCTGACAGTGCGAATAATCTCTTTGTTGTCTGGATTTTTCTTATCTTGTTGTGCAGTGAAGAGAACTGTCAAAAGATGTTCATAGGGCGCTATGTGTAGCTCACTGAAGCGCTGAAAGCGTAGGATTGAGTTATTGCTAACACAAATGCCATGAACAGGTTCTCTGATTACTTGTCCTTCAGATAGAGAGATTCCAGGAGGGAATGAAAGATCAAGCATCGAGAGGTCCAGAGGTTTAACAACCATTCTGGGAAGACAGGGAGTAGGTCTTCTTGTAGAGGTGCCTGCAGATCTTCGAACAGGCTGCTGAGATAGGACTGAGGAGTGTTGGAGCAGGTCATCAGGTATTTCAGTTGTCCTTCTGATGCGAGCAATAAGTCCTTCAATGACTTCTTCTACTTCAGCCCGATAGTTCTTGTTGGCTTTCGGAAGTAGGGATCTGATTTCGTTCCACTCTGACAAGTTGTAGCGATCTAACTTGTCCAGAGTGTGCTCTACGTCCTTTACTCCAGAGCGTTTGACTGTGATCCAGGTTTTACCAGGATTACCTTTCTTGCCTCTAGATCGGCGAAGATGGATTCCTGAGATGGCAGCACCATGCTTTCTGAGGTGTAACCGATCTCTGCACCAGTCAAGCTCAGCATTTACTTCTCCAGTCTGTATCTCTGCATTTTTGTTGAAGACCTTCAGAACAGCCTTCTGTGCAAGGATAGGATCTGCACTTATTTCAGCATCTTCATCTACAAAATCCGATGCAAGCCTTCGAGCGGCTTGGGCAGAGAGGAAAGCTTCCTTCTGCTTTTTATTGTGCTCAAGTTGAGCCTGTACAGCCTCGTTGTACTCCTCCTGCGAGAGATAGGCGAACTCGGAGTCACAAGAGGTACGAAGAGGGATTTTTACTCTTGTACTCTCGAGTCGCTCTATCACGGCGTCTAAGCGCCCATCCCTGTCAATGGCAAAGGAATTGTCAGGGTAATTTTCACCTTCAGATCTAGGAGAGTTTGAGGGAGGTGATCTGGGTGAAGAAGCAGGGGTAGAGAAGTCATCAGAGATGAATTCATCATCTGATGAAAGGCATATGGTTTCAGGGGTGGCTCGGATTTCAGGGGTTCTGGATGAAGAGGCTTCTTGGTTGAAACGGGTTGTAGGACGGGTAGAAATGGTTTCTTGGTTGATTGGGACTATTCATTGGGACTATTCTCCATTAGGCGAATAATGTCACCAGTGACAGAGCCATAGTTGACATCTTGAGTTTCAGGATCGGCTTGGGTATTAGGTTCAGGTTCAGGGTGAGAGGTGAGTTCAGGAGTTGGTTCAGGGGAAGGTAGTTTAGGAGGTTGGTAGATAACCATTTGAAGGTTATTAGGAGGGGAGTCTTCAGGTGAGGAGTCTAGGGTGATGGTTTCAGGGGTAGGTTTGGTTTTAAGAAGAGTAGATATAGGTTGATTATCAGAGGTAGAGGGAGATGATGGTAGTGGAGACATACCAGAGGCATCAGGGTTCTCCCCCTGAGGTTGTGCGAGCCCTGGAATGGGCGCAGAGGCAGGAACCTTCTCGACGAAGATGTCATCGTCTATATCATCATCATCATCTTCATCATCATCATCGTCGTCTTCATTATTCCCCCCGTCTTCAGTGGTTCTCCAGTTTGTGGAGGGGGAATAGGCGGAATGGTCTCGGGGCTGTCTCTCCCCCTCAGCAGGTGCCTGTACCAAGGCAGCTGTTGACACACTCCTTTGGAGGAGAGACACCATGTCACTGAGGACTTTGCGCTGGATGAAGGATGATGAGATCAGGGACTGCAACACCTCCCTGTCCGCCGTGGTGAAGGATGGAGGCGGCGCAGGAGCAGAGGTGAGGGCGTTGACAGCAGAGGAGAGCCCTGTCACCTGCTCCTGGATGGCGCGGAGAGCGGCTTCCTGAGCATCCAATCTCTGAACCACCGTTGATTGGAAGGTGGTGAGAGAGTTGGTGGTGTTGTTGATCTCTGTGGAGAGCGCAGGGAGAGCCGTTGCCTTCAGGTCATCAATAGATGCCTGAAGGTTGGTGGAGGAGGAGGCAACCTGTGAAACCTTGTCATGGATGTTATCCAGACAAGGAATGGAGAGGGTGACGGCCGTGGGCGGCGGAGTCGCGGCGACGGCGGCGGCAGTGGCACTGGCGGCGGCGGCTTCAGCAGCGGCTGCAGCAGCTTTGGCAGCAACAAGCTCCTGTTGTAAGGTCTGGAGTTGTGCTGAGTGCTCTGCCTCCTTCTGCTGGAGGGCTGTGCGGGCCTCATGCAGGTTCCTTTCAGCGGACTGCCTGCGGAGTTCAGCTGTGTTCAGCTGATGCTCGGCATCCGTGAGAATGAAGTCGTTGAAGGGGTCATCCTGATGAAGATGCCCTTCAGAACCTGCTCCTAAAGAACCTGTAGACAGAGTAGCTAAGTGAGCACTAGAAGACTCATTAGCTTTCATAGAAGAAGTAACAGTAATAGATTGCTTAGAAATATTACCTGAGGCTAGGAGGGTATCAGAGCGATTACCCCCCTCATTCTCTGAGGGTTCGAGTTGAACCACCTCAGGTTCTTGTGTAACAGGAGCAGAGATAGGAGTATCTGCAGTGGAAGAATGTTTAGACAAAGGGGATGGTTTATTAAAGAACTGGGGCAGGGTAATGTAATATTTCTTACCAGCTGCCTGTGTCTTTTTCTTTTGCGCCCTAGCTTTGGCGCGTTTTGGAGGAGGTGGAGGAGTGGCAGAAGATGGTTGGGGGCGCTTCTGGAGCGCAGAAGTTGTGGTTGCAGCTGGGGAAGTCAGTATGGGGTTAGCTACTGACATAGCATGCATAGAAGTAGAAGAATGTGGTTTGGAAGAGAAGAGAGAAAACGTACCTGCGGTTGGAGAGGTGGATTGTTCAGCATCCTGATCCTGAACTTGTTCAGGAACGACCAGGACGTCGGAGAGAGGGACGTCGTCAGGATGATAAGCAACCTGGTCCAGGAACCTAGGCCCGAGGGCGTAGTTGTTGGAGTTCCCGACCTTGGGGTAGTTTTCCCCCATATGTAGCTCCAGGATGGCCGAGAAAAAGCTGGTGAAGGCAACGTTGACGACCCGGTTCTTGCTTCGGACCTTCTTCACCATGTCGTCCCAGATGGAGCGAGCATAGTCGAACTCGCGATTTTTGATCGCAGAGAAGACCATGTGCTGGATGACCGTAGGGAACTGCTCCGTGCTCCCCGTCTTGCCCGATAAGCACAGGCCAAACGTGTTCCATATATAATAGAACGTAGCGTTTAGTCCTGACTTATGGACAGTGGCACCTGTCTTTGGTAGCAGGACGCCTTCCTTGTTCACAGGCCATCGGTAGCCTATGGCGTCCAGGAACTCTACTATTTCGTCAGCAGTGGGGACAGGAGGGAAGCGCTTCTTCTTGGGGAAGTTGAGCACGTTCCTGAGGGTTCCGAAACCAAAGGAAATGATGTTTTCCTTGATTTGGAATTTGATGACCTCTCGCAGGACACCTTTTGTATTCTTCTCCTTGGCAACAGTGGCAGTGGACCACAGTTGTTGCAGCATTGGCTTGTTTGGCTTTGGGTCCAGAGTGAAAGCCGTCTTCAGCGGGCTGCGTAGCAGGAAGTCTTTTGCAGGAATTAGATATTCCTTGCCTTCAGGGATATCAAACAGACCAACAACGTTGTTCTGTTTGAATTGGACGTCGTGCTGCGGGATGACTATTGGCAAGCTCTCAGTAGCCTGCAGAGGTGTGGCCTCAGATGAGAGCTGGGCGTCCAGGGATGTAGATGTAGTAGCAGCCATCCTGTCAAAAACATAAAAATAACATATATGGATGATTAAGAGTCCAAAATATGCATTTTTCTTCATTTTTCAATGAACACAAAATATGTTCATAAAAATGGTGAAATCCTTTATACTTAGAATAGATTAGATGCCAAAATACACAAAAGGAATGTGTTTTGGTATTAAAAAGGACTTCTATTTTGATGAATAGATATCAAAATAGGAGTTCATGATTGTTCTTAAAAGAAATAAGAAAAATCATTTTGAAACAGTTTTAACAAAAATCTTAGAAGATTTTGGGAAAACTAAGATCAAACGAAGTGATCTTAGGGTTTTTGGAAAAACGTTTACCAAAATAAGTTGTTTTTAGAGAGGAAAGCCAACTTAGATTGTGGAAAGAACAAAGAACATAAGGAAACTTACGTTGATCTTGTTAAAGAAGTGGTAAGTGTGTGTTCTTGATGTTCTTGAGAATGCAGATTCTTGCTTTTTCTTGCTTGAATGCTTAGAGAGAATTATGTGAGCGTAAAGAGTGAAAAGGATTACGAATGAGGTTTTTATACCTCGTGGTAGGAGAGAGAAAATGGATGAGAGAGAAAAGAGCGGCTAAATTCAAACGTAATGATGAAAAAGGGAGTTCTACGCGCGTTCACGTGCCTGACACACGTAGTGGGGAACAGGAAACGTCCCATTACGTGTCAGTGCAGATGAAAGGTTTGTTTTATTTGAAAAACTAAAAACCACCTTTTCAGGGGATGATTCCATTTTGGTGAAAGATATGATTTATTGGAATCAGAGTACTTATCAGATAAGTACTGTTTTGGGAAAATCCTCTTATCACATTTAATGCGATAAGGTTTC
This sequence comes from Centaurea solstitialis, assembly GCA_030169165.1. Lineage (NCBI taxonomy): Eukaryota > Viridiplantae > Streptophyta > Magnoliopsida > Asterales > Asteraceae > Centaurea > Centaurea solstitialis. Next base: position 48,841,751 of record CM058045.1, read on the forward strand.
AGTAGCAGAGGGAAGAAATACTTACCTGAGAATCATCAGTATTCGGATATTGAACAAAGATTTTGTAAGTACTGAATAGAGTCATCCTCTGAAGAAGAGTTATTCAGGAGTTGTTAATAAAAGAGGTCCTGAGGGAATATTTTCATAAGGACTTTAACAACTGTTTGTCCTGAGAACTTCTATTCTTCAGGATTTAACATCCCAAGTTCACTGAGGAGCATATTAAAACGCGTCACATCCAGTGGTTTGGTAAAGAGGTCAGCAAGCTGATATTCAGTAGGGACAAAATGGAGTTCAATATCACCATTCATCACATGATCCCTGATGAAGTGATATCTCACTTCAATGTGCTTTGTCTTAGAGTGTAAGACAGGATTGTTAGCAATGGCTATTGCTGAAGTGTTGTCACAGTAGATAGGAATCTTGGAGAGTTGTATGTCATAGTCCTGAAGTTGATTTCTCAGCCACAGGACCTGAGCACAACATATTCCTGCTGCAACATATTCAGCTTCAGCAGTTGATGTGGACACAGAGTTCTGCTTCTTGCTAGTCCAACTCACCAACTTGCCACCTAATAGGTGACAGCCACCAGTAGTGCTTTTCCTGTCGATCTTACATCCTGCAAAGTCACTATCAGAATAAGCTGTTAGATCGAACCCTGAGTCCTTGGAGTACCAAAGACCCATGTTAGGAGTTCCCTTCAGGTATCTGAAGATCCGCTTTACAGCGGTCAGATGGGATTCTTTGGGTTCAGCCTGATAACGAGCACAGAGACATGTAGAATACATGATATCAGGACGACTCGCTGTAAGATACAGCAGTGAGCCAATCATTCCTCTATAGAGAGTCACATCAACAGGTTTCCCTTTGGAATCCTTGTCAAGAGACAGAGGAGGAGCCATTGGAGTCTTCATCGGTGTACAGGATGTGAGATCAAATTTCTTCAGCATCTCATGTACGTATTTACCTTGATTGATGAAAATTCCTTTTTCAGATTGCTTGATCTGAAGTCCTAAAAAGAATGTTAGTTCGCCCATCATAGACATTTTATATTCAGATTTCATGAGCAACTCAAACTTTTCGCAGAGTTTGGGATTGGTGGATCCAAAGATAATGTCATCGACATATATCTGGACAAGAAGGATATGCTTAGGATATTTCTTTAGAAATAAAGTGCTATCAATCTTTCCACGAACAAAACCTTTAGAGAGAAGAAAGGTTGAGAGGGTATCATACCAGGCACGAGGAGCTTGTTTTAACCCATAGAGAGCCTTGTTTAACTTGTAGACGTGATCAGGGAACTTAGGATCTACAAAGCCAGGAGGCTGAGCCACATAGACCTCTTCATTAAGTTTTCCATTCAGAAAGGCATTTTTAATGTCCATCTGATAAACTTTGAAGTTCATATGTGCTGCAAAAGCTAGGAAGAGTCGAATTGCTTCGAGCCTAGCAACAGGAGCAAAGGTTTCATCGTAATCAATGCCCTCTTCCTGCCTGTATCCCTGAGCCACAAGGCGAGCCTTGTTTCGAATGATTGTACCAATCTCATCAAGTTTATTTCGAAAAATCCACTTGGAACCAATGATTGTACGTTTTCGAGGCCTAGGGACGAGAAGCCAGACATTGTTTCTGATGAACTCTGCTAGCTCTTCCTGCATGGCTGAGACCCAGGCAGGATCACGCAAAGCATCATCTATTTCTTTAGGTTCATTTTCAGAGATAAAATTTACATAAAGACAGACGTTACCAGCCTGACGTCTGGTTTTCACACCAGAAGAAGGGTTTCCAAGAACTTGATCAATGGGATGATCTTTGGTCCATCGGAGAGCAGGTGGTTGATACACCTGTCCTGAAGTAGATGCTTCATTGGATGATGGATCAGGAAGAAGATTGGTAGGAGAGGGTTCACTAACAGTGGTTTGAGAGAAGTCTTCACTGTTAGTGGGTTGATCAGGTTCAGGTGGTGTGATTTGAGAGATAGGGGTGGCATTTATGAGAGGTGGAGTGGTTATATCAGTGGGTGGTATAGGATTATCTTCAAAACCATCAGGAAGGTCTTTAGGAGATGGATCAGCAATAGGAGGTTCAGGGACTTGAAAGAAAGAGTCAGCCCACTGATTGATTTCAGTATTATCATTTGGGTGAGGAAAGGTAGGACCCGATTCATCAAACTTGACATGAATCGTTTCCTCAATGGTTTGTCTTCGTTTGTTGAACACACGGTAAGTTTTAGAGATGGATGAGTATCCGAGGAAAATTCCATCATCAGATTTGGAATCAAACTTTCCAAGATTATCTTTGTTGTTCAGGATGTAGCAGACACAACCAAAGATATGGAGATGTTCGATTGATGGTTTCCTGTTACGAAAGAGTTCGTAAGCGGTTCTTCTGAAACGCTTGACAATCAGAGATCTGTTCTGAGTATAGCAAGCAGTATTTACGGCTTCAGCCCAGAACTGAGTGGCAAGGTTGGCTTCACTCAGCATAGATCTCGCAGCTTCAATCAGTGTCCTGTTTCGTCTTTCAGCAGCACCATTTTGCTGAGGAGTTCTCACAGAGGAGAAGTTTTGAGAGATACCTTTCTGTTCAAAGAAGGATTCCAGGGTACTGTTTTTGAACTCAGTCCCATGGTCACTTCTTATTGATCGAACAGTAAGGTTGTTGAGTCTTTCCATCTTCCTGACGAACAGGATGATTTCTTCAGGAGCATCACTCTTGGCACGTAAGAAGAAAACCCAAGTATATCTGGAATATTCATCTACGATTACCAGAGTATATTTCTTTCCACCAATGGATTGGACATTAACGGGTCCAAAGAGATCCATGTGGAGAAGTTGTAGAGGAGAGCTGATGGAGGAAATCTGCTTAGACTTGAAGCTAGCCCTGGTCTGTTTTCCTTTCTCACATGCTGAACAAAGAGATTCCTTTGTATAGCGAAAGTCAGGAAGACCAATAACCAGGTTGTTGATGCAGAGTTGATTCAGCGTCTTGAAGTTGAGATGAGAGAGACGCTTGTGCCAGAGCCAATTCATATCAGTGGAAGCACGTGATACGAAACAGAAGTTATCAGTGGAAGTATTCATATTGATGATGTAGATATCTGCATGTCTAACACCATTGAGAATGACTTCCTTTCTCCTGTTCTTGACTTTGCACTTTTTCTTAGAGAAAGAAACTTTGTGATTCTTATCACACAGTTGACTGATGCTCAGAAGATTATGCATCAAGCCTTCAACATAAGCAACTCTTTTGAAAGTAGTTACTCCGTTGGTCAGAGTGCCATACCCTCGGGTTTGGCCTCTACCGTTTCCGCCAAAGGTCACAGCAGGACCTCTTTCTTCACGGTAGTTAGTGAGGACAGATTTAGAACCAGTCATATGTCGAGAGCATCCACTGTCCAAGTACCAGATGCCCTTATCCTGTAAAATATAGAGTTTAAGTTTTCTTTGGTACCCATAGAACTATGGATCCAGGATTATCAGTAGGACTGGTTGAGTCAGTGTCAGCCTTTACTGAAGTATCAGTACAGGAGGCTGGAGTCTTGACTGAAGGAACAGTCTTGACAACCTTCTTTCCTTTGACTGATTTCTCAGTCTTGGGAATCTTCTTTACCTTAGCTGATTTTTCAGCTTTGGTAGCATCAGAACACTTGCTCGCAATATGGTCATTTAATCCACAGTGATAGCATTTGCGATATTGAAAGCGTTTAGTGTGGTCCAGAAAGTTTTTGAACTTTAGGTGAGCAGGACCTGCACCAAGTATGCCTTTAGCATTGGACATTGGAGGAATTGGTTTCTTCTCCTGAGTCTTTTGCTTCAGGTCAATCTTCAGTCTGGGAGCAGGACTCTGAGAAAGAGACTTAGTTCCAGAGACTGAAGGACCACCACCCAGAACTTTGTTCTTGGGTTTAGGACCCTTGGTCTTTGAAGGTGTTTCAGTTTTGGATTTATCCTTAACTGTATTCTTTTTGCTCTTAGGAGCACCTTCAGGGTGAGTGTTAGAAGAAGAAGAAGGATTGTTTTCAGAGGCATTAGGAAGAGGAATAGAAGAAACAAATTTTCCAAATTTGAGCATGGAACTATCAGACTTAGTTTCTTCTTTCTTGTATCCACGAAAGAATCCAAGACCTCTTTTGCTTTTGTCAGACCTCCCTGAAGCTAATATTTCATCAACTTTTTCAGAGGCGTCACTCCATCCTTTGATGGTGACTTTTTCAGCATTTAATTGAGCAAGGGCCTTTTCTTTGGCAGCAAGAGCCAATTCTCTTTCAATACATAGAGTTTTGTTTACAGTGACCTGGTCCTTATAATTTTCTTCCAAAATGGTAAGCTGTTTTATTTTTTCTTGACATTCTTTGAGTTGTCCTCTAAGATCAATATTCATTTTTTCAGCAGAGGTTTTACCATTAAGGGCTTTGTAAAGATCGAGAGTGACCAGGTCCAACTGAGTTAAGCTTTCAAGAGGGATGAGAGGAATAGGTACCTGACTGGAAGAATCAGTCGTAGAGGTGGAAGCTTCAGGAGTTGTGGAAGAAGAAGCTTCAGGATCCTGAGGAGGAATCTCTTCAGGAACCTCTTCTATCTTAGCCATGAGAGCTAAGGTAGGTTCCTCAATAATGGCCATCAGTGCCACTTGAGTATCTTCCTCATCAGACGAGTCATCAGAGGAGACATCATCCCAGTCGCAGTCTTCTGCGATTAAACCTTTGCCTTTACGCTGAGTTTTCATCTTCTTGTACGTTTCTTTCAGGCGCTGGTATTTGGGGTTCTTAGAAGAAGATTTTGCAGAGGAGGGAGCAAACTGACTTTTTCTGTACCTGCAATCATTAGCAAAGTGTCCTTTGCCCTGACAGTTGTAGCAGATAGCAGTAGCCTTGTCAACAGGATCTGACTTAGGCTTGTCAGTAATAGAAAGATGTTTCTTTTTATGGAAGTTTCCCTTTTTGGCAAACTTCTTGAAAGATCTGGTTAAAAGAGCAAGAGATTCATTGAATTCAGGATCTTCTGACATGTCAGAGTCAGAAGATTCTAATTCAGTAATAGTTACTGAAGAAGAAGTGGCAGCAACAGGAGGAACTGAATCAGAAACTAATGCAACAGATGTGCTTTTGGATTCTTTAGAATCTCTCATGAGATTCTTTTTCAGTTTCTTCTGTTGTTCACGGTTCAGAAGAATACCGTACAGCTCACTTAGGGTGAGTGTCTTTATGTCCTTTGACATAGTTAAGCAGGAGGTGTAAATTTCCCAATGTTCAGGAAGAGCTTCCATGAACTTGGTAACCACCTCAGAGTTAGAGTAGGTAGTACCGATGGTCTTCAGATCAATCAGAAGACAGTTGAATCTCTGATGTAGCTGGGAGAGAGTTTCATCCTTCTGATGAATAAAGCTTTCGTACTGACGAACCAAGAAAATCTTTCTTGATTCCATGAGTACGGCAGTACCTTCATATTGAACACAGAGAGTGTCCCATATCTCCTTAGCAGAGCGAAGGTGACATACAGAGTGGAATACATCGTCAGGGAGTGACATGGCGATGAGAGACCTAGCCTTGGTGTCAATGTTGACCAGGCGTCTATCTTCATCATTCCAGTCAGTTACGGGCTTTACCAGCTGTCTTTCAGGAACAGCAGGTTGGACACCAGCAGCAGGAATGGGGTGGACGGTTTGTGTAGGCACATGTGGTCCGTTTTCCAGAAAGTAAGGAATCTGGGGATCAGAACCAGAGAGGAAAAGTTCCATCCTGGTTTTCCAAAGAGAGAAGTTGTCTTTGTTAAACCGAGGAGGCTTTCCAGCAGAGCCAGTATCAAAGTAGTTATCCTTAGCTTGAAGAGCCATAGAATAAGAAGAGAGAGGATCACAAGATTTTTCTTAAGAAGAAAAAGAGAGCTTGTATCTGCTCTGATACCACTTGTTGGTCCCAAGTAGGTGACCTTCAAGTAAGGATAGTGTTTGGGATTATAGAAGGGGGGGGGGTTGAATATAATCACACAATTTTCTCACTTTTAAATTCTTGTTTTATAAACAATATGAATTTACAGATTGTTGCGGAAATAGAAAAGACAATTAGTCTAAACTAAACAATCTAAGTTCTTTCACTATGCACTAAGTGAGAAGAGAATAAAGAAAGAAGATAGAGGGAATAAGAGAGAAAGGACTTGAGTATTTTAGGATGAAGAAGAAGTATGGAGAACATCTCTTCACGTCCTATTTATACTCCATGCATTAAATGCATGCAGACCTACTATTGTGACGTGTCACAATGTGAGTGGTCTGTTGTACAATTTACTATAAACAAATACTCTTAGCATGGTGTGCAAAAGAGGATGTTTGTAAACAGTTGCCTTATGGTCTGATAAGTACGGAGGGAACAGTAAAGTAACTGCCCTTATGTACTATTGTGTCAGAAAAGGCGGATAATCCTTTTGTGCATTAGACTAAGACATTGTTCTAATCCTTCAGGATCAGGATACTGATCAGTAACTAGAGTCCTGAAACTGGGGAAGTTCAGGGGCACGTGTATCCTGATGAATCTTCAGGATGTCATACGATAGTGAACAGACTGCTATCACTGAGTTCCGTCTTCAGATCACGAGCATGCTGTTCCTGTCATCAGCTATTTCTTCGACGTCGCTGATGGTTCTTTTTGTATGATCTTAATGTCTTCAGGAGGAGGTCTTCACTTCAGTGGACAGGATCAGTAGACTGCAGAACAGGCTCGTTAGTCTCCTGATCCTGAAATCTATAAAGTTAAGTTACAGCATAAGTAACATGGAATAACACTGAACAGACTCAGTGATAATTCCTCAAGCTATAACAGAAGTAAAAACCTATTCACTAAGTAAAGATTCAGGATCATTATCATTTCATCAGGTCTTAGGAGAGCTGGATCAACAGAAATCATGGATTTTCACCTTCTTAGATTGTTTTTCAAACATTTCTAAGGCTAAATCTCTTTCCCAAACAACAAGAGGATTAAGAAACCATAGAGGTAGGTTTAAACCTCAAGAAAACATGAAAAAGAGGCTTAAAATGCTTGAAAAACGAAGTTAAACACTTATCTAACTATCTTACCTTTGATAGACACTTATGAAACCTTCACAATCAACTTGAATTTTCAAGAAAAATTCAGATTTCTTGAAGATATGGTGGCTGGATTTTTGGGAGTGTTTGAGAGAATTTTAGAGTGAGAAATAAGTTAGAGAGAGAAGGGTTTTTGAAAAATGAATGGGGAAATGGAAGCAATTATGGTTTTTGATGGAAAAGAGAGAAAGAGAGAGTGTAGGGGGGGGGGGGTGGCCGGCCCTTGTGGGTCCCACCTACCCTCTCACATCTTTTTTTATTTATTTATTTATAAACAGTTAAGATTTACACTGATAAATCTAACGCAGTGTCGGGTTTAGGCATTTTTCGGTAGAAACCGATTTTTCGAGGGGAATTTTTGGATCATTTTAGTTAATTTACTTATTTTTAAATCAAATAACTAAATTTTCTAAAATTTTAACTTTAATTTGGCATTATAGGATATTCGGACGATTTCGGGCCGGTACAGGCTTTCCGGACAAATTTTCGGGACTTTTAGGGTTTTAGCCTAAGCTTTTCACGCAAGTTAGCCTAGTTTCATTTAAAACTTAAATACTATCATTTTCACCTACGGAATGCTACAGAGTGAATCTTTACGAGTAGCTAACCTGGAGGCCGAAACTGACGGTTGTCACAATATATATGAACAATATAGGAGCATAAGAAATTTCTTCAAACAAGTGTATGAAATGAAGAACATGAATGAGATAAACTTGTTTGAGAAAACTGATTCATCATATGATGTGAGATATATTCTTGAAAAACTGTGGTTCACAACAAAATGGATAGTATCTATACGAACGAGATATAGATATAGCATTGAAAAACGTATCTGATCAAGTAAACGATGAAGTACAAATAGAAGATATCAAGCGAGTGTATTACCACCGAAAAATATGGACATATAGAGACGTGGTAATAACGAAGACAAAAAAGCTAAACCGGTGTGTATGAATACTTGAAAAGTATATGAAAAGATAATACGCAAGTATTAACCTTTGGAAACAAACGGTTAGAAAATATCCATCAATTCATCATGATATGAAAACATGGAAAATCACACTTCTAATTCGAAAAATCATTTGAGAATCGAGAAGTGAGTTTGAACATTTAAAAACAGTTTTTTCATACCTGAAAGTTCATCTTTCAAATATGTAAGCATGAAAGCGTATTTGAACTCTCCCCCTAAAAATGACATCTGCTTTAAGAACTCCCCCTCAAATGGATAATCTGCAAAACAAAGTAGAAATTGGTATTCATTGAAAATGAATCCTTAGATGTTAGTCAGATAGTATCCAATCCATAATAATTAAGCAACTCCCCCTTAAATTAAGATGCGTAACAGATTTAAGTAGGACTAAGCATGCCAAGCTTGCTAACCAAAAAGTTAAAACGCTTTTCATCAAAAGGTTTAGTGAAAAGGTCAGCAAGTTGGAAATATGTTTGGACAAAGAACATCTCGATGTTACCTTTCTTCACATTATTTTTGATAAAATGATAACGGATGTCAATGTGCTTGGTCTTGGAATGCTGAATCGGATTTGACGTTATGGCGATGGCGCTTTCCGAATCACAGTAGATAGGAACTCTCTTCAACTTGTATCCATAGTCTAGTAGTTGTGTCTTTATCCAAAGTACTTGCGAACAACAACTTACGGCGGCCACATATTCTGCTTCGGCCGTAGAAGTTGAGACGCAATTTTGCTTTTTCGAAGTCCAACTAACAAGTTTATCACCTAAAAACTGACACGATCTAGAAGTGCTTTTCCTATCCAGTTTACAACCACCATAATCTGAATCTGTAAAAGATATTAGCTCAAAACTAGAATCTTTCGGATACCAAAGACCCATATCTGGAGTGCCTTTGAGATACCGTAAAATCCTTTTGTTGTCCCAATAAACAAGAAATGTAGGAGAAATGGATTGAAATCAAGAGAAAAATGATGAACACCAAGCTTCATAAGAGCATCAATGGAGGTTTTAAGATATAGCAATATAGAGTAAAAACACCAAGTGATTAAGCATTCATCATAAAACCCTAATACATCTCTTTCCTTAAATAGGTAAGAGGCAAATAGAAATATTGTCACAAATGGCCCCCGAGGTTCCAAAACTCTAAACAAGGGCACTACAAAAGTTAACTGATTACAATCAAGGAAATCAAATTACGAAAGAAATAAAGATAGGTTTTCTGACTCTTCACAACAAAGAGGTCCAACAATCTCCCCCTTTGTGAAGAAGTCAGAAAGGTGGTGAAAGCTCCAGCGCCGGTTCCCACTTAGACATCTGTAAGAACTCGTCCCAGTCTCCAATGATCCTCGCTCTCATCTGCATAGCCGCTTCTACACGTCGGTACATCAGCCTCTCTTTGAGCTTTCTCTCGATCAAGTTCATGCCCTCCAGTAGCTTTCCCTTCCCGTCTATGATCTTCCGCCCGGGTATCTGATCAGCCAGAAGTCTACTTTGCATCCCATTGTAGACATAGAGAAGGGTCACGTCGCAGAACTTTGCAAGCTCGCCAAAACGCATAAACCTGCGTTCCTTCTTCTTCCTTGTCACATAGAGGACCCCATGCTCGGGTATCCTGGTTGGCATATAAGGAAGGTAAGCATCAATACCAGGCACAAACAGGTTTGGTATGAGCAAGTTGACCTTCGGCTGATGGCTCTCGATCGCTAATTGGTAGTCCGTCACACGCGCAAGATTGATCGCATGACGAACGTACTTCTTCAGAATCTCGGTGCCGTCTCAGTAGTGTCCGGGTCGGAGAATTAGGCCCTGAAGGTACTTGATGAGCGTTAGGAGATCTTCTAAATGTACCCGATCTAGATCTGCCTCAGTAAATGACCAGTTCTGCAACTCTCCTCGAGGAATGCCTGTCCCGTACATGCGAACATCGAACTCAAGGAATAACTGATGTCCGTGTTTGTAAGGGCGCATCGCAGTTACCTTGATGAATCGACGTCGTATCCTTTGACGTCCGTGGGTGGCCCAGTTGCACATCCTCTGGTGAACATAGGCAGTTCTTCTTCTCTTCGTCTTGATGTGTGAGATCCCGAAGAAGACCTTTCGGGACCATACGTGTAGCTTCTCCTGTTGGAAGATGCGGGTGAAAGACTCCCCAAGGAACGGCCTGAAGATGACCGAGTGGTTCCAGTTTAACTGGATGACTGTCGGAGCGGAGGAATCTGGAGTCGTCGTGGAGATGGTTCGAGGAGCTTCTGGTGTGGGAAACTCAAACGCTGAAAGGAAGGTATTGTAGTCTGAATCCCGGACAATGTCGTCCTCCTTCTGAAAGATCTTGAGGCTTTGAGCAAGCGATCGAAGAATTTTCCGGGCTTCCTCCGGAATCTGGACATCTGAAAGATCTGTCGGTGCTGCTTCCGGGGGAACGACGTCAATCTCTGCTGTGTCGGTTAGATGAGGAAATTGAACTACCTCACCTGTCGGGATCGGCTCGTAGTGCCAACTCCCCATATCAGGAATCTCTTCCGTGTCTGAATCAACATAGAGAGTGTCGGCGGTGGCAGATTCTGATGGAGCACTCGAGCGGGCAGCCGTTGAAGCTAGAGCGGATGTGGAGCCGGAACCGGAGGCTGAATGGAGGTCGGTGCGAAGCCTTTGGAAGAAGCTTGCACCTCCCCCCATGAGGACCTGGTGCCGAGTCATCAGGCTTATCATGCCTTCGTTTGGAAGGCTGAGCCTGAGACCGACACATGGCCTCCAGTTCCCGTATACGCTGCTGGAGAAGCTCGATCTGGGCGTCTCTCTCTCTGACCTGGGCGGAGAGGCGGTCGTTCTGGGTGGTGTACGAAGTGATCATCATCGAGTGTTCCACCTCAGTAACGTACCCCGGAATGAAGGGTAGGTCACCCGAGGTCGGAGGAGCAAGTCTGAGAACGTCTTCAGATTGACGAGGAATCGGTGCTTCGGTTGACGGGGCAGCCTCCGAGTGTTTGCCCTTCATCCTCCGTTTGAGCTCATAAAGCTCCACATCCCTGTCTTCTTGAAACTTTCTTGACGCCTCAAGATCCGCCAGCCTCTTTCTCTCGGTCTCGGCCAAGGCTTTCTCCAACGCCTCGACCCGTGCATCCCTCGCCCGGTTGGCTTCCTCCATAGCAAGTAATCTGGTGTGGATGCCTTTTAGGATGTCGTCCGAATCTGTCGGACCTGAAAGTCCCGTTGGTACAGGGGTGGTTTTAGGGATTCCACCCGAATCCGTCAGGCCTAAAAGCCCCGGTGTTGCGTGAGCGTCTTTAGAGACTTCGCTCGAGTCTGTCGGACCCGGTCCCGGTAGTACTAAACCTGGTGCCACTTGGGCTCCAGTTGTCGAGAAGAGTCCTTTTGAGGTGCTCTCTCGGCCTGATGTCACCGCTGGTATGATGTTGATGGTGTCAGGGCTTCCGGCGGATCCTCGAAGGGCGTCTTCTGACGCACCAACTCTCCCCGTTCCGGCGGAGTCCCGTGGGATCTCCGCGTGTGTCACAGTAGATCGTGGCCTAATGATAGAAGGGATCGTAAACGTCCCGGGAAGTGGCTCTACGACTCTATGTGCATCAAATGAAGTCGAGAGGTGGGGCAGGTCCTCTCTTATCTCAACACCGGCAGACTCCGAATGAGTGGCCGGTGGAAGTTGTGCTACGTCCCCGTGACTGACTGAAACGACCATGTGTTGAGAGATGGTCGAGTGGCTGGTAGAGGTGTGCAATTGCGCTAGTTGGCTGCTAGCGTCTTGACCAGACACCGTAGGGTGCCCGGTCTCGATGAGGGTTGCCTCTGTGTTGGCTTGACTCTGGGTAATGGGAACTTTCGTTTCTATCCTAAGCGGCTCTTCTTCTCCGCCTCCCTCCTGAATCTGAGCCCACGGCTCGTCTAATTGGACCTCTACATCTTCGGTCTCAGATTGTCAGGGATAGGCATTTCTACCTGACCGGGTCGCAGATTCCTCCTGTTCATCCTGCCGATCTGTTGGCTTTCGAAACGCTGGTGGCCGGATCTACGTCTGACAGCCGGATGGTGATACATGTGATCACGGATGATCATGCTGAAGAACCGCATCCAAGGGATGGATGTGTGACGAGTCCTTGCAGGCCCTGCCCTGACGTCGTTGACCATGTCCGCCCAAAGTTGTTGAGCAAGGTCGATTCGCCTTCCGTAGGCGACATCATGAATGACGTGCCAGAATTGGGTGGAAGCACGGTCCATTCCATGAGTCTTTGAAGACAGCGTGCGGTTCAGGATGTTGAGGAAGGAGAACCAAATGGGAGGCAACATCCCCTGAGTGACTTGAGAGATTCCGTTCGGTCTCTGATTCCGTGTGAAGTGGACCCCAAGCGCGAGTATCTCGCTGAAGAGTTCGAGGCCGGAAACTAGTGGCTCGAACGGGGCCTCGGGAGTGGCGGCCGGCAGATGGAGGATTCGCCTTAGATCCTCCACAGTGATAGTTGTTGGTTTTTTGTGGGTATCCTCGGATCGAACTGACTCGAGGATTATCTCAGATCTATCAAACCTCGCTGGTTTGATATATCTCATAGGTTAATCAAACTGATAAAACCTACGCGATAAAAAACACGCTGTTTTCGATCTTATTCGTGCGGAAGCGATAAAAGCTAAAAACCCATTTAAGCCTAATGATCTTTAATCGTTTATAGTTCTAAACCTAATAGTTTAGGTTAGATCAATTTACCTGGATTGCTCGAGATTTAGTCCACCGGTGATCGACCAACGAACGTCCTTCTAGTTGAACTGTATGAAACCCGAACAACAAAAACTGGAATCCGACCCGGGGGGGGGGGGGGGGGCGGTCGGCGCCGATGGAGAGAGAGGGAGAGAGAGGAAAACTCAAACTGACTTTCTTAGCTGATAGCTTAGATTTTTCCTTAACCCATAAGCCTTATTTATATGGAGGAAAAATACAGTTTGTATAAGATTCAGTTTCCTTTTATAATTATCTCTAATCCCTTTTCCTTTTTAATTAGCTGGAAAAGAATTTGCATACGATAATTATGATTATATATATTTATCTAATATATATAAAAACCTTATTAATTAATTATTATATATTTATTTATCTAATAAATATATAATATCCTAATTAATTAATGACCCTCCAACTTTGGTAATTCTGACTGTAATTACCCAATTGATTTATAATACACTATTATAAATCCTGACTCTCCATTTCGGGGTTTCATTTAACTTGTTCGACTTATAGGTCCTCACAGGTGTGACCCTCAAGTGTCTTGTAACATTGGATGCGTAATCACTTGGTTTGTCAACTCTGCACATAATTCCTAACAGACTCCCACTTGTGCAAGTTGGCAATACCACGTTTGATTACACTGACCTAAGGAGGCCCCTAGACAGGCACTTAGGCTGACCAGGTTACAAGAACTCTTTATACCCAGATTGGTGATATAAACATTCCGTGAGGAATTGGTATCTATGAAACTACTGTTCATTGATTGGGTATATCTTGGCTTTTCCCTTTGCATCGCGATATTTCATCTGTGAGTATGAGCTTGGAAAGTGTCAACTCTAAATACTCAAGATTCTGTTCTCTTGATTATCTGACTTTCACTGATAGGTAAACGAAAAAGAACTAATCAGTTCGTTTGGGCATGGCCATGCACTTCATCAGTATACTTTGTCAGTCAAGATGGGCCCAGAAATATCTCTCTTCTGAGAAGAGGTGCAAATCCCATCTTGCATATCTGCCTTTAACACCACGGCTTCCGCTGAATCTAGTTACACCCTTTATAGCCACCCTGTTACGGCGTAGCGGTTGAGTGCACTAAGAATTCAGTAGTCCTCATGATATCAAATCAGATACCTCAGGTGATAGGGACAACCACTGTGAGATTTACTTATGACTGCTTCCAAGAAGTAATCTCAACCGCGGATCACGTCCGATATTTGCTACTCTATCAAATATCTGTGCAACTTTTAGTCTACAACACTTGTAGCTGTTATTCAGCAACTGATCATAACTACCTAAAAGTTCACAATGACTTTAACACCTTATCATGTTCCCACAATGATAAGTCGTCACGGACAGATTTTGAATGAAAACTGGAAACTAGTTTCATTCCTGGATTAATTAAAACATGCAAAATGTGAAAGTGATAAAGAAATCAATCTTGTATAGTCCATATTACACGCTGTAATAATAACAAGATTGAATGTCTTTTCTTTAATAACTTTCATAATATCTATTTAACGTTTGTTAGATACTGGTCTAAAATAAAGTATCACCTATCTTTAGTTTAAACCCTTTGATTAAAGTTTACCATTTTAATCAAAGTGATAACCAAAAATACAAGTTTGTTTATACGATCTACTTGTATCTGCTAATTATTGTTCTGCAAACACCTTATAAAAACAATAACTAGACTTTTATCATATTCCATGAACTCGGAGACCTGGACTAACTTCCAGTTCCTGAATATGTAATACTGCAACTTTCCTTAGTTGCTGTGTAGATGAATGATTTCTATCCGATTCCATTTGCAATCCTGGCAAATCTACTGGAATCCTATATTTTAATCCAACACTTTAATTATTGATTTCTAAGGTCAGTCACGACCTTTGTTTCATGGGTCCTGAAACTCTTATCCTTTTGACTAAAAGGGTAAATTATATCTTATGAATTCTTACCCTACCTGGATTATGAATTCCAAGATACATCAATAATTGCATCTTTTATTCTTTATCTCAGACTAGATAGAGAATAAATTGGGCTCCCACTTACTTTATAAAAACTAACTATTACTCAGAATTTTACTATTGACTTAGTCAAAACTTTGATCAGTCAATTCTAATTTTTAAGTAATCAATTTTGAGAATTTCCTTTTATGAAACTTAACTGGATTTGGTCAAATCCTAATTCCAAATCTTGGAATCTTTCTAGTTTCATAAATACTGTTATTAACGCTATATGAGTTAATATTCTAAATTCTCCTTTTTAAAACATTTGAATAATAAAACTTGATCAAATTTGTTTAGTTAATTCTGAGAATTTCTTTTATAAAACTTAACTGGATTTGGTCAAATCCTAATTCCAGAACTTGGAATCTTTCTAGTTTTATAAATACTGCTATCTGAGTTAATATCTTAAATTCTCCTTTTAAATTTTGATCATAAAACAATTATTCATAAATGTTTTAATCTCAAAACACATTACTGTAGAATCTTGTGTGTTTTGATAGTTTTTATACAAATCACTTCAATTTAATAGATTTTATTGAAGTAACTATAACAGGCAATAACTAGGATCATACAAAAACTAAGCACAATCAGATATTTCAATGTCAAGACAATAACTTTTGAAAATAAAACCATCGAATTATAAAATATAATTATTCAAACATTGTTTAAAACAAAATCCCCAAAAACAACTGTTTTAAAATTATAAATTCAAAATGTCTTGACTTAAATCATCTTGTACTTTGATCCTCAGCAACCTCTGGGCATTTCACTTCTGACCTCCTGCAATAATCATTTGCTCTAGGTATCAGTATACTTGTAAATCAACAAGTAAGAAGTGACCAGTCAAAGCAATCATAAATTTTCTGAGGTTTACATACCTGCTTCATGACGCTTAGGGCAGTTTTGCCTCCAATGACCGATCTCATTGCATATGAAACAGCGATTCTCGGTCCTGGCTTTGTTTGGCTTAACCTTCTTGCCCTTGCCCTTGCCTTTGCCTTTCATGGGTGCACTCTGGATGGCCTGGACTGGTCCTTTTCCTTTACTGGTGCTAGCTTGCCCATTCTTCTTTTTAACCCCTCCGTCCTTCACCATCAAGACATCTTTTGTCTTGTTCTTGTTCCCCATGTTCAGTTCAGCTGTCTTAAGCATGGAGTGCAACTCTGCTATAGTTTTCTCCATGTTATTCATATTGTAATTGACTACGAAGGGCCTGTAGTCTTCTGACAGTGAATTGAGTATGGTGTCTGTTGCTAGCTGCAACGGAACAGGATGACCAAGCCTCTCCAGATGATCTAAGTGACGTTTCATTTTCATGACATGGTCACTTACTGATGTCCCTCTTACCATCTTGCACTCATTGAATGCTTTGGTGGCATCGTAGCGTTCTGTACGAGCCTGAGTCTGAAACATGTCCCTCAGCTGGCGGATCATGTCGTAAGCATTTGTATTTATGAGCCCTGCTTGCAGATCTGGGCTCATGGTTGCTAGCATCAGACAGGCGACATCAAGGAGATCATCTGAGTGTTTCTTGTGGGCATTTCTGGCAGCAGCCGGAGCGTTTGCCGGAGGTGCCTCCCCAAGTGGCTCTTCAAGCACATACCACTTTCTCTCATGTCTGAGCACAATCATCAGATTGCGCTCCCAGTCGAGAAAGTTAGGGGCCGGTCAGTTTATCCTTCTCTAGGATAGATCGGAGGGAAAGATTATTAGTGCTGGTAACAGTGCTTGCCATCTACACAAAATAAAACTTTTGGTCTTAGCAACTGTAAATAGATAAATTTCCAATAAAATATCAATAAACCCTTAAATGATCAATTTATTGGACTAGGATCCTTATTTCATACGTCCTGATGTGCGTAATGTTCTTGCTCCACCAGACCCGTATTTATTTCGGTAGGTAAGGACTTTTACCAATCATATCTAACTGACATGACTCCTAGATCTTTTCGGGACCATGGCAACTACCTGTGCATGTTTTAGTCCCTCTTAGTGCTTTTTGGCCCGGTACCACCCGGTGAACTTTATAGTACCAAAACAGATCTCACCATTTTGGGAACCTGATCACTATACTCTGGCTGGTACCACCCGGAGATAATTCGCAGAGTTATGTAACCCCTTCAGCTTCAGTTTGAACACAGACGTTGAATGTGTGATCACTTACAACGCCTATGTACTTTACGCCGAAGGTGCCCCTAAATGGGTTGCACTACTGACCTATGATTTTCGGGGTTTTGAAAAACTTTACTTCCAGGTTTTTGAAAAACTGATTGTTATAAAGGCTACTTATGTTTTAAACTAACTGTTTCAAACATACACGTAATTTTAAAACCAACTGTTCTAAAATTACTTGCTAATTAAAACTAACTGTTTTAACAGCACACCTAGTTGATTAAAACTAACTGTTTTTGTCAACTTGCCTTTTATATAAAACAATCATCTATAGGTTTTTAAATCAAAAACTATCGTTTTGAAAGGTTTAACGAAACTAAAACCTATATTCCTTTTGTGATATAAACTAGTTTTAAAGTAACAACTCTATTTAAAACTATTAACATGCAGGATATCACAAATAATCATGTAATTAAACAATAATTAATCACATAGTACCAAATTATAGTTTTTGCCAACGTTTCTTAGGGACCAATAATGACCTATTTGACTAAAGGCTTTAAAACTTGCGTAGCTCCCACTGGCCTCGCCATGTTTTGTTAGTACTCCGGTAAGATGAAGAATCTTTAGTAGCTCCCACTGACCTCGTCATCCCGAAAGGAAAAACTTCTATCCTAAGGTCATTATTACATAAGGGGTTGTAAATGGCACGCAGGCCTCCCCGCAAATATGTCAAGGGTCTAGGTTGGCAAAACACTATAATAGTATATATATATATGTAAAATCAAACTGAAATCCATATATCGAGCTCAAGCAATTACGTAACTATATAATATTATAATTACGAGAAATAAACTGGATCCGTAAAATTATTTTGTTTCAGATATCGTAAAACTTGGTTTTTACAACCGATTCGAAAAACAAAACTGTCTTACGAATCAAAAACTTTAGACTTGAAAAATGGTTTTTACGTAAAACTAAGGTTTATAAACAATAAATCCTATTTTACAAAACTAAAACCATTTTACCCAAAAATAACCTATTACCCAAAAATTATTTCAAAAAAGGGTTTAATCGACCCAGTCATAAAATATTGGTTCATTCGAAAAACAGATAAAATTTTAATTTCCATAAAAGATTAACTGGTTTGAATAAATTTTATCAGATAGAAAATAATTTTGGATAAGAAATCCTTAAAACCAAAACAGTTCCTTTTGGGCCATGACTTGGTCCAAAGAGTTGGGCATTGGGCCTGATTACCAAACTAGGCCCATACTAACGAAAAAACCCTAGTGCTTTCATGATGGCGAAGGTAAACGACCACCGCTACCAACCGGAGCTTGACAATGATGGTAATCGGCCATCGCCGTTGTCGATCCATTCTTTGGAAAAACAAATACCAAATCGACACCACCATCGGCCGTGGCTGTCGATCACTTCCGATCTGGTTGTGATCGACTAACGCCGCCGCCACGCCCCATAGTTGAGCGGTGTTACCATCATGCACCTATACCACCGACTGGTGGTTCGGTATGGATTCGGTTACCGGTGTGTAGCCAACTGATACTACCGCCATCATCCATTGCCGTTCTGCGCCACCAATCTGGTGGCGATCCGATTGGCGATCGTAATCAACGCCGCCACCACCAACACGGTGGTTTTGGCCAGTGATTGAAACAAAAACGGCCACCGCCGCCGCCCGGCAAGGCCGCAAGGCAGCCGGCGGACGGCTTGGTGGTTCGTGGTTCGTCCGGCAACGACGGCCACAGCCACCGTCACCACCATGTTTCAACCGCCCCTGCTACCGTAATACCACCACTACACCGCCGTCCACCACCGTGTTTGCGGTTTCTAGTGGTTGCGGGTTTTAAATCGATCTCGGTCGGTGGTGGAACTCGGCCAAAGCCGAGTGGTGCCCTACGGCTACCACCATCTTTCATCTGTCGGCGACGACGGCAGCGAGAATGTCTCCGCCATCACCGGAACTTGTCTCGAAATCGTTGGCCACCACCGGACTGGTGGTTAGGCCGTGTTTATTGCAAGCGCCGCCACCACCTTACTGGTGGCGCAGCCGTGGACGATCCGCATCCCGACCACAGTCGGGTGTGGTGTGGATTGATTTTGGTCGGCGATCATTGCCGCTGCTACTAAGCGTGGCTATGGCCACCGCCGTTTGCCGCATACCACCCCCGCTTGCCGCCTACCACCACCAATCTGGTGGTTTGGCTAGGCGTTTACGAAATCGCCGCCACCACCTCTCTGGTGGTTTGGCTAGGCGTCCGCCGCCACCGCTAGCTGCGGTTTGGCCGGTGATCGGATCTGGTGGTTTTTGTCGCCGAGATTCTTGGTTGCCGTCGAAAGCGCCGTTGCCACCACTATTTCTGGTGGTGTGGCAATGGCTTTGTTTTGGTGATTGATCCGGCCATGGATTACGGCTGTCATCCGCAACCACCATGCTGGTGGTGCGGTGGTGGTCAGACAACCGTAGCCACCACCACTCTGGTGGTGGTTTTTCCGGGTTTTTCGTTTTGTTGATATTCCGGGTATGATTAATTGAACGATAAACAAAATTCAAAAAACCAAAAATTTACAAACCATATAAAGATCAGATTTTTAAACAAGATACGCTAGAAACAATAATATTTAACGGATCACGCATATACAGATAAACAGATAAAAAAAAACTAAAACGATTTTAACAATGGCTCTGATACCACTGTTGGTTTTTTGTGGGTATCCTCGGATCGAACTGACTCGAGGATTATCTCAGATCTATCAAACCTCGCTGGTTTGATATATCTCATAGGTTAATCAAACTGATAAAACCTACGCGATCAAAAACACGCTGTTTTCGATCTTATTCGTGCGGAAGCGATAAAAGCTAAAAACCCATTTAAGCCTAATGATCTTTAATCGTTTATAGTTCTAAACCTAATAGTTTAGGTTAGATCAATTTACCTGGATTGCTCGAGATTTAGTCCACCGGTGATCGACCAACGAACGTCCTTCTAGTTGAACTGTATGAAACCCGAACAACAAAAACTGGAATCCGACCCGGGGGGGGGGGGCGGTCGGCGCCGATGGAGAGAGAGGGAGAGAGAGGAAAACTCAAACTGACTTTCTTAGCTGATAGCTTAGATTTTTCCTTAACCCATAAGCCTTATTTATATGGAGGAAAAATACAGTTTGTATAAGATTCAGTTTCCTTTTATAATTATCTCTAATCCCTTTTCCTTTTTAATTAGCTGGAAAAGAATTTGCATACGATAATTATGATTATATATATTTATCTAATATATATAAAAACCTTATTAATTAATTATTATATATTTATTTATCTAATAAATATATAATATCCTAATTAATTAATGACCCTCCAACTTTGGTAATTCTGACTGTAATTACCCAATTGATTTATAATACACTATTATAAATCCTAACTCTCCATTTCGGGGTTTCATCTAACTTGTTCGACTTATAGGTCCTCACAGGTGTGACCCTCAAGTGTCTTGTAACATTGGATGCGTAATCACTTGGTTTGTCAACTCTGCACATAATTCCTAACAATAGTAAGCTCGGTGTGGTCAACACGGCCCATGATGGTTTGTACGCCATCTCTAGTCTCTACGTGAGAGGTCCGCCAGAACTGCTGAAGGTAAAGCACAGGAATGTCAGCAGTGGACTGCATCGCGTATGCCAGTGGATGCGCCCTGAGGATCTCAAGTACCACCTCGTCTTGAACAACGAAGTTAGTTAGGTCGACATATTCGTTGTTCTGGTGGATCGGACGGATGTCACTCGGAGCAATGAGAGCTCGGTCAGCGGCGTTGTTGATCGGGGAAGGAGGAGCATTCGGTTGACGAGCCATATCTGTCAAGTCAAAAACCATGAACCAGTTTAAGTGTTTTGAAAGATGCTACGTGAAAAAGACTATACCCTCGACTAGGCGTTAGTCGAAAAAACTCGAAAACCCAAAAATGGGAATTTCGTATTTTCCGAGTCGAAAACGAGCAAACACACAATGCGGGTTTTCCGATTCGGAAAAGGGGGATTTTCGAATCGGAAAACACACAACACTTAGAAAAATTTAGAGCCTATAGAACGATAAGTTTTCCGATTCAGAAAACATAGTTTTCCGATTCAGGAAACTCCCACTTAGATAAATTAAAGGCATGAACAATCAGATGGTTTTCCGATTCGGAAAACATTGTTTTCCGATTCGGAAAACAAAACACTTAGAAAAATAAATAAACAGAACTTGGCCTCACACGCGATTCGGAAAACCTCGGAAACCCATAAGGGTAATTCCATGTTTTCCGAAGCGGAAAAGATACACTTGAAAAACGAGGACCAAGTTGGATTCGGAAAAGCTGATAATCCGAATCGGATTTATCTGGTTTTCCGAATCGGAAAACATTTATGCATACTTATCGTTGAAGAGTTCGGAAAACCGCAACTGTTCGTCTTCCAAACTCAAAAACCACTCACAAAACATCGATTTAAGGTTCTAAACTAGTAACATGCATCCTAGATCAGTCAAAAACAAGTTTAGAAGCAACAAAGGATCGATTTAACGCCCCGAAATCCCATTCCAAGAAGTTTGGGTTTCGGGTAAGTTTTGAAAAGATTAGGCTTCGATCTAAACCTTAAGATGAATGATTTAAACGTTATAACTACATAAGGATTGATCGTAAACTTACCAGGAATCCAAAAACGTAATCGGTTTGACGATCGGAGCAATAACGAGCGATTTCGGAATCGAGCGCGAAGTGGTTATCGGGTGAGATTTCAGAGAGAAAAAGTGAAAAGTTTGAAAATTGTGAACAGTAAATCTTAAAAGTTAGTATTTATATTTTTACCAAGTTTGTACTGTGTTTGGCAAAAGAAATACTGTTTGGCTCTCCTGTTTGGCTCTCTTAACCCGACTTTCACCAATTGGCAAAAACCACCCCTGGACTTGAAGTTTCAAGAAACTTACAAACAAGTCGCTGAACTTGTAGATTTAGAGATTTTCAAAACAGACCCTGGACTACAAGTTTCACAAAAGTGCAAGACGAGTCCCTGAACTTAAGAATCAGAAAGTGGCAAAGTTAGTCCCCGAAGTTGTAAGTTCAAGATGTGTTCTCTACCGCCCCCTGAACTTTCAAGTTCACAGAAATTTACAAGTTCAGCCCCCGATTTCCGAGAAAAGAGACTTACCTGGTACGTCTCAACTGGGTTTTGTTCGAATTCTGATCTGAAGTAACCAGAAGTCGTCGTGGTTATCCACACCTACAAAATAAAGTGTAAACTGGTATCCAATGTGTTGTGGATCCGAGAACGTTAGCACATACACAACAAAAATCAGATTAAGACTTAGTACTCCCCCTCAATACATGCAATCTCTCAGGGACTCTCAACGACTCCCCCTACACACATGCATGCATAAAATGAACTCTTGACTCCTCCTAGACCTCAAGCAGGGAGGTCTAGCATTCCTAACTTGCTTAGGAGAAAGAAGTGACGTTTCTCGTCAAACGGCTTTGTGAATAGATCAGGAAGCTGATAGTCACTCTCAACAAAGTAAAGTTCAACATTACCTTTCTCGACGTGGTCCTTGATGAAATGATATCGGATATCGATATGCTTCGTCCGAGAATGTTGAACCGAGTTTGCCGTAATCTGAATCGCACTCTTGGAGTCGCAAT